>CAKOAT010256488.1:0-32413 GCA_932364175.1 Eruca vesicaria subsp. sativa | reverse complement strand
CGGATTAAGGAAACAATTAATTTTACATATTTCCTATATAAAAACACAATTACCCACACACCTAACCATATTTTAACCAATAGAAAAACAAATTACATAATAAAATTAATAAATTTTGCATTGAAAACCGAAAACGACACTTATTTTGTAACACAAAAAATTCTCTACAACGACACTTAATATAAAACGGAGGGAGTATATAGTATTTAACTAGAAAGTTCAGCATTTTCATAGGGGTTAGCCCACATATTTCAAGAAAAATATAAAAAAATTGAATTTTTGTTTTAATGCATAGATGCATCATACACCACGATAGTATGAATATTAAATAGGTTTTAGACCTCATATGTTTTCGTTTCTCCAGAAAATACGATTTTTATTGGGGTTAATCCACATATTAAGTGGTATTTGAATGTTAAATAAATTAATCATTGGAAAATTTAAAATGATTCACATGTTCCATAAAGATAAGTTTAGCAAATATATATAAATATATGGAGTTCGTTTAGGTATTTTTTAAACAACACGAAAGATGGTAAATATTAAATATATTATTTAACGGAAAATTCAGCTTTTTCATAGGGGTTAGTCTACATATTTCAAAAAAAATATAAAAAAATTGAATTTTTGTTTTAATGCATAGCTGCATCATACACCTCCATAGTATGAATATTAAATAGGTTTGAGACCTTAAATGATTTCGTTTCTCTAGAAAATATGATTTTTATTGGGGTTAATCCACATATTAAGTGGTATTGGAATGTTAAATAAATGAATCATTGGAAATTTAAAATGATTCACATGTACCATAAAGATAAGTTTAGAAAACATATATAAAAATTTGGAATGGGTTTAGGTATTTTTTAAACAACGTGAAAGATAGTAAATAGTATATATAGTATTTAACTAGAAAGGTCAGCATTTTCATAGGGGTTAGCCCACATATTTCAAGAAAAATATAAAAAAATTGAATTTTTGTTTTAATGCATAGCTGCATCATACACCTCCATAGTATGAATATTAAATAGGTTTGAGACCTTAAATGTTTTCGTTTCTCCAGAAAATAGGATTTTTATTGGGGTTAATCCACATATTAAGTGGTATGTGAATGTTAAATAAATTAATCATTGGCAAATTTAAAATGATTCACATGTACCATAAAGATAAGTTTAGAAAATATATATAAAAATATGAAGTGCGTTTAGGTATTTTTTAAACAACACGAAAGATGGTAAATATTAAATATAGTATTTAACGGAAAATTCAGCTTTTTCATAGGGGTTAGCCCACATATTTCATGAAAATTATTAAAAAATGAAGTTTTTGTTTTAATGAATATGTGCATTATACACCGACATAGTATGACTATTAAATAGGTTTGAAACCTTAAATGTTTTCATTTCTACAGAAAATAGAATTTTTATTGGGGTTCATCCACATATTAAGTTGTATATGAATGTTAAATAAATTAATCATTGGAAAATTTGAAATGATTCACATGTACCATNTTATTGGGGTTCATCCACATATTAAGTTGTATATGAATGTTAAATAAATTAATCATTGGAAAATTTGAAATGATTCACATGTACCATAAATATAGGTTTACCAAACATATATAAAAATTTGAAGTGGGTTTAGGTATTTTTTAAACAACACGAAATATGGTAAATAGTAAACATAGTATTTAACGGAAAATTCAGCTTTTTCATAGGGGTTAGTCCACATATTTCAAAAAAAATATAAAAAAATTGAATTTTTGTTTTAATGCATAGATGCATCATACACAGCAATAGTATGAATATTAAATAGGTTTTAGACCTTAAATGTTTTCGTTTCTCCAGAAAATAGGATTTTTTGGGGGTTAATCCGCATATTAAGTGGTATTTGAATGTTAAATAAATGAATCATTGGAAATTTAAAATGATTCACATGTACCATAAAGATAAGCTTAGCAAACATATATAAAACTTTGGAATGGATTTTATCCTTAAAATCCCTATGTAAGGATTGATCCTTACACTATTCGCGGGCTCAACTGTCCACGTGGCGGTCCGTAAGTGGTCAGTTTTTTTTTTTTAAAGAAAAAATCTGAAATATCCTTATATAATCTGAAATATCCATTTTTTTTTCCTAAGGATTCCCCTAATAATCCGCCATTGCGGATGCTCTTAGTTATTCTAACAGACAATTCCACAACACACTTTTTAGCTAAGACTACTATATCTGTTAATAGAGAATTTGGTTTCGTTGATTGTTTTAATCCAATTTCATTGTCAAGATCATATCAAATTTTTTTTTCCCAAATTTTTTTTTTTTTATAACACTGGAGTATCACATTATTCAAATCGGTACAGAAGGGAGTAGGTGTCAGTAGACAACCAAACAAAGCGATAGAAAAAATAACTTTACCCAAAAGATCATATCAAATTTAATTCATAGAATAGTTTTAACCAAAAAAAATCTTACTACAATTGGGTAGATCTAGTATTTATTAGGAATGTACTATCACTCGGATTTAACAATACTAACGAATGTACTCTCACGTTGCTTTTAATACACGTGTCACTAATTTGCTTCTCAACTAAATTTATTTTTGCAACAAAAGTATATAAGTTTTTACTGATGTTTATTAAGTCTCGAAAATTAAAGTGTGGGTTGGTTTACCCAAAGAAGAAAAGAGAAAATATGATCGTGGAAACATTTTACTTACATTCAAAAGAACCATAGTGATCATTTGACTTTATTTGGACAGAAAATGCAAAATCTGGTTCTCTTCATCGAGATCCATCTCTCCGGCGAACGCGGACTTGCATCCCACCAGCCATGTGAGCCGTGAGCATTGGCACAAAAACCGGTTTGTCCGTACCAATCGGTTCAATGTGAAAACGGTCAAGCATGGAAGCCACAACGTACTTCATCTGCATGTACGCCATCTCTTCCCCGAGACAAACCCTCGGACCGGCTTGAAAAACCGGAAACTCGAAAGGGTTGACTTTCTTCAAAACTCTGGTCTTATGATCATAAGACTCATCAAACCATCGGTCTGGTTTAAACTCATCCCAATCTTTTCCCCAAAGCACCTCCATTCTTCCCATCCCATATGGAAAATACGTAATCCGGTCTCCCGCACGCACCCCCGTACCATCTGGTAAACGGTCATCAGTTAGGGCGTGTTTGGAGTCCCAAGGCACCGGAGGATACAATCGCATCACTTCAGACAAGCACGCTTTCAACAGACTCAGTTTCTTCAGCGATTCGTAATCGAAGCCCCCCCAGCTGGTTATATCCTTAACCGATCTGATTTCATTAACTAGCTCACGCTCGGTTGTCTTGTGACAGGAGATTATGGAAAACAAGCGTGTGGTGACCGCAGACGTCGTGTCCCTCCCGGCCATTACAACACTAATCACCATATCTCTCACAGCCTCGTCGCTTTCTCCCGCGACGATCAACCGCGACAGAAAATCGCTCTTGGAATTGGTGGTGTTATTAATCTTCTTCTCTCGAATGATCTCATTGACGCAGCTATGAACTTTTTGGACAGCATTTCTGAGATCTCTCTCAGATCCAAAACCGACCAGTCTCTTCAGCTTCCACACGAAAGACAGCGGTGCGGAACCGCGTCCAGCGCTAACCGCAGCCGCGGTGTGAAACGCTCGATCGAACTCAGAAACCGGAAACGACGGGTCTAAACTGCAACCATCGATCCCGAGGAAAACAATGCAGACGATATTGAAAGTGAATCTCCGGAGAAGCTCTTGGAGATCGAAGGGTTGAGAATCTTTGGCCGCAGCGTCCAAGAAGGACAAAAGCTCGTCCTGCACTTCCTTCCTCAAAACGGCAACGTACTCTCTAAGCGACTTTGGGGTGAAATCATGAGTAGCGAGTCTCCGCTGCTTTAACCACAGGTTCCCGTCAACGTTAAATATCCCATCGCCGAGAAAGTCTCCGAGAATCTCCGTGAAGGGTTTGCCTTTCGGGTAGTTATCAAAGTTTGTCTTGAGAATATACTCGACGTTGGATGGGTTGGCCGTCACCACCGTTCTCCGGGCTGCCAAGCGCTTAATGATCACTGTCCCACTTGGTGATTCGGTTAGGAGCTCCGTATACCAATCCAGCAACCGGTTTCGGTTCTTATAGAAGGAAATTAAGCATCCGATGACCGGGAATGTTTTCGGTGCTATATGCTTGCCTACGCAAACAGATTTTCCTGTAGAGAGTATCAAAACCACGAGGACGAGGAAAGGAAGAAGAACGAGGGTTGGAGCTTCCATCGTTGATGATGATCTTCAACATTTAAAATTTAAATAAAAATTATATACGACAATTAGGAAAGGGTCAGTCAGTCAAGAGAGACCATTTCGTCTTATTTTTTAAGCAACTAAAATTTAGTCTATAGAGATTTGACGCACGAGCCTAAATTAATCTGGATCCCAGTCCCGCATTGTTTATTTATATATATGATATGATGCTCTCTTATTTATTTGTTTATTGGTAAGACTTTTGTTAACAATTTATAGTTGCTTTCCATTAATATAAATATAACCTATAGTGGAGTTCCATTAATTTTTACCCCGACATCATCTTATATTTAATAATTCTCTTGCTTCTTCAATCTTCTACACAACTAAAAGTATTATATTCTCATCCAATGAAAATGTGGTTTAGACTGTGTTTAACATTTTAGCTCGAGATATTACCAAACAAATTGACGCGAGAATTGCGGTACTAGGGACGGACTAATATTATAATATTTTTTTATACATGCAAGGATCATATTTTTTTATCATGCGAATAGGGCTATAGGAGGAGCACACGTAGATTATTGTCGGAGAAAAAAAAAAGGAGGATCAGTAAAAATAGGAAACAAGCTGTTGTTATACCGTAACTCTTAAATAATCAGGGAATCAATCTACTGGGTTGGTTAGAAAAATGCCAAATCTGAAACATATATATAGTATGTTTTAAAAAAAAACACTGCGTCACATTAGTCAGTCAATCTTCTATTCTCAATACTATTTAAGTTGTTTTTTCTTCCCACGGTAAATAGCGAATCACAGTATATACATCATCAAAAGATGTTTGATCTTATTTTTCCTCTCAGTAAAAGAATATTCATATTCGGGCTGGGCAGCAATCAAGAAGCATACACTATTGATAAATGTGCTCAACCATATGATTCCATGCACATTTATTATAACAATAATAAAAATAACTGATACAAGAACTGGGGTTGGATATTAAAAATAACTTACCAGACGACGACCTAAAGCTAAGAGGACATAGAAAGAGGTGGTTCTTGATTTGAACACATGATACAAGAACTGAGAAAAAGGCTTGCGCAGATATACAAGGATGAATAATTAAGAATAAACCTAAAGAGTAGCAGTGACACTCTACTTGGGCAGGGACCTGAAAAAACAGACTGGTTAATGGCAGTTTGATGAAGAAGAAATGTATGTATCTCATATCTCTATAATATTATTTGAGGAGTCACTTTCTTATGTGTCGCGCTCACGTTAACTCTCACGCTGGTTGATTACTATGATACCCCTAATGAATTAAAAATATATTTAAATATTATTATTTCCTTTTTAAAATCTTCCAAATAACGATATAAAACAAAAAGGAAATATTTCTAAAATTTACAAAATTATTTAAAAACGAAAATAAGTATATATATAATATGGTTTCATAAAAAAGGAAAGTTTACAAGATAGTAATATTTAACTTAAATATATTTTTAAATAACATAAATTATACTTTTTAAGTAATTATACTTTATATCTATATCTTCTTAGATGAAAAAATATTTGTATATAATGTGCTTTCATAAAAAAATTTCATACAAATAATCTTGATATTAGAAAAAGAAATATTTTTTCTTAAAAAAATAATTTAAACAATAAAATATATATTTTCAAAGTAATTAGTTTTTGTATATATCTATCTATTTTATTAGATGATTACATAATATAATTAAGTAACATAAACTGATATATGTTTAATTGACAAAAAAATTATAATTAGTATATTTATTTGATTATAATATCTTACCGTTAGAGCAAAAAATATAAATTATATTTTACTTATATAATATAATTTCTCAAAAATAATCACATCTTTACTGCATATTTTAAGAGATATTAAAAACAAAACTAAAAATAAATTTAATGGTAAACATCTTTTGATCATATAACTACAATTCTTTTAAAATATCATAACACTATATAATTTAACGAGGTAGATATATTATATTTTAATAGTTAAAATCATATGTTTTCTTAATAACTCTTTTGATGTTTAATTTTCTCTTTTTATGTTTGTGGAATTTAATATAACCATAATCAAAATACTTAAGAAAATCATAATTCTTTATTTTAAAAATTATTTAAAATAAATTTCATTTTACCATCCAATCAATCTAAGGCATAAATTATTTAAAATTTCTAAACTATTTAATTATTGTAAATATTGATATGTTTTCATAAGCTTCTGAAAATTTATTATTACTTATGTATGTAATTTAGAATCAGAACTTTAGTTTTTATTTTTTTCGTTCTAAGCACAAAAAATATTAAAATATATAATCTTACTAAGATATACTTATATTTCTAAGATAACAACCAACATAAATGTAAATAAAACAATTAATCAAAAATTTAAGATATTTAGAATAAAAAAGATTATAGTTGAATTCAGAGAAATAGATAGAATCCAATATATATATATATATATATATATATATATATATATATATATATATATATATATCCAAATGATAAACTAACTAAATATAATATATCTAAAATTATATATAACTAAAATAATATAATATTCTTAATATAATTATACATAAAAACTATAAATTAATATAAAAGTTAAAGTAAATATCAATTAAGTATTATAATATATCTAAAATTATATATAACTAAAATAATATAATATTGTTAATATAATTATACATAAAAACTATAAATTAATATAAAAGTTAAAGTAAATATCAATCAAATATTATAATATATTTATTTTATAAATATTTATGCCCGTGCATGAGCACGGGAAAATCACCTAGTAATATTAATAAGATATCTTCGATGAATGGCTTTCTTGGGTTGTCGATCTGTCAATAAAAAGAATATGCCGTGTTTAACGTAGTACAACAAGTTTATATACATACCATATATATGTCGACGGTTTAACCGCTTAACCCTAATGGGCCTAGAAAACATATACCGTAGACCAATACGATCAATCCAGTGACGGCCACAGAGTAGCTGGTTGGGGGGAAACGAGATACAGAATCAGAGGGAGGCAAAGTTGAAAGAAATGGATGAGGGACCTTTCGATGTGATCAACAAAGGGAATGAGCCATGATTTCGCTTGTAGAAAAGATGGACGGGAGTGACATATGATGAAATTAAGCCCGAACGAGGGCTCAGCCTTGAACGGCTCCTGCCATCAAATTGAATGAATACATAACATAGCAGATCAGATCAGAAATAAAGCAAAGAAGAGCTTGCCTTTGCGTTGACTTTGAGATAGCAGATCCTTTGCTTTGTGTTCAGAGTAAGGAGGGTTTTTGTTACTGTCAAGGAAAAGTCTCTAAGCCCAAATACCCCAAAAAGGCTTCTATAACGGCCCATATTTCGATTGGGCAAGCTCAATGCCTCCATCCAGGATTTGGTTTCTTTCTTGACTCTCGTTTTTTTTCTTTCTTTTTGTTTCACGCATATTGTTGTGTGAATTGTGGTTTTAAATTTACTCACCCTCTCTAATAATTAGCTCTAAATTTTGGTTCTAATCTCTTCTTTGGTGGTGTGGGAGCTTTTTTTTTGTATTATGAAACTTTTAGAAATTTTGGATAAACTTTTTCATCTTCTTCTTGAGATGACTATTAGGATAAATACATGATTGTAGATAATCTTATCTTGTTTAGTATAGTAACTTCGTATATGCTCTATTCTTTACTGGGTGAAGTTGGTGTCAAGCTTAACAATGTTCCCACCATCTATTGGAGCTACATATCTAAGTGCCAATCCGATTTTCCCTTCGAGAATAAAACATTTAGCTCTTGACTATCACTTCATACAAGATCAACTTCAAAATCGTACACTATGAGTTTCACATGTCTCTTCGAAGGATCATTTAGCTGATGGTATTACCAAACCGCTTACACGAAACCGATTTGGAATGCTATTTACCAAGATCGGTATCACTACTCGTGCACCTTCTTGACGAGATATTAGGATAAGTACTTTATTAAAGATAACTATTATCTTGTTTAGTAGATTAACTTCATATATAGTTGGTTGTTATTTACATTAGTTGGATCATATACTAGTCTTGTATATCCTACGAACCTTGTATCTCTATATAAAGAGAACTCTTATAATCAATACATTAAGCAATCAAGTATACAATCTTATAATGACCATTTAATATTATATCATGACACTTTTTTTTTTATAGTAACCGTATCTTCCCCGTTAATCTTACACCAAAATCACATGCGGGGAGTTTTTATACCTTTTATAATTATAGGAGAAATAAACAAACCAGCACAAATGATAGATTACAAAATAATCTTAGCAAGGACACGGAGTAGGTAAGCTAATTGCTAGATGTGAATGTGAATTTGAATTGCGATGACCAGAATGGTGATGATAGCGAAAAAGAGGATGGCATGAACCAATATGGATATGCCGCTCGTAGTCATGTTGCCACACTCCAATACCCTTCTCCTCGCCGGCAGCTGAAAAAGAAGACCCGGCGATAACACTACAAACAGCACCACCGCAACCGCCACCGGACCCCAGTCAGCTCCTCCCATTGCTACCGATCAGATCAAGTCGTTGGAGCTCCAAATTATTCGATTATTTTATCAGGTATCAAAGAACTAATTAACCAGAGCCAAAATTTATTGTATATCACAGACACACTGCACTTGGTATATATATATATATATCTGTGAACGTGTGTGGATAGGTGTACGTTCAGTAATATTTGAGATTATTTAAGGATGACAGAAAAGGGCAGAAGGCTTGATTATCTTCCTTTAATTTCTCTTGTCTGCGGTTTCTTGATTGCCATAAATATTCATTTCTTTATGTAAAGTTGAAAGTGTTGAAATATACTTGACTGCATATATTGGGTTGGTTTAGATTCTCTTGCTTTCCTACTCCGTCTTATCCTCATTTCATAAGAACCAGTACTTGATTTGATCGGTATAACCGCGTTTAGTGCATGATTAAAAATATCAGCTTTAATATGATTTTGGATCTATTCTAGTGATTACATATATGATCTGACTTAGAGAGTTAACGTTCTCGTATGTCATTTTTTATGTTCAATCTCGTATGTCATTTAGAATTTACTTATTTGTTATATACTTTGTTATAAAGGTATAAGATTTAGTCCAGCATATATAGTATGTGTTATAAATTTCAGCTTATGGACTAATCCCAGAAAGGATGAAAATAAGCCTCACGACGACAATCATTAGTTATAGGTTTGATTTTTTGGTTGTATAAGGACGATCCGGACCATCCGGTTGCAATAATATATGAAAAGAGCCAAAGTAACATCAAATTTTCGGGTATATTAACAAACAATAAGCTCAAACTCGAGGCTAAGTACATCTGCACCACAAAGCAATTTAAACCCATAGAATCGCAAAAGGTATCGTCTTTCTTGCGAGAGACGATTTCCTCAAGACGAGAATCACATGCTTTGTTTTCAAAACAAGCAATACCATTTAAATATATGTAGTCTTTTTTTTATAGGTTAATAGATATAGTTGTGAAATTCGAGCCAGAGAATAGTTCTTTCCTTCATACACTAAAACTGAGAAGAACCCTCCTTGCACTTTTATTTATACTCATCAATAAATTGTTACACCAAAATCATGCATTATATATACACACATAAGTAAAACAGTGCATGTATATATAGAGAAGAAGGAGAGACATAGAAAACAAAGAGATCGAAATGGGGTTGGACTGGGGACCAGTGTTGATGTCGGTGGTTTTTTTCATACTGTTGAGCCCTGGAGTTCTGTTTCAGCTGCCTGGAAAGAGCAAAGCGGTTGAGTTTGGTAAGTTTCAAACAAGCGGTCCTTCCATTGTCATCCACACTCTCCTCTTCTTCGCTTTCATCACCATCTCCCTCGTCGCCCTTAACATCCACATCTACGCAGCCTAATTAATTAAACCCAGCTTCATTTCGTCTAGGTCCCTTTAATTTGTGAATCTTTGCATCTTCTTGATTTCCGATTCCCTTGTGTAATTTTTATCAGTTAATGCTATATCCATGAATTCGTCCGTAAAATTAGTGGATTGACCAATTCCTTTTACTATTTATTTTTACTCAGCATATAACAAATGACGTGTTCTGCTTCCCCCCCCCCCTTATTTCGCGTACAACAAATCTGACTGCTTCATATTTCGTAGGAACTAAATTTTCAGTTTTCCTTATTAAAATCAATAAAAAACCTAAAAAGGGTTTTTACTCATAAGCAACAACCCAAAGAAACTTGTATTTAACTAAACGATCGGGTTTAAGCTTATGTCGTTAGTCCTAATGGTCAACAACATCTTCATGATTTAAGCTAGCAACAGTCGTCGTCACTCTCTCACAGTGGTCCAGCTTGAACCTTTCTCGAACCGATGATATATAAGAAGCGGCTCTAGCGTCAACGCAATCGTCCGTACCCTCAATCCCTCTTCCGATCAGCTTTTCTGTCATCTTGTTCAGCTTCTTGTCCATATCCTCCCCCTCATGAGCCAGGGCTGCCAAACACATCACCACACCACTGGTCATTTTATATATGATACGAAGCATATATATAGAGAGAGATAAAAAAATATATTTAAGTTAATTACGTACATGGTTGAAGGAGGAAGCTAACTTTAGGAGGAAGAGGAGTTACGTAGTTACTGAAATCAGGTTGAAGAGCGTAGGAAGTTGTGGTGGAGGAAGTGTAGTGAACATTATTATAAAGGTCTTGGGAGTCCGTTGGAGGCTTCAGAGCTTTGCAAAAGGGCAGTAGCTTAGCTATCTTGAACCCTCTTGATCTCCGTGAACTGTTCATCTCCATGATCGAATTAATGACTTACGTATACTTGTTTTTTTTTCCTCCTGTTGTTGGTGTTTCACATGTATGCATATATATATATGAAAAAGGGTTTAGTTTCGTTATGTTGTAACCAGGACATGCAGAGAGATAGAGAGGTGTCAAAGACGCGTGGTCCTTCCCCCTTTCAAATAATATCATTCAGAAGCATCACTTTTTTGATGAATAACTCCCAACTTTCATGCTTAACAAGCCACGACGATACATCTATTTTAACTGATTAAAATAAATACAAGTTTCTCTCGCACGGTAAAAGATTACCTTGTTCGTAAATTCTTATTAGTGAAGATACTTTATCCATCTGTGTCATCAAAGAAAAAATGTGGATAGCTTTTCTGTTTTTGTTAAAGAATGGGGGACAAATTTATTCCATAGAGATATTATAAACAAAACCAAGCGAATAACGTTATCGTTGTGCGGTTTGTGGCGGCGGCACAACCAACATTTTCCATTTTTATTGCTCTTCCTCAATGATATGTATATATTTACTGTTTTTTGACCAAAGAAATATATTTACTGTTTAGTAGTACATATGTCATTTTTAACTAGAACAATATATTACTTTCATTTCAGTTTAAATTATAAAAATATTTACACATAGCTAGATTACTTTGAAATTTATCAAAAAGTATATAAGTAAGGTAATTTAAAATTATAATTAAATTATTTGAGTTTAAATTATAATTCAATAAACTAATTTAACATTGATTTTCAATATGTATACATTGGAAGTGGTGGAGGTAGTCAAGGAAGTGGGGGTCAGCTGCCCACCACGGGCTATGACAGTTCTTCATCTAAGAAAATATTAATAAACTAGCAATCAACTAAATAGAAACTAAAATGTGTATTGACATAAAGAAAGAATTTAACGAACCTCTACTTGTACCAAATTTTACTCTTATTGCAGTGAATATGTTATGCTGTTTTAAAAATATATATGTACAGTTATTTTGGTTTCTAGTTTTTTACAAAGAACAGAGCTGCTAAACTTTTATATCATAAATTAATTTATAGAAGTAATTATTAAGTCTATTACATAATTGTAATAGTATTGTTCTCAGTAAAAAAATATATCTAGCTCTCTCACTGTGTATTGAATTAAAACATTTTACAATATGAAACATCATAAACGTTTTCTTAGAACAACTGAATAGACAAAGAAGGAATATAAATTTAACTTGGCATATCTTTTGAGATGATTCTTACAAATGTGATATATTCGGTTACATATTTGCTTTTTTTTTTTTATCA
Organism: Eruca vesicaria subsp. sativa; assembly: GCA_932364175.1. Classification (NCBI taxonomy): domain Eukaryota; kingdom Viridiplantae; phylum Streptophyta; class Magnoliopsida; order Brassicales; family Brassicaceae; genus Eruca; species Eruca vesicaria. The sequence continues at coordinate 20,025 of CAKOAT010256488.1, read as the reverse complement.
CATGGTCCTTCAAAGGTATATTATCACTAATACGATGCTTTTTTTTATTTGCTTACATCGACATTAAAATATTTCAGATGACATGTGATGTGTCTTTATTTATGATTAAATTTTTTTTTTCTCATCATAATGGTTATATTAAATTACTGATCCAGTTAAATTTGTTTGGGGATGACTATGAGACTAACTCAAGAAAGTGAAAAACTTAAGAAAGTAAGCTCACTGGAATCTCTAAAATCGTTTGCATCTGATAGCCGGATCTTGTATCGACGTTGATACACCTGGAAGTGATAAATTTCAATATGGTGAATTACTGCAGCTGGGCTTATTTGGGCTGATCCTATATGAAGAGCAAATATTAGAACCCATTGAGGGTAATGGGCTGATTTTCAAACAAAGCCCGCTTGAAGGAGTTTCATTTAGGGGGGGGAACATGGTCATTCTGACGGTGGCCGGCACGGTAGTGCTCCTCTTGAAGGGCGACGTCAAGCAATCCGCCTGCAGCTTACCTCTCTCTCTCTCTCTCTCTCTCTCTCTCTCTCTCTCACAGATAAAAGAGTGCTAATTTGATTCAACAACTAGCTAAAAGTGATTCAGCGGAGTCCACCAAGACACCAAAGGAGATATATTCCAAGGAAACCCAAGGACAAGGACTAGTGTGTGTGTATAGATGTTTCTTTGGGCTTCAGCGGCATTCTTTTGCGCCAAACTAATTCATCTAAACCCACTCAAGATACATCGGTATGCATAAGAAAATGAAATGAGAAAAAAAAAATATAAACTAAAAGGGAGGGAAGATGTGCATCTGTGTCAAGATGTGGTGGAAGTTATCGGAGGGTTTATCAACGGGGTGGGTATGAACTCCTTGGTAAGTGGTAACCACCACTCCTTCATCTCCTGATAGCCTCTGCACTTGCTTCTTTACTCTGCATCCTTTTTCTGTGCACTTATAATAGCTCCTACACATACATACATATACACACATGAGTGATTGAGTGTTTTCCGTATTTATCATGCACCAACCAAAAGAAAGCCTATATGCATGTCGGTACCTGGGGAATGGATTGTTCGTGACAGCTTTTTGTCCGTACTTCCTCCACCTGTATCCATCATCGAGAATATCAACCTGACTTCTTGTCTGGAAAGCAAACCTGGCTTCTCTCTCTTTATTTTTACTCTTGTGTTTCTTTCCTTCGGTAGTGTTATGATGTGGCAACGCGGAGGACGTGTTGTTGATCTGAGTTGCACACTGTGTTTGATCACCAGACAAGCGATGATCAACCGATGAACATGACGAAGATGGAAACAACACCTGACATGACCTATCCTCCATCCCTCTGCGTTCTGTGGAGAAAAATAATCAATATTTTTGAACTTGTAGATTCCAAAAAAGACTAGTAGCCAGATCACGTGTCTTTGACTATGTGTGAAAGGTGAGAGAGGCGTAGACGGCAACGAAGACGCGAGCGATAACAAAAAGAAAGAAATTAAATAAGATTAGCGGATTAAAGAGTTTGGTAGAAAGTATAAAGAAAAGGTGTGGCGGCTTCATCCTTCGGATTATGACTACCTACTTACAATAACTCAAAATTTAACTTCTGGTGCAACGGATCAAATATCTTTTGGGCCTGTGTACTATCGAACTTTTTGGTTTCCCTTGATCCACATTTATATCAACACTTATATTTTCATCACTTGAGAGATGTGACCTTGTCTCTTGTGGCTGGTGACTCGTATTAGAAGAAGCTTTAGAATAGGTTTCTGCTCCACAGGCTTTTGTTATATATTATTTTAGATTGAGACTTCGTTGGAAGCAGTCTTCATATATCCAAATACGAAAAACACTTAAGAGCTCCCGTCAGATTACATTATACTACACAACTAGAATAAGAGTTTTGTTTCCTTAATACCAGAGAGCCTGACAAGAGTCCCCACTTCAGACTGTTTGTAGACTTTGCAGGTTGCACACCTAGCTAGAGATTTCACGAGGAGGCAACAATGCAAGTTTTGAGGTCACTTCGTAGGTATATGTCTCAAAGAAGGCCGAATGCTTAAGCCTCCACACAATGCTTTTGCAAGAAAACACCTAATCCATATATAGTTGAGAAATTACACATTAACATGTGCACATTTGTTAAATATAAATTGGTAATACAAAAATTAAAAATGATTTTTAAGTATATGAATATTGTAAAAATACGTGATTTTATATATATATATATATATAAATATAAGTGCTGCTTCTTATGACGGTTCAGTATTAACTATTTTATCAAAGATGATTAAACATTTAAAAATATTTTTAAAAGGTGGAAGTTATTTTGTAAAAGATAAAAGTATACACATTTTTTTTAAAAAAAAAATCATGTAAATAATTTTCACAAACAACATGTAAAGTTAAACAGAAGAAGAAACATCACTATAATAATTATGGTTTTTTTTTACCAGAAAAAATTGATATACACTATATAATCTTGTGAAAACTTAACAAAACGAATACTACACATGAGATCAAACAAAAGTTAGTAGTTTCATAAATAACGTATAGTGTGGACAAATGCTTATTGTATACTTGCAAATTTGCAATATGAAATATATTACAAAGCATCATAAAAATTAAATGGGAACAGAATCACTGCTTAGTTTAAAGAAAAACAACTCGCAGCTTAAATATTTTACGAACTAACTTGAAAATCATAGGCTGCACGTTGACATGATCATTGATTTGTTGTAAACGCGATCACCATTTATCGAGAGTTGTCGGAAGATGCTATCTTATTTCACGAACCTTATTGTGTAATCATAAAAGGCTCTACTGCAAAATGTATTCAAATTAGAAAGCTGATGAAAAGTAAACAATTTGCAATACAAATAAAGAAACTGGTGAATGGTCTTTGATATAGGAATCTACGTCAGTGCATAGATTATATGCCCATCATGTGGTAATAACTTCAACACAAGTCCATTTCTCATATAACACTTTCGAAACGTTTTGTTTTTTTCTTGTTTGTGTCTGTTTTGTATCTCTTCTTGATCATTGTTAGATTAATATCTGTGATTCATCTAATAGAAATCTCAAAATCTACAAAAAAGAGGCGTCTTCATCACGGCAAGAACGTGAAGCCCATTAAAAATCTGAGGAATTAGGGTTCAAAACGGGCCAGGCAGAGCCTCTTCGAGTTTAATCTGACATTTTGGGATGTAGTCAAAGCCCAATAAAGTTCACGGGCTTAACTTATGATTTGAGACATGGTAGGATAGAACTGAGGACGTGTACCATCCTCGTCTTTTTTATCATTTGCAATTTGTATTTTTACCGGCACATATTGATCCGAAACTATTATATACTACTTTTTTTGGATGTCGGCAAGGAAATAGTCATCCATCTGAATTAAAATAAGGCAATTACCCCATTATTTTATGGTTCAGAATCAGGGGAAGCTATTATGCAATGATTGGAGGAAAATAGATGAGTGTGGCTACCTTATTATTTAAAAAAATAAAAATAAAAAAATAAAAGAAAAACCCGAAATAGAAAAGCAGGGCAGATCCGTTGGTCGAGTTAATACTCCACCCAACGACATTAATTCGTAGTTAGGAAGGACCAAGGGGCTTCAGTTATAATCCTGTTCTTGTCTTAAAAATCGAGGATCTCCTTTCTTCCTAACATCTGATATTTTATTCTCCAAAAAAAGAGATGGCGGCGGAACGGAAAAAGGAAACGATTCGTCTGGAGCCGGAATCCGTCATCCCTATCCTCAAACCTAAGCTCATCATGACCTTGGCTAATCTCATTGGTCAGTCTCTCCAATTTCTTTCTCTATTTGGCTAGGTCGGATTAGACAACACCGATTCAAAACTTTAGTTACATTGCATATGTTGTATTCGATTTTCTTCAGTTAAATGTCATGATTTGCCTTTGTTTTTTTTTTGATGCCTAGACAAAGAGTTTTGTTTTGTTTTTTTTTTCTGATGCAGAACATAGCAATGATAGACAAGAGTTTCTCAAGCTCTGCAAGAGAATTGAATACACTGTCCGAGCTTGGTATAATCTTCAATTTGAAGATTTGATGGTGTTTACCCTCCCTCCTATTTTCTTCTTCTTAGAAACAGTGTTTGCACTTTCTTGTTGTTCTCAGTCATGGTTTTTCCATCTGCAGCAACTCTACTCTCTTTTTGATCCTGTATCCGGTTCTCAGAAACTCCAGCAGCAGAACCTAACTTCTCAGGAAATTGATGTGCTTGAACAGAATTTCCTCGCTTACTTGTTTCAGGTATTTTGCTTGTTTTTGTCCTTGCGTTATTGTAGTCTGTCCGTGTTCTTGAATGTTTGTCCTTTTCCTTTCACAAGGTCATGGACAAGAGCAACTTTAAAATAACAACAGATGATGAGATCGAGGTTGCACGCTCTGGCCAGTATCTTCTGAATCTTCCCATCAAAGTTGACGAGTCAAAGGTTTGATCTGAGAACCAATTAGCCCCACATAACATATTTTGACTCCTCTCTTTCAACCAGTTTTCTTGCTTTGGTGTGTGAAGCTTGACAAGAAGCTACTCAAGAGATATTTTGAGGAGCACCCACATGAAAATCTTCCAGACTTTTCTGATAATGTACTGTTTCAGCTTCGTATACTTATAATACCAAGAATTATAGTTTAATAATACCTTTCTTGACCGATGTGCTTACTGCTAACAAATACATAAATTGTGTTCTACCCAATTTTGTAGTATGTCATCTTCAGGCGTGGTATTGGCATGGACAAGACCACAGATTTCTTTTTCATGGAGAAGTTAGATGTGATCATTTCACGTATTTGGTCATGTTTCATGAAAATTACTTGGTAAGCGCAAGTTATCTTTGAGTTACTAAATGACACTTCTCAATACACTTTGAGTCTTAGCCTCCTTCTTGTTCTCAATTTTTACCTCCTCATTGGATCACAGGTTAGATAAGTTACGTGCTAATCGGTCAAGCAGACATCAAAAGAAAGATCCCAAAAAGGATGATGAGACAAACCCTGAAGCAGATGATGAGGACTTGTATGTGGAGCGTATTCGCCTTGAGAATACACAGTTGAGGTATCCCTTGCTTGCTGTGATTCTCTTTCCACCCAACTTGGGACATTCTGGAAACTGTATATATAATAATTAATGGCTTTTCTCTTGATGAAATTCAGCTTTAAGAGTTTCTTGAGCAAGCTCACCATACAAGAGCCTACATTTGATAGAATGATTGTTGTTTATAGGTAAGGTTTATGTCTGTTCCTTGTTTCATCTATCTGTCCCTTTGTGAATTTGTGGTTCAAGAAGGATGTGGTTACAGGCGAGCCAGCTCTAAAACAAATCTAGAACGAGGAATATACGTCAAGCATTTCAAAAACATTCCTATGGCCGACATGGAGATTGTGCTAGTAAGTTTCTGCCTTTCTTTCTCTATGCAAGTTGTGTGTTTATAGCAATAACATTTACTTCTTTTGCAGCCTGAGAAAAGAAATCCTGGACTGACTCCAATGGATTGGGTCAAATTTCTGATATCTGCCGTCGTTGGTCTGGTTGGTCTCCTTCTTTTCCTGTTGCAGTTCATGTATGTATGTCTTTATTGGTTATCATAGACTTTTTCTACAGGTTGCCGTGGTTACTTCAGTTGAGATGCCGAAAGCAGACCCATGGGTAATCTTTGCAGTTCTCTCCACAGTGGTTGGTTATTGTGCCAAAACATACTTCACGTTAAGTGTTTTCTATTTGTCCTTGCCCTTCTTTCTTGTGAGTTAGTTAAGACTTATCGCAAAGTTGTTTTACTTCAGTTTCCAGCAGAACATGGCGACGTACCAAAACTTGATAACACAGTCAATGTATGATAAACAACTAGACAGCGGGAAGGGAACGCTATTACACTTGTGCGATGACGTTATTCAGCAAGAAGTAAAGTTCCTGCATGAATGTAGTCTTTATTCATATGGGCGTGAATGCCTTTTGGAATAGTAACACAGCCTAGTTTTGGGTTACACACGCAGGTAAAAGAGGTGATGATTTGCTTCTACATACTAATGGAGCAGGGGAAAGCTACCTTGGAGGTACATAATACCAAATTTACTCTTTTGGTATTGATCTGTTATCATTAGCGAGTGCTGACTTGAGTTGGTGGGAATGTGGGGGAATAGGATCTGGATCTGAGATGTGAAGAACTGATAAAGGAAGAGTTCGGTGAGAGGTGTAACTTTGATGTGGACGATGCAGTCCAGAAGCTAGAGAAGTTGGGGATCGTTGCCCGTGACACCATTGGAAGGTACTACTGCATGGGGCTGAAGCGAGCCAACGAGATCATAGGGACCACCACCGAGGAGCTTGTCCTTAAGGCCAAACAGGGCGTCACCCCTTCTTGAACTCTTACTACTTTCTCTTCTCTTCTTCTCATTTCACTAAACCTCAAAGTGACGAATGTACTGTGGGTTGTTTACCAAATATTAATGCAACAAATCAATAATTGTTTGATATGAGCACATGCAACATACAATATTGAACTATATTGTTATGGCAGGGAAGTCGGAAGAATTTTTAAGGAAGACCTACAAAAGTCTATTTCCAGGTACAAATAGCTCAACGTCTATGTATATATATCAACCTTGGTACCCTTGTCCTCTCCCATGAGCTCAGGTTACTGTAGAAACCAAATACAAGTGGCTCAACAAATAAGCCAACTTCAACTGAGTACACATAAGACCTACCGTCAATGAATACAGCAAGTTGACCTCATCAAATTGAAACAAAGGCATATGCACCTGGACTCCAGCAATATCAGGTAGAGAAAACCAGAAATACTAACGTAGTTAGTCCAACTATGTAGATATATATATATATATATATATATATGATATTATGATTTTACAAAAAAATGCAACTGACCTTGTAATCTTGATTGGTTTTGACTAGAACTGGCAGTAATTCGTTCCCTCTAAACTCTAAAGACTACAGGTACCCGACATAAATAATTAGGTAGTGACCAACTTACAAGCATATGAAAAACTGATAAGACTTTTTTTTTCTCTTGCTAAGAACGATAACTCATAAGAATGAACAAAAGGTATTACAAAAGAGTTAACCTAATTTATATACAAATATAGAAGAATATGGTTATAAAATAAAAAAAACACTAAAGAGTATAAACTTTGGTATATAGAGCATTTGATAAAAATAGTGAATATTTTCGTAAGGGTTAATCTACATATTTTGTTAAAAATACTCATATCATGCAGTTGGTCATAGTTCCTGAAAATCACTTGGTAAGCGCAAGTGATCCCTTTCTTAAAGTTCCTAAATGATGCTTTTGATTCACTTTGAGTCTTGACCTCCTTCTTGTTGTCAATGTTTACCTCCGCCTTGGATCAGGTTAGATAAGTTACGTGCCAATCGGTCAAGCAGACATCAAAGGAAGGATTCTATGTTCTGTTTGCATAATATGTTCCTTTATGTATAAGTTATCCTTGTTTTTGACCTTCTTCTATGTTTGTAGCTAGGGTCTTTGATGCTTCTTCCGTTGTTTTCAGGAAATGGCATCCTTTCACGTTTATCATTATTTCTTGGTTTTGAGCCTCCTTTCCATCTAACTATTGGGTTTCCCTCTCTACAAGACTTGGCTGTAAATAAGAGCTCACTTGTTATCTCTGTTCTCACGTCTCCGCTATTTGTTCAGTGTCGCTTTCGAACTGGAAATTTTGCAACTATAGCAAATTTTGAGATACTCATGCGTAACGATGGTTCATCAAAATCTTCAGCGTGAGTGTCTGCAACATCTAGAAAAGATTTAAGAAAACTTATCGTTGCCTTAATTTTTTTTTTCTTTATAGTGTAATGTGAATAGTTAGTTGTATTTCTTGATGGCCCATTCTGGTGACAACTCTTCATACCCTTTTTTTTCCTTTTTTTTTCCTCAAGGAACAATTAAATTAATCACAAGAGCTTCCATTGTTTTACATAACAGACTCCACCCACAAGATAGGCAACAAAAGCTACACCCTCAAATACAACAATCAAAAAGAGATGGGAAAGCACAAAAAAAACACCATCTCAATAAATAAATAACACTATGAAAAGGATCCCACTTTCTCACTGTCAAATAGTGTCTTCAACCATCCCGGACCGCCAACAGCAACGTACGACTGGCCAAAGCATGGGAGAGAAACACTTTTGGCAATGAGATAAGCTCCTTTATTAGTCTCCATGACTTCTGAACTGATTTTCCAGGAGGGGATATTACTCAAAATATTCAAAAGCATAGAGCTTTCTGTAATGAATGTATTTGTCTTATTGAGTTAATGTGAAGTGAAAACACTTATATACAGAGTTGAAACTTGGAGACTAGGTTACATATTAACATAAGTTTCCTAAGGTGGAGAAGAAGATATCGGATATCATAAATGGAGGATCTCTATCATATATCTTCTTACACGCCCCCTCAAGATGGAGAGAGAGGTCTCACTCCAATCTTGTTTCGCAGTTCCATGAACTTGGCTCGAGTGAGTGGTTTGGTAAGTGCATCCGCAAGTTGGTCTCGAGTGTTGACATGTACTACCTTGAGAGCTCCTCGCTGAACTTGATTCCGAACAAAGTGGTAGTCTATGGCGATGTGCTTCATTCGGGAATGGAAAACTGGATTGGTGCAGAGGAATGTAGCTCCTACATTGTCACAGAAGACCAGTGGAGGTGATGGTAAGTGGAGACCAAGCTCAGAGAGAACATTACAGATCCAGTTAAGCTCAGACGCTGTGTTTGCGACTGCTCTGTACTCCGCTTCAGTGGAGGATCTGGCTACTCCGTTTTGTTTCTTTGAAGACCACGATATAGGGTGTTGACCAAGGTAAATGACATAAGCATTTGTGGAGATATAATCATCGCTGTCTCCTCCCCAATCTGCGTCCGAGTAGGCGTGTAGGACTAGCTTGTTTGTCGCAGAGAAGAAAATCCCATGTGCTGGTGTGCCTGCGAGGTACCTGAGGATTCGCTTTGCTGCTTGCCAATGATCTTCAGTAGGCATGTGCATGAACTGGGAGAGCTTATTCACTGCATAAGCTATGTCCAATCGTGTGAATTGAAGGTATTGAAGGCTTCCAATGAGCCTGCGATACTTTGTTGCGTCACGAAGAGGAGTTCCAGATTGAAGGTTTAGTTTTGGTGAGGACGCCATGGGATTTTTTACTGGCTTGGCGTTTGTCATGTCGTATCTGTGTAGCACGTCAAGTATGTATTTACGTTGAGAGAGATGCAGACCCTGAGTAGTACTGCGATGCGCCTCTATCCCTAGGAAGTAGTTCATGTTTTTCGCATCTTTGACTGAGAATCTCTGCGCGAGAAGCTTGAGAACCCGAGCGATGCCTGCATTTGTGTCGCCGGTGATCAAGATGTCATCTACATAGATGAGGAGGTAGATGAACTGATTCTCAAGACGCAGGATAAACAACGAAGTGTCTGATAGCAAGTTGACAAATCCAAGGCCAAGGAGGAAGGTGCGCAGTTCCGTGTACCATGCTCGGGGAGCCTGTTTGAGGCCGTAAACCGCTTTGTGAAGTCTGCAGACATGATTTGGTTTGTCTGGATCCACGAAGCCTGGTGGTTGGTCCATGTAAACCTCTTCCGTTAGCGTTCCTTGCAGGATGGCGTTGTTGACATCTAGTTGTTGTATAGGCCACGAGTTGCTGATGGCTATGTCGAGAACAAGGCGGAGTGTTGTGGACTTAATAACAGGGCTGAACGTTTCTGTATAATCGCGACCATATTCTTGATTGTATCCTTTTGCGACTAGGCGAGACTTACAACACCGATGAGTGCCGTCGGAGTGGAATTTGTTTTTGTATAGCCAACGGCAGCCGACGACGTTGAAGTGAGGCTTGCGGGGGACCAGATCATAGGTTCCATTGCGAGCAAAGGCGTCAATTTCTGTTGACATAGAACCCCTCCAGAGTTTGTCCTTTAACGCTTGAGTCAAGGTGTTTGGTTCGGCTGGACCGTGTCTGGACAGAGCTGCAGCATAATTGTACTTCGAGTTTGGTTTAGAGATGTTGTTCTTCCTGCGAGTGATCATCGGATGATTATTGATATGTGCAGGTGGTAGTTCTGCTGACGAGCTCACTGGATCAGTAGAGGACGTTGATACCGATGGTGTGTGCTGCAAGCCAGGAGCCGAAGGTGAGGAGCTGGAGGAAGTCGATGTTGCAGGGACCGAGTTAGAGGAGTCCGCCGAGAGTTCTGCACTCAGATTATCATCGTTAGTATTACTAAGAGAAGGAGACTGAGAATTTACCTGACCTGACTGATGAGAATCTGAGCTCGGAGTCCCCATTTGTTGTACATGTGGCGGGTTTTGGTTCAATGGAGGAGGTGGTTGTGGGTACTATAGTTACTGGTGGTGAGGAGAGTGTTGTGGGTTCTGGTGGTGATGAATTTGGTGGCTTGTGCTGTGGTTTAGGTAATTTGAATGGGAAAACTGACTCATCAAACCGTACGTGCCTTGAGATATAGATGCGTCAAGTGTTAGGTTCTAAGCAGAGATAGGCACTTTGTGTTGGGGAGTAGCCTATGCAAACACACGGTATTGATCTATCTTCAAGTTTATGTGCAGTGTAGGGTCAGAGCCATGGAAAGCAGAGGCATCCATAAACTCGCAGCTTCAAGTAGTTTGGTTGCATACCGAAAATTTTGTGAAATGGTGAGTCCATGTCGAGCACTGCAGTAGGCATGCGGTTTATGAGGTAGGTGGCGGTGGAGAAGGCATATGACCAGTATGACTTTGGCATGGATGTGTGGGTGAGGAGAGAGAGACCTGTCTCAACTATGTGGCGATGTTTTCGTTCGGAGACACCATTGTGCTCTGGTGGGTGAGGTGGTGAGGTTAGGTGTTGGATACCGGCTTCAGCTAGGAGGTGGCGTAGCGCAACAAATTCACCTCCATTATCAGAATAGAGAGTGCCGATCTTGGAGGAGAAATGATTTTTGACAAGAGCTTTGAACTGCTTGAACGTTCCTTTAACTTGAGATTTAAGCTTGAGAGGGTATATCCAGGTGTAACGGCTATAATGATCCACAAGTACTAGATAGTATTTGTACTGATCGACTGAGAGGACAGGTGAAGACCAGAGATCAGTGAAAATGATTTGTAAGGGTCGTGAGGAAGAGATAGAGGTTTGGTGAAAGGGTAGTTTATGAGTTTTATTGATAGCACAATCTGAGCACAAAGTGGTTTGAGATACAGATTGAGTGCAAGGTAATGAAAAAACTGAGACAACATTTTTTAAAATAGAAGCTGAGGGGTGGCCAAGCCGATAATGCCATATGGGTAGTGTTATCTTTGGTGGAGAGGAGGCAAAGTAGGATTTGAGGGTGATGGGATTGGCTGGCCACTCATACAACTCATCCTTGGTCTTGCCTTGGATTAATGGGACCCCCGAGCTGAGATCCTTCACCTGAAAGGAGGCAGGAAAAAATTCAACAGAGACCTTATTAGCATTACATAGACGATAAACTAAGATTAAATTTTTCTTGATGTTTGGAACACATAAGACATCATTTAAGTGTAAGTTCCGTGGAGAGGAAGGTAGAGAGATGGAACCCGTGTGTGTGATGGCCAGGGCTGAGCCATCTCCGATCATCACAGAGTCATCACCACCGTATGGTTGCTGCAGGGACATTTGGTGGAGATCGCTTGTGAGATGGTGTGTTGCACCGGAGTCGAGAAGCCACGCATTGGAGGGATGTTGAGCAGCAAGCGCCATGTTGGCTCGTGTTTGCCAAGGGCTGAAGGGGGAAGCTCGAGCATTTGGGTACTGCTGTTGCATCTGAGGGCATCGACGTGCGCTATGACCAAACACGCCACAGATTTGACACTTTCCCTGATAGCCTTTGGTAGGACGCGAGTCTTGTTTCTGTGAGGAGCTGTTGTTAGTCTTGTTGTTGTTGTTCCAGTTGGGATTGCTTCCTTTGTTTTGTTGCTGGTACTGTGGCTTGGGTCGTGTGGAAGCAACGTGAGCAGTCATGGGAATTGCTGGTGAGACAGGAACATTCATCGCAAGGAGTTTAGCTTCTTTGTTGATGAGTTTCTCATGGATCTCGATGATGGAAGGGGAGGTATCACGGCCCTTGACTTGATCTGTGACGGATTTGTACTCTTCCGGGAGACCATCAATGATGTACTCGATCTTGTCTTCGTGATCGAGCGGTTTGCCAAGGAGGCCAAGTTGATCAAAACGTGACGTTAAGCCCCTCATGTACTCGTCGATGGTTTTGTCACCTTTGGTAAAGTGTTTTAGTTGAAGTCGAAGTTGCTGAATATGACCACGGGATGGAGTTGCGTAGGTTGAGCTGAGAGATTTCCAGACGTCTTGGGAGCTCTTGGTGTTGGTGACAAGAGCCTGGATGGATGGAGAGAGAGAGCCTATGAGACCGTTGTAAACCAAACGATCTTGACGGCGCCATTTTGTGTAGTCTGGATTGGGAGAGACGACGTTGTCCACTGTTGTGGTTTGTTCAGGCGCTGGTGGGGAACCGTCGAGATAGCCGGCGAGGTCGTAGCTGTCGAGGAGAGTCTGGATCTGCAAGCTCCACGTCATGTAGTTTGTGGACGTGAGCTTGGTGACGTTGACCATGTTGATATTCAGCAAGGGTTTGGTATCGTCAACTTGTTCTGCGGTAGTAGCCATGATGAGAGAGGAGGATAGAGATCGGAGAGGCGGAAGATAGGTGTAGAAGAAAGGAGAGGGGGATGGCGGCTATAAAAGAGAAAAACATATTAGGGTAATCAATTAGCTCTGGATACCATGTAATGAATGTATTTGTCTTATTGAGTTAACGTGAAGTGAAAACACTTATATACAGAGTTGAGACTTGGAGACTAGGTTACATATTAACATAAGTTTCCTAAGGTGGAGAAGAAGATATCGGATATCATAAATGGAGGATCTCTATCATATATCTTCTTACACTTTCAACCTTAAAAGAAGGCCATGCTTTTGAGGTCTTTCCAAGCAACCAACAAAATCAGGTTCCTCTAAGCCAGACGACTCTGTCAAGTCTTTGGTGAACCATACTTCCAAACGCCCATTTAAAAGCTTGCACCTTAGCACCTTTCCTAGATTGAATACCTGCAAAAGCTAGCCCTCCTGCTGTTATCACAAAGAATTTGTTTCTATTCTTCCATAAGAACCAAAGAATCCACGGAAAGAGGTGTCTTATCTCAAGCGGCACCTTTATGTTCTTACTCATCTGGAATAAGAAGTGGAAGTTTACATAGATCGACTCTTCGTGGAACCCATTGACAGGGGTCGGGAACAAGGAGAGAGCCCAAATCTGTCTTGCAACATGACAAGTAAAGAGGAAATGGTTCGCTGTTTCAGGTTCAGCCCCACAATATTGGCATCGTAAACTCTTCATACCCTTCATGCTTGTCATGTGAGTATATATTCAAAACTAAACTCATTTAACACTATACATTTTTTTGCCTCTTGCCTCTTTAACTTACTTTCTTGTTTTTTTCTGACTATCTGTAAACTGTAGATGTATGTTCAGTGGCTCAGTGCAATAACGAAATTAGCGAGAGTGCCAAAACTAGGATGTTACTCGTCACCAACCACTTCTGTTCAGCCCATTTTCTTTGTAGATTTAGTTGAAAGGGCCTTAACATCTACAGCGTTCTGGTCGACGCCTTCTTGGTCAGGAGGAGCATCTTCAGATCCCAACAGCTGTGAAACGTCAAATCAAATTCTGAGCATCCTCATCACAAAGAAGTTCAAATCATCTTGAACAGGAATGTCATCATAGACCACCATATCTTCAGGCTTCAATGCTCCTACACAGTTAACAACCCATACACAATGGTGATCATCTTCAACACACATGGACCACCTATGTGTAACACAATCCACCTCTTCAAGACTCTATATATGGTAAAGAAGAGAGAATCTGATAGGACTTAAAAACAGAACAGTGATGGCAACGGGGAGGTTTTGGTTGATTGCACTTCCTACAGAACTCAAGACTGGTTAACGGATCAGATTCACCTCTCTCTTCATCAATAGCTGGTCTCCAGTTATACAACAGGATCAGTAAAAATAACAGAGAAATAGCTTCACAGAAGCATCGCCAGCTGCAACGATAGAGACTAGACTAGTTCACACCCAAAGCAACAAGCTTAGACTAGTTCACAACTAAAGCAACAAGCTTACACTAGTTCACATGATATAAAGCAACAAGCTTAGACTAGTTCACATCTAAAGCAAGAACATTTGTTGTCGAACTGACTTAAAGCACAAAGCTTTACCAACCAAGGAAGCTTTTCAAGCAAAAATCTACGATTCAAAGGGAGACCCATATCGAAAGATCTGAGCTTTTACTTATGAGTAAATGGAAGAGGACAGGGATTGTAAGAGCATCAAGAGAATCAACGCCTCCTTGAGAAAGAGCTGGTTCATAATTAGTCAAAACGACGGCACCAACAATTAGTAAGACCACAAATGGATCCGAGAACTCGTAAGGGTGTACAGAATTTCGGAGGAGCTACAAAATTACATGACTTGGCTTCATAGATTTGAAAGAGACCCCTGTGATCTCCGTGTAAACCGGGTTTTCAATCTATCGGTTTGATATTTGAGAGCACGAGGAACGTGATTGACTTGATTGTGTATCCACCGTTAGATCTGCATTGTAATCATCCAACGGCCACAAATAGAACATCGAAAAATATGGTCGTTGCCTCTTCCTCCTCTTTATAAAGAGAGAAGCGTTTTCTTTCCCTTCCTTGTTCATCAATCATCAGAGAGCGAAAGAGAATTAATTATCCAGAAAAAGTCAAAAGGTATGGACAAACTACGCATGTACTTTCTATCTTCTACTCTGTTTGTTTATTTATTTATTTATTTGACGGTTTGGAGTTGTGCACAAAAATTGAGAAAATATTAAATTTTATACATTTTCTAAACACAGACACTATTCCCTCTGTTTCATTTTAAATATCATTGATACTTTAAAATCTGTTTATTATAAGTGTTATTTTATATTTTCAATGCAAAGCTTTGGTGATTTTTAAAATGTGTTATCTCTCTTCTTAAGTTTCCAAGAGTAGAGCATGGCTTGGATTGCAACAAAGGAAATACATAAATATAACGGCTGTTGGGATTAGCCTAAGGAAACCTAATCCCGAAAACTTTCTTTTATAAATGGAATATAAAGCCAAAGCCACGAATGTAATGGGTAACCTAAATAATCAGGATCTCCAAGAGATGAGTCAAGTGACAATTGATGTGTAACCTAAATAATCACGGTTCATTTACAAAAAAAAAAAAAGATAAGAAAAAGAGAGGTCAATTCATAAAAGTCTTCTGCACAAGGGACAAAAAGCGTGGCTGCGAAGCCATTTGTTGATGCACAGTAGGTAGAACATATGATGGCAATGCGGCAAACTTCTAACAGTCTCTCCCACCTGAAAGTTCTGTAGCGTCACCACAAGCCAATATTTAATTATCTTTTCAATACTTATATATCAGCTATCCATCTCTTTGTTACACCTAATTAAATCGAAACATGTAGACCCTTCCAATGCCAATTCTTGTACGCTAAATTTATCATTTCCTATATTAGTTGGCAAGTGAGGAGAAACCTTAAGGCAGACAG
Source organism: Eruca vesicaria subsp. sativa (assembly GCA_932364175.1). NCBI lineage: Eukaryota > Viridiplantae > Streptophyta > Magnoliopsida > Brassicales > Brassicaceae > Eruca > Eruca vesicaria. The sequence continues at coordinate 4,374 of CAKOAT010256488.1, read as the reverse complement.
AGCAAGAGACCATCTCCCCTGAGGTGTCTGTGATTAGGACCTTTGGGATCCTGTCGAGAGAGTCCCCTGTGAGCCCCTTTGAAATGGCAGTGCCGAAGATATCAGTGTGGTCTTGGAACTGTGACTCCACAGCTCCCATCTGGTATAATTACACAAAATAAGATGATGAGAAATATAGAGAGTGGAGATGAATGAGTCATCAAATAAATAAATAGCGATAGTTCGACTCCCTGGTGGAATACATTTTCATCTTATAGCTATGACAATTACCTACATTAACTACTGTATTTAATTTGGTAGCTAACTGTGCTGTGAATTTAACTTCACAGGATCTTCTTGTTTGCATTTTTATTTACCATTGAAAATCAGTTTGATAACATTGGCTGTTTCAGTGCCTTATCAATTATCCTAGAGAAAAACTGACTACAACCTTATCAACTTCACACCATGGCAAACTTGGTTTAAATGTGAACTGCAAAATATATAAGGTTTAGGCCTATCAAACCTGCGGAGCTGGCTGAGCTTGGTGAGGCACAAACATGGTTGCTTGCTGTATGGGCGCATGTGAAGCTGAGGGTACATATCCTACGACATAAGAATCAGTGTATGGTTGCTGATACTGATTATCATATGGGTTACAAAGAACGTTTGGTTGCGCCTAAGTTGACTCCTTAGCCTCAGAAGAATAAAGGCTAAGCATGTTATCTGTAAAAGCTATGGATTCCAGAGAGCTTCATACTCCGATGTAAAGTAGTTGCAGACTATAAAAGAAAGAGCCCTGATTATACGGTATAGTGCTTTGAAGCTGCAGTGTTAGTCTCTGCAGATGCAATATAAGATGGTAGTTTTGACATCAGAATTCATTCTCTTAAAATGAACTAACACTACTGCATACGTACCAGGCTCTGCAGTAAGAGAAATACGATCACTCACGTAATATGGAAAGTTCAGGTGAGAAGCCACCAGAATCAAGAACTTTCAAGTACTTCATTGCTGTTGTAAGAAGCCCTTGGCTGGCCAATATCTCAGCGTAACTCTCAAATAGTTTACGTAGAGATGCGCTGAACTTTTTGTTGCCAGTTGCCAAAGTAAGGACAGTCTTCTCCATAAGATCCTATTAAAAGAAAAGGGCACAATAATATGAGCAGAGAAGCCTAACTAATTATGCACAAAACATGGTACAAGTGATACATACTTAAAGAAGCTCCACATAAGATCTTCCATCGCGTTCGTTTGCAAGGCTGCTTGACCAAATTTATACTGTTCTTTCAACGCTGCCTGCGCATATGTAGCAGAGAACAGCAGCCAAAGTGTTACCAGCAGCCATCAACTTTGAGGTAAGGACATCGCAAAGGCTGGTCCATTGTTCTCCTTGTGCAAACTGTTTGCCAAACAATGTAAAAGCAAAATTCGTTACAAAGTAGTTTTATAATGGCCAAAGCTAAGTAGCAATTACATGCATCGTGTAATACTGCGAATTGTTCAGGAGTCAATGAAAATGACATATCACTTTACATTGTTTGAAGAGATAAAGTGAGAGGAGAATATATTTTGATCAAGTAAGACATAAAAAGCAAAGAGTTTGACAAACTTACAGTACAGTGGAGAGCAAGTGTTTGTTGCCGGAACTTAAGTGACCTTTGCATCGATAAGGCTCTTGAGATCGTTGTTCACCATCGCAGGAACAATCTGAAACAGATAAACATACAATAGTTAAGAGGGTTTGCAACCATAAAGAGGTATGTCCATTGCACTTGCCTACATATCAAGTTGGAAAGGTATTTACATACCTTCATGTAATGCCTTTAAATATTTCTCACGAGCACTCTCCCACAATGCTGTACCACGAACTTGAGCTATATAAGTTGTAACTAAAGGCATCAGCCATCTTATTTGCAGATATACACCGCTCATTGTAATTTCCAACAACTAAAGCACACTGGATGGCATCATCAAACAATTCTTCCTCTTCTTATGGTATTTCTTGAGTTTCTTCCACTTTGGCATCAGAATCTGTTATCATAGCGTTATCAAAATTGTCATCAGAACCTTACTGCTCTCCATTTTTAGTCCCTGTACCGCTTTTCTGGAATATCCTACACATAAAGTCAATAAATTTTATCCACTGGCACGAAAAAACTGACTTTAAAAAAAGAAAAACCCGATAGATCTTACTAGTTGTAGCACACCAGCAATCTTTTTCACTCATGCATAACCCAGTTGGTTCTTTCACCACGAGGAGCTCGATCCCTGTGATAAACAAGGGGGGGTCTTCTTCTTCATCCCTCGCTCCAGTAACCTTTCTCCGTGGCAGGACAAAGAAATCCTTGTAATTGAGCTAGATCCCTGTCTATAATCCCCAAAACAAAGTCAAAATCAAAATCAATCAAATCAAAACTAGATCATCGTAATTGAGCTACCCAATTCGAGAGAGAACTAAAAGAAAAAAAAAAGTAACGAACGAGGTAGATCCCATGGCTCGCATCTGCAGATATCGGTGACGGTCTGGTGATATTTGATTAGCGCCTTTGCTAGAAGATTCCAACATGTCGAATTACCCTATTTTGGCAGCCTGCGTCGAATCATCGAATGAATGTACTTTGGGCCACATCATAAACCAGGCCCACCAAATTTAATTCCTTGACGCCCAAGTTACTTAATGAACCGACTTACGTGAATTAATAACGGTACTATTTTTTGTTTGTTTCAGTTGAATTTCGAAATCTAAATGGACGCTCCCATCAGATAACATTATCTTTTGTAACTCTTTAACCAATCTGTAAATCATCTTCTTCCTTACCCTTTTCTTTTCCTCTCTTGATCCTTCTTCATGAGCTTATACATTTCACCATCGGAGAAGACGTGACCAACCACGATCGCATCGGAGCCGCAGTTTCAGGTTCTGTAATCAAACACTAACATCGAAGGTGATTGACGAGTCGGGTCCGATCAAAGTAAGCACGATCGACGTTAATCATCGTGGTGAGATTCAACGTGATTAAGGGTGCTTTACCGCTATTAAAGCAAGCAAAGGTCGTCGACCTTGTGGTTCCATATCTCTCCTCTCATCTCAAGCCCGCCATTAAAGCAAGGAAAATTCAGAGGTATAATTCGAGGAACAGTCTCCAATCTTCATGCATATATTTTGTTCTTTCTCGTTTCTTGTTTTAGGGTTTTCGTTTCTTGATTCCAAATTTCAAACTTTAATCCTTTTGTTTTAGGGTTTTCGTTTCTTGATTCCCAATTTCAAACTTTAATCCTAGGGTTTTCGTGTACCTATCTATATCCTGTAATTCCTTTAAACTTCAAAATACAGATTATTGCTTTTTTATTCTGTTTCAGGTTCTATACAAAAACACCATCGTGTTCACTTACTCGACGACATATATTTATGTGTTTCGCCGAATTAAGTTGTTTGTCTGGGCTTAGTACCTGAGGATGTCTATACAAATTAACCAATTTCAAGTCAATGGGATCGGCCCAAACTCAGGTGCGTACATTTTAAAAATTTTAAAGTTAGTTGCTTGCATTTAATAGTTAGTGGGATCGGGCCAGTTTAAAAATATTAGGTTTATTACTTGGACTTGCTTATTATACAGGCTACTATTATTTAAGAATTTAAAATCACTCTAACAGCCCAATACACATATGTCCATACATTTTAAAATTTTAAGTTTATTAATTGCGCTTGCTTATATAAAATTCTATGTGCTTAGCCCAAATATGAAATACTTAAGTTTATTATTTGGGCTTATCTTCAAAAATTTAGTATTATGTAGAATTTAAATTCACTCCAATAATAAATTTAAAATACACATGGGTATACGTTTTTGAAATATTCAAAATTATTACTTTGGGTTTCTTATAAAAGTTCATATTATTGAGAATTCATAAAGTTTATAATTAGGCTCGCTTATACAGGCTACCACTGTTTAAATTTTGAAGTAGTTAAGCCTTTGCTATATAACATGCCCGATTATAAAAGACACTTTAGTCTGTGTGCATTTAAAAGTAATTGGAACCTCATATAATTTGTACGAATATTATGATCTGCTTTATAGGTTTTACACTTACATTATAAATTTTAATAATAGTTCGGGTTATTATTATAGTGAGAAAATAGTTTGAATTTTATTTGTCTAATGAAATGCCTAAATATCAAGTTGAGCTAAGAAACATAAATTTAGTTTTAATTTATTTAGGGTTTAGGGTTTAGGGTTTAGGGTTTAGGGTTTAGGGTTTAGGGTTTAGGGTTTAGGGTTTAGGGTTTAGGGTTTAGGGTTTAGGGTTTAGGGTTTAGGGTTTAGGGTTTAGGGTTTAGGGTTTAGGGTTTAGGGTTTAGGGTTGAGGGTTTAGGGTTTAGGGTTTAGGGGT
>CAKOAT010256377.1:3454-31579 GCA_932364175.1 Eruca vesicaria subsp. sativa | reverse complement strand
ATATATATATATATATATATATATATATATATATATATATATATTCAATGAGACTTCTTACTTATATAATTTTGTAACCATTTCTATTTTGTTATTAAAAAACTTAACCATGGATCACAAAAATTTTCATGTGAGATTTTTTAACAACTTTAGTCATTTATAGTCGTTTAAAAAAATTCATAGTATAACATATACGAAAAAACTAAATTTTTATTATATAGTTAATGTATTTGTTTAATTTATTTTAATAAGTTAAAATTTTAAAAATACACTAATTTTTATCAAATCTTTATTACTGAAAATCATTAATTGTCATATATTCTTTAATCATATTTGGCAATTCCGTTATTTTTATTTAAGGAAACAATGAAAAACATTAATAAGTCATTTATAATTAGTTTAATAAAAAACTTATTATATATTAAGATGGACCAACATATTTTTCTAAAGATTCTAAGAATGATTATGGTGATGACATGTGGCTACAAAAAATGTTGTAATGTTTCTCTTTTAATATATAGGGGATTTTGTAGGCGTAGGAAGCACAGTAAGGTGCCTCTTGTGTGAATATCTATTCTGAGGATATTATGGATGATCATTACAAAAATGAATTGCGAGGAGTTAAGTGAAAGGATGTTGTACTTGTACGAGAAATGTGAAAATTCGTTGAGGTGATTAATTCAGATAATTGTTGTACATAGTCCTAAGCCTTTGTTTCTTGACCCACAAGAAAACTTGAGGAGGCCAGAAACAAAAGGAGAGAAGACTTGTCTCAATCGTCCTCGGTGAACGTCTCGAGTACAGCCTCGGATCCGAGGCTAATATTGAAAAAGGATCGTACTGGATGCTCTTGTAAGCAATGTTCTAGTTTTGGAACTCACAGACGCTCCTTCACATTGTCCTCTCTGCTCAATCCGGCATGTTTCTTCCAACTCTACTACGAGCCTACCTACAACATTCAGCAATTAAATAGTGTTTGTTTTTCTTTCATGTAATTCTGTAAAAGCAAAGACTTGATCAGTCCAATTAATTCTCATTTTTGATGATTGATCTTGTTTACGACCATTTTTCAAAGTACCTCCATGTTAATTTCGTGGTACTCAAAAAATTCTCGCCAAACAGAAAAAAATCTATAACCATAGAAACACTATAGGTTCTGTTTTGCAATTAGAAAGAATCACACATTTTGCCCAAATCCTTGAATTGTTCTTGTGGCCAGCTTAAGAACGTCAAGAAACGCAGAGAATGATGCAGCCATGTTTTTGCGGCTTCCTTCCTTCTGTCAAAGTGTCAATGGAGATTGTACCCAAAAAAACTGAAACCCTTTTCTTTTTTGTCACGTTATAAAAAGAAAACAGAGAATCAGCAACTCGGGCTTAGTGGGACTCTAGCCCAAGACTTTTCATTGCGATGTGAATTGAGGAAAGGAACTGTAAACAATGGTCGTGCGAATATGGGTATATGCCGTGCGAATATTTTGCATGAAGGAATATTACTGAGCATATCAGAATCTCTACTCATTTTGCTATCTCTTCGCTCTATCTCTCTCTTTCGAAGCTCTTTCTGGTTTTGCAGATTAAAACAAGATCACTCAACAAAGCTGTTAAAAGAAGATTAAAAAAGACACAAATCCACGGAAGATGAGTTTTTGAGATTTGGTTTTAGACAGACGCAGTACCAGGCATGTTCTCTTCTCATCTCTTTGTTCTGTTTCTTCAAATCCAATATATGATTCAATGTACCAACCAAAGCGAACATCTAATCGCTTATAAAATAACAACCACAACAGAGGAAACGCAGCGCCAAATTAACCATTAAAAAGATATTGTAATAAAACATTCTTCCAAGAGTACAAGCTAGACTCCAATTATTTCATTCCTAGCAAAGTTGGTCCATTAAAAAATTAAAGTTGAGAAGCTCTGTGAACTTGACACGTAAGAATGCTCTCCAAGGTTGTGCATTTATGAATGCTTCAGGATTAATATATAAGGGATTACCAACTTAACCACAAGATAAATGTGCATATACATACTAAGAAGAACAAAAGATCAGTTGGGGCAGTATGGGTAGACTTCCAAAGGGAAGCGGGTGGCAACCTGGTTGAGAAATCCCACAAGGACGGAGAAGAGCCATTTTTCCCAGTCAAGCCTAACGGAAGAATTGAAAATGCCAAGGAACTCTACCAAGATTATCTGATATACACAAGGAACAAAAAGAAAGATTTAAAAGAGAAGATAAGTTATGTAGTTAATTGTCCAAAAGACTTACCTGAACTATGATAGTTGCAGTTATTGTAAGGAAAAACATGTTGTCTTTAAGAACTTCTATCAGTGTTTGGTCTCCATTTCTGATTTCAAACTCATTGAATACCTGCAGAAAACAGAAATGATCAACTTATTCTCAGATTAGCGCTAACAATTACTGGTGAGTGGGAGAAATCGAACATTACCAGGCAGAATACCAAACAATTGAAAATTAATGTGTTCTTCACTTTTTCAGTATCACTGGTTTGACCGTGATCCAGCTTCAGTATACTATCAGAATGTATGAAGGCTAGCAACAGCACTAGGTAAATCACCTGGAGAAGGGAAGCATTATTTAGAGGTCTCCAAGTTGCTGTTTTTCTTTTTCTGCTAATCTAAATTGTTATGACCAATGTATTGTGTTTATTTGCTCTCTGGAAACTATGGAGTAAAAGACTTTCTTGGTGTTCACACATGACAAATAAAATAATTTTCAGGGGGAAATACCTGTGTCACCAACTTGAACCGCATCGTCTTGGTTATAAGAGGGTCGCTGCAAAAAACACAAAGCGAAAAAAGTATACACATGAATGATCAGTTTTAAGTATATTTCCAAGACAACTACTAATTAATCAATTATCAAATCCTTGATACTGTTCAGATTTTGTGTACCTTCTATCAACTGGTGGTTTCTGCATTATGTTGCGAGCTAGTGGTTTGTAAGCCAACGCTAGTGCTCCAAAGATGTCCACCATAAGATTAAGCAACAGAAGCTGCATCAGGGACAAAGATTTCAGTCTTCGAAAAACAGGATTACAAGAAGATGATGTAACAAAGGGATAACATTTTCGAACCTGCACGGCATTAAGTGGAAAGGCGTCATAGAATACAACCTCGACCACAGTGATAGCCACGGCTGAGACACTCACAGTGAGCCTGAATAGGACATATCTCAGGATAGTGGTGTAAAGTGATCGACACAATTGGATAACCTGCATTGTCCAAATTAACAAACCTTGTTTAAATGAAGGTTTTCTCTCTTTGTTGCATGTATTCTATAAACCGAGTTCGTCATTTCAACCATGCATATCACCATATTACTAACCTTGACAATTGTATCAAAATCGTCATCCAATATAATAATATCGGCATTCTCTTTCGCTACTGCTGTCCCTCCAATTCCCATTGCAATGCTAACATCCGCCTGTGCAAAGAAAACATAATTGTGGATTGTTGTAATGATTTTGAGATGTCTTTGAAGTGTTTAGTATGAAAAATAATGACAGACCGCGCGTAGTGTCATTGTATCATGTATTCCCATCCCAGTGGCTGCAACTACATGCCCGCTTTTCCTCAGCGCTTCGACAAACAAAAGACTGTCCTTGGGAGAGGCTTGAGCCAAAACCTTCACATAGAGTAGTAGTTTGTTAGTTTTTTTTTCTCAGTCAAGTTCTTGACCATAAACATATATGTGACAACTGGTACTAAAGCTAATCCCAAGCTTTTTACTTGTCCATGTATCATGACGTGCACAGATACTTTTATGTACTAAAGCATAAATTTTGAAGAGTGGATTCATACTAAGATCTCTGGGGCGATCTTCACTCTCTCTAGATCGGAAAGAACACGAAATTGAGCTCCTGTCACTGTATCAAGGCTATCTAAATTCTCCAGTATCCCACAATCCTTTGCTATTGCTTGAGCAGCCAAAACATCATCCTCAGTCACCATGCGAACCTGAAAATCAACATCTTTCACCACATAACTACGCCACAACTTATTTAGCGATAACAAAAAATTCACCCACGAGAAGAAAATTTCACTCTACTAGTACTAAAAGACGTTAGATTATTTTATATTCAATATCTTTTAAAAACGAAACAAAATATTATTATATTATTTTTTATTTATTTTTATCTTTTAATTGTAAAAATATAATATAATTTGATAATATTTTGTTTTCTTTTTTAAAATATATTAAATATGAAATAATGAAATCCTATTGGTTGGTGAACCTAGAGAGGAAGAGTGGTAAAACAGGCACCTTAACACCTCCAGAATTGCACAGTTGGATCACATTCTTTGTGCCATCCCGGTAAGGATCCTGCACGTTAGTCAATACATTGGATAGGTAATGATAACAATATAAGACTTCAAAGGCTTTGAATCAAGTGAAATAGTTACCTTTATACCAATAATAGCCAACAAAACAAGGTCCTGAGGTAGTGTAGAAATTTCCTCATCAATCGTTGGAAGACTCCCCAGCTCATAGGATTGATAAGCAAGTCCAGCACAACGCATTCCTCTCATACACATGTCTTTAACTATTCTTTCCATCTCCTAAGGAGAGAATGAATTTTTATAAATAAAATAAAAATCAAACAAGAATTAATAGGTTATTTATGAATGTGTAATCTACGCTCATAAACAAATTACCCGTCTCTGTTCACCAATAGCTATGCGGTTGTTGGCCCCATCCATATACCATTTGCATGAATTAAGAATAACTTTTGCAGATCCTTTCCAATGAACGTGGTGTTCTGTACCAACCTATAAATGAATAATAAGAAGAAGAAACAAATGTATAAGAATGTATATGTGTCAAAAGAACACAGGGATATATATATAGATATCTGATGTTCACTTATGTAACCTTTAATGCCACGCCTCCATATTTCTTTTTCGGATTGAATGGTATTACATGAAGGACTGGTGATTCTGACCTAGCCTCATCAAACTTCATTCCCAACTACGAAACACGAGTATCCAACAGTCATTAGTTATAACCTTAATAGCTATATCAAGTGTAATGTAAGACTAGTAAGAAACAAAACCTTGTTCCCCCAGCTAAGAATCGCTTGTTCTGTTGGTGATCCATATACCTCTGGTTCAGTTACTCCCTATAGTTTATTATGAGCTTAATAAGAATAATGCTTATCAAAATATGTCCAACTGAACACCATGATCTGGTTGAACACAATTACCGTTTTAAAAACAACACTGCCATTTGTGTTTTGGGCAATGCCTTGTATTATTAGTTCTGTAGGAATCGAGGGAAAATGTGAAACATTATCCATATCTTGCATTCTTGTTCCTCCAGCCCAGACATCAACCACCGACATCTGCTTAGAAGTAAATAAATGCTTAAATGGGTACCCAAGAACTAAAAGAGGAATCATGGAATACAGGAATAGCCAATTGAATATAGACGAAAACACTTGCCTTATTCAACGTTAAAATTCCAGTTTTATGACACAATATCGTTGTAACATATCCCATTGTTTCACATGCAGAGAGTTTTTGAACCTGAAAGACATTTACAGAAGTTTAGCAATTGTTGATGCTCTAACGACATTGGAGAATTTGGAATATAAAGGTAGAGTACCAAAGCGTTTCCTGTCATCATTTTTCCAATAGTATTTGCAAGACTGGTGTACCGAGGAAAATGATAAGATGAGAAACAATAAGATTGTTACTGTCGTGACGTTACGAAAAATAAACTGCAATGAAAAACTAAAAGTACGCATACTAAGTATATGCTTCTCTTCTGGTATGTATTTTTTTAATTATAATTTAAGCAAATTTGTGAAAAAAGGAAAGGAGATTTACTTCAAGACAACAGCTGTAGAAAGTCCAACAGGCACTGCCACAATTATTGTCGCGATCTGCAAAAGTAAATATTTTGCGAGAAAAGTTACACAGAGTTACCATTACTATAGGTCTATGCCACCAAGGTCTATGCCCCATACCCAGAAACTCAGGGAATTGAACACAAATTCCATTGCTTCATCGAAAGTGGTACTTCCAGGCATATACATTGGAGTTCCATCTGATTTTTTGGTCCGACCACAAAAGTATCTGGAATCAAAAGGGTCGTTAGGTCCTCCTTATCGCCAGGATGGAGATATAGAACTTAGAACTGAAAGCAAATTTAAATAAGCGCGGTGGGTACATCTGAAAAAAGACCACTTACCGGCATAACTGAACAATACAGGGAACTGAAGCGAGTAAAATGACTACCCAGCTAGCAGAAATAGCAAGCCGTTTCACGTATACCTAGTAATCACAGGTGATAAATGCTCAAACTATCGAAGGTAGCAAGGAATTAGTAGTCAATAAAACATACCTGAAAGGGATTTTCTTGACTAGTCTCATGTTGTTTCGCCATCTTTTCCCCCCATTCAGTGTTTATTCCAACACTTGTAACCTTTAGTTACACGGGGAAAAAGTGAATTAGAAGATCAAAAACCATGTATAGAGAAAGCAATATTAATTACGTAGAGATGTAAAATTTCGAAATGTAGTTTTCACTTCAGAGTTAAAAGAAAAACTGTTTGCAATGCAGTATTCTTTTGTTTTTAAGAGACTATCATGGTTATAGTCTCTCTCATCCATGTCAATGTGACTTAAGACTATGTTAATGGGGGTTCTTAGAGCACCTTCGATGGAGGGTTATATCATAATTGATCTCAAAAACTAGGATAAAATAAAATTTTATGAAATTTGGACAGCCAATTATGTAATGACATTTGTTCCAACCCAATAATTATTGCTTTAAACAAAAACAATAAAACACTTTCGAGAACTTATCTGATCTTTTTTGCGGTTCATAATGCTCCAAAGTTGAATTTATTCAACTAAATTGGTACATTTTGTTGGATTCAATTTTGTGCTTTCAACAGCCAACAAGTTGAATTTATTCAACTAAATTGAATCCACGTCCTCTTTGTAAATTATTTAACACCCGCAATGCACTTGATTTATTTTTCTAACATGCCCATTGCATAGTCTTAGCCCTCATCTTGACTAAAATCAGCTAAATATCTATGAAAATGGATGTGTCAAGCATATAGCGAAATTAAAAGACCTGTCTTGAGAGCTTACCAGCATTCTACCTATGCCCTCTATCACTTTTGAGCCGGATAATAGAAATGGGTCGTTTAGAATATCTTTTTTAACCTGCTAATTGAAAAAGGGTAGAGGAGAGAGGTAATATTTTAGGATATATAATTTTTTTTTGTAACTGAATATTTTAGGATATTAACACGAGTATATCATACAATTACGTGTGAGCCAGTTAATTCTTGCTCGTCAATCTTCAATGAGTTTGCAACAAACAGGACACCATCTGCAGGTACCTGCAGCATTGAGATCATAATTCAGAAAATTAAGCCAAGTAACAAATTACTATCAAATTTGTTAATGCCTACCTGAAAACCATTCTTGAGGGGTACAATATCCCCCACAACAATATCATTAGTACGAACCAAGACTCTTCTTCCACCTCTAATAACCTGCATAAACGTACAGCACATATTGTGAGAACACGAAACAAAAAGAGAAAATGACACGAAGAAAACCGTCCGCAAGAACACACCTCTACGGCTACGTTTCTCTTCTCCTCACTAATCTTTTCGAACTGACTAGACTGCTTGTACTCAGTGATAGCTGCAAACAGAAGAGAAAGAAAATAAACAAGATTTTTTCCATATTCTACAAAACCAGGTTTCAAGCTTGGGTAGGCAACTCAAAATAGTATTACAATTAATACCTGTCACAATGATGTAAAGGACAATGGTCAAAATGGCGCAAGCTTCTACATACCAACCATCGTGGACAGCCTGCAAGTATCATGAGAGTGAAATATATGGAAGATCTAGAAGAGACCAAATCTTGATAAAATCCCCTTTATAAAAAGCAACACCTAAAGAGAGCCACATGATATATATATATATATGGCTAAATAGAACGATGAATCAACACCAAAGCAGTAGTTTGTTATTAATTAGGCCAGTTGTATTGGGAGACAAGAAACCAATGAGACAGGATGCATAATAAGCACACGGATGGCAGTCAAAAGAGAGAAGATAATCTTAATGTCAAACATAATTACCAAAGAAAGAAAAGAAAAAAGATCATGCTGTGGAGAAAAAACAACTCACCTTTCCGTTTATTCGCAGCAGCAAACTTATAACAACAAGAATCAGTATAACCATATAAGGAGGAAACTGGGTAGCTTTCCAGATAAAGCTCTGCAACACAACAATTATAACAATAAACAATTGAAAAAGAGGTTTTACATTTCAAAGTGAAAAGCTTTTTTTGCCAAATATAAAACTAAAGATTCTTGTTAATTATTTAATAATTGCATATACCCAGAAAGTGTTTCCCTTTTTGGAAGGGTATGTGTTTGACCCAAATTCCTGCTTACGTTGCAGTATCTCACCATCGTCTATGCCGCTTTCAAGATCTGTCTTTAGCAGAGTTGACAACCCTCCAACCTATCAGAGGAAACCATAAGCAAGGAAGCGTAGAATTCACTGACACAAGAGCAGAACTGATCAAAGAAGTTACCCCATGAAAGTGATTCAGATCTTGAAGGTCTCGATCTCTGACCAGTTGGACGAGTTCGTCCCTTCCAATCTCAAACCTGCCAGTAGCTGAGGTTGAACCGAAGAAACAAAATCAATCCACTGTGAATTGCTATTCAAAACCCGAATCTTTTAAACAGTAGGGAAATAAGACAAGAACATATATGTACCGTTTGCCGGTTCTGTTTCTGGATGATCGCGTACCAACTTTAACCCACCAGACGAGCAAAAAAAAAGTAACACAGATTAGTAAGAAACACACAGTGATTCTAACAAGACAGCTTACTAATTTCGAGAGTTGTGAAACATACACTATACTATACTATACTATATTAACGACGTACACTAACAGTATAAGAGGAGAATTCTAAGCATTTGAGTTAAAAAAAAAAAAACACTCACATAAGTACCGGCTTCAAGATCTTCCGGTTCGGAGGAGTCGGAGAATCTGCACATTGGCAAATCAGTTGCTACGACAGTACCGTGGCCGGCCGTTAACCGGCGTGAAGTTAAAGCCAACATTAAAAAAAAACAAAGTTCAAGGGTTCGTTTATTGTTTGTCTTAACACGTCTCTGTTTTAACGTAGATATTTTCCTTCTTTTTTTTTGTTTTACATTTCGATCAACGTAGATTCCCTCAGTATAATGAAAAGAAAGGCACAAGGCAACTTCGGGGAAGGTGTGCTAAATCCGAACACGCGTATTTAACTGTGAACGTAGGTGTGTGTACCATTGTTATGTTTGTAATGAATATATAATCTTAAGTTATGAAACATTTATGGTGTAATTTTGAAAAGATGACAGTAATTAGTTCCGGAGTTATCTCGTACAAGTTTATGAATATGTTTATAGTATTTTGTTCGATTATTAATGTATTTGATAATTAACTTATTATGTTGAATGATTGAGACATCGTGTTTATTAGGTTCTCTTACTATAATTTATGAGTTCACTTTTATCATAGGTTTTATAGATAGTCTACTGTACAGTAATCAATTTGGGCTCACCTGGTGATCACGGCTCTGTGTTAGGTCTCGAGTCGGGTTGAGTCAGGTATTGTCGGATCCGAGTTCTTCGGATCTTAGATATTTAAACTCAATAAAATAATTAAAATTTATCAGTTTGGATTCGATCGGGTCCGAATCGGTTCGAGTTTTAGATGAGTTGGATCCAATAGGATAATTAGAATTTGTTAGTTTGGGTTCAATCCAATTTCGAATCAGGTTGGGTAGGATCCTGTCGAGTCCAGCCCAAAAAAATATCTAAATTTTTATCTGAAATCTAACCCAAAAACATAAAAATATCCAAAATTTTATCTGATTATCCAAACCTATTTATTATTATACATATTATTGTACACTAATCAATATAAATTCACTACTCTTTTATTTTGATTTAAGATTTAGCATTTATGGCTTAGTGTTTAGTTTTTTTCATGCTATATGAGATTTGTATCCAGTAGTTTCTCGGAAATTTCTTTCAGTTATATACGAAGAGATGAAATCTGGAAGGCTGGTCGTTGGTAAAGATTCTCTTCTCTCTTCTCCCTTTAAAAAAAAAAAAGATTTATCTTTTCTCAATTTACTTTTGAGCGCCTGTTAATTTTAGTGACATCTCATTTGCACAGAAAAACTATCAAAATTGTATAGTTAATAAACTTAATATATATTATATTTTAAAACCAAAACGGTAATCTATGTTTTCATTTTTAGTGTTTTATAATTACTTTTATTTTCTTATTAAATTTTTTGATATATTATCTTGTCATATACACCAGTCACAAAATAAAAGATAAAATATTCTATACAACAAATGAATTTATAGAGATCCCAAATTTATATGGTTATAGTTTTATTAGTAGACCGTGATTTGGCCATCAGACTAATCACCAAAGAGAGTGTTTCACTATTAAACACTTTTTTTTTTGGTGAGAATTGTTACACAAAATGGCACTTTGAACTTGAAGGGCTCTTTGACACTAAAGATATCTATGAAAAATGATAGCACTACTCTGTCTTTGGTGATTTGTAACGTGACGATTTAGAATAACCAGTTAGTTAATTATATTACTTCAAGTACTCGAACTCCTCTGGATCAAAGCACTTACATAGGTCACGATTCGGGGCATTGCGTCATCATGTTGAGGAAATCAATAACAGATACACTCAGCTTTCACAAAAGCTTAGTTTTTTACGGTGAGCTAACGAAGATAAAAAAATGAAACTAGCTAGATGTGTTTAGATTGTTTAGGCCTTTAATTAGGATATAGTGATGATTTCATTAGTAAAAAGTGTTAATCAAGTTGAAAGTGTTATATTTTGTAATTAGTTATAGATGAAGCTGTAACTGGATCAACAAAATTGGGAATTGAAATATGTGGAATGGGTCATATCATTTGATTCCAAGAAATTAACACCGGTTATAGTGAGAGATCATTGAATTCCTAATTGTTTTAGGGGTGAATGGAAAGAGAACAATTTCTTCTCACAAACGAACTATCTCATTTTGGCTAAAAATAACAAATGTTCTTAAGAAGATATTTCGCACATGTGCTGAAAGTGGTTGAGAACATTCCGGAAACGAAGACCGCTTTGTTTGTTAGTTGTTCCCACCAAGAATTCAAATTTGTCTTTTAGATAAGATCCTCGTATAAGTTAGAACAGAGGTTATATAAGTAAAAGAAAGGAAACGAATTCCACAAATTTTCTTTTTTTTAAAAATGGTTCATTCTCATCTCAAATATATATATTAATATATATTAGGGCTGAACATCATTACTTGATATTTGATATTTATTCGTTACTTGATTCGTACTTGGTTTAAAAATCAAATATTTAGTGTTATCAAATCGAATCACAAGTATATATATTTTATTACTTGAAAGTATAAATCAAATATCAAGTATTATTATTTTCTCTACTCCTTGGTTTGTTACTTATTTTACTATTTGTTTCTCATTATAATCTTTACTACTTGTTACTCCTACTTGTTATAAAAATATGTATACATGTTGTTACCCATTAAAATCATATTATATTGTATACTGTTTTTGATGTAACAAATACTTGTTTCAAATGAGTTATGTACATGTACTAAATTAAATCATTTAAACAAGCTAAGTATACTAGCAAATATATAAAATTTAAACATATTTATTCCATGTCTAGCTATATTTAAAAGTTTTGATACACTTAGCTTTACAAACTTTCAACATAGATAAACAAGTAAGAAGTATTACCAATAATTTGAAAGTATTTAAGATTTAGGCAAATACTTGATTAACACTAATATTCCTGTTTATGTCCATGCCTATATATTCCTACTGTTTTATATATAATTTAATTCAAGTAATTTAAATTATATATGTCCATGCCTATATAACAAAAGTGTCAAATTCTTAAATTAAACAATATAATTTATATATATATATAATAAGTTTTGATAACCGGTTTATGTCCATGCCTATATATTCCTACTGTTTTAAAATGATTTTCTAGAGTTTTAGACAAATAAAATAATTAACATTTAAATATATACTAATTGTTTTTTAAAAAAATATGATGCTTTTGTTTTTCTTCTCACTGTTATATATTATATACATGTCATCATATAATTAATCATATTTTATACGTGCCAATATATAATTAATTATATAAATAATTGTATTTTATACGTATCATTATATAGCTAATCATATATAATAGTATTTAAAAAAAATTATTGTATAATATAAAAACAAGAATTTAATTTGGTGTTTGAAATTGGACTTCTAATCGTACTTTCTTATAATATACTGATTAAATTAGTTTTTATAATGGTTATTGGAAAAACAGGTCTATAACCTTCATACATGTCTTTCATATATAACAACATATATGGTGAAGATTCATGAAATATAGAATGTTTAAATCAAACGACCAAGAATTTCTACTGCGTTAAATTGCTTGTTTTCTTAGTGTTTATTCTTATTCTAGTACCGTAAGCGTTTAATACTTTATAGAGATAACCGTAGCATATAGAGCTTGTAAGAAACATGTAAAGTCTTAAATTGAGATTTATATCACTTTGTCTTTACATATTAGAATTCCATCGAGGTAGTAAACTACAACAAATGTTCCTCTATACATGTATTCGTGAGTGAAAGGTTCTTACGTGATTGTGCATATACCGAAAAGAAAAGAAACATCAGTTACGGTTGTATGGATACGGTTCCCAAGGGAAGTGATTGGCGACCTGGTCGAGAAATCCATTAAGGATGGGGATGAGCCATTTTTCCCAGTCAATCCTAACGGCAGAATTGGAAATTCCAAGGAACACTATCAAGATTATCTGATACAAAAAGAAAGTTTAGGGATATAAAAAAGAGAAGATAAGTGCTGTAGTTACTTGTGCAAAGGAGTTAAGTTACCTGAACTATGATGGTTGCGGTTATTGTAAAGATAAACATATTGTCTCTAATAACTTCTATCAAGGTTTCTCCATTTCTGATTTCAAACTCATTGAATACCTACAGGAAAAAAAAAAGATCAACTTATTCTCAAATGAGCGCTAATAATTAAAGGTGAGTGATAAAAGTCGAAGGACATTACCAGGCAGAAGACCAAACAATGGAATTTAAATGTGTTCTTCACTTTTTCAGCCTCGGTATGACCATGATCCAGCTTCAGTACACTATCAGAATGCATGAGCACCCGCTGCATTAGGAAAAGCACCTGGAGGAGGGAAACATTATTTAGAGGTCTAACAAGTTGCTGTTTTTTGTTTTGTTTTTGCTAATCTAAATAGTTATGACTATTTGTATTGAGGATCAATCATACTCATGATTGATCTCTCGATCGATCTACTTAAGGATACTAAATATATTCTCATTTACTACAAATGTAATACCCTAGCTACTCCTTTGTATATAAGGACTCCTTGTACATTGTGAATTAATCATCCAATACAATACATTTCTATATGGTATCAAGAAGCCTTTAGATCCTTTCACAAATATTTTCTTTTCCTTTTACGTCTCTAAACCTAAGACTCAAGAATGAGTTCTTCCACAAACTCCCCCGCCGTTGAAACCATCACCACCACCAACAACCAAACGCTCTTGACAATCAATATGTCAAATGTCTCCAAACTCACCTCTGAGAACTATCTCCTGTGCAGTCTTCAGATCCATGCTCTGTTGGATGGCTATGATCTCTCCGGTCATCTTGATGGCACCTCCGCTGCTCCACCTGCAACTCTTACCATTGATGGCGATGATGTTACGAACCCGGCGTTCACTCTGTGGAACCGTCAGGATCGACTCATCTACAGTGCCCTCATCGGTGCCATTTCTCCATCTCTTCAGCCTATGGTCTCTCGTGCCACCTCTGCCTTTCAAGTCTGGACTACGCTTGCATCTACCTATGCCAAACCAAGCCGTGGGCACATCAAACAACTCAAGATCCAGCTCAAAAACTGGAAAAAGGAGAACAAGACTATTGATGTGTACCTCCAAGGCATCACCACTCGCTTGGATCAGCTCGCTATCCTTGGCAAGGCTCTCGATCATGAGGACCAGATTGATTTGATTCTTGAAGGCTTACCGGACGATTACAAGTCCATCATTGATCAAGTGGAAGGTCGTGATGTTCCACCATCAATCACGGAGCTTCATGAGAGACTCCTCAACCATGAAGCCAAGCTACAAACTGCCTCTGACACCGTTGTCGCTCCTGTCTCTGCGAATGTTGCTCAACATCGCAACACCAATAACAACTTTCGGAACCAACACAAACAGAAGAGCAACACTCACTGGGCTCCACAAGCACCTCAACATCTGCAGCAGTCCTATCATCAAAACCGATATGAGTCCAAAGGTCCAAAACCTTATCTTGGCCGATGTCAGATCTGTGGTGTCCAAGGACACAGCGCCAAACGTTGTACTCAACTCCAAGCCTTCCAAGCAGCATCTCACCACCCTCCGATGACGTCCCCACAACCATGGCCTCCTCGAGCCAACTTCACTGCGGCCACTCCATACAACGCCGCAAACTGGCTCCTTGACAGCGGTGCAACCCACCACATCACCTCCGACTTGAGCAACCTCGCGCTTCATCAACCTTATCAGGGTGCCAGTGATGTCATGCTTGCTGATGGCTCCACAGTCCCAATACACCAGACGGGTTTTAAATCCTTTCCCACTCTTACTCGTGCTCTAAATCTCCATAAAGTTCTATATGTTCCTAACATAGATAAGAACCTTATCTCGGTTTATAAGCTGTGTAATAACAATGGTGTTTCTGTGGAATTCTTTCCCTCATCTTTTCAGGTGAAGGATCTGACAACGGGGGCCCGGTTGCTGTGCGGCAAAGCCAACAATGAGCTCTATCAATGGCCACAGACGGTTCCTCAAGTTCATGCTGCATCCACTTACCCAAGTGCGAAGGCAACTCTGACCTCTTGGCACTCACGTCTGGGGCACCCTTCTACTCTCATTCTCAATAAACTTGTTTCTCGCTTTTCTCTTCCTGTTTCAGTACCCTCTCAAAAACATTTGTCTTGCAATGATTGCTTTATTAATAAAACTCATAAACTTCCCTTTCATAACTCAACAATCTCATCACAAAGACCCCTTCAATATCTCTTCTCTGATGTCTGGACCTCCCCTATAATATCTTCTGAAAATCACAAATACTACCTTGTTGTGATAGATCACTTTACCCGCTACACATGGATGTTTCCATTAAGGCAGAAGTCTAAGTCAAAAACACAATAATTGTCTTCAAGCAGCTTGTCGAAAACTACTTTCAGACGAGAATTGGTACCTTCTACTCAGATAATGGAGGCGAGTTCTTGGCCCTCAGACAATTCTTTCAAGATACAGGCATCTCACACTTCACTTCCCCACCCCACACCCCAGAGCACAACGGTATCTCAAAGAGAAAGCACCGTCATATTGTTGAAACCGGCCTCACCATACTCTCTCAAGCATCCGTTCCCAAGAAATATTGGCAATATGCCTTTGCCGTTGCAGTTTATCTGATAAACAGACTACCCACGCCTCTCTTGTCTATGGAATCACCATTCTTCAAGCTCTTTGGTACGCAACCTAACTATCAAAAGCTGAGAACTTTCGGGTGTGCGTGCTATCCATGGCTCCGCCCTTACACTCGCCATAAGATGGATGACAGATCGATTCGGTGTGTGTTCTTTGGCTACTCTGCGACACAAAGCGCGTATATCTGTTATGATGTCGGCAAAGATCGCATGTATGTGTCTCGCCATGTTCAATTTGATGAGCTACAATTTCCATTTGCTCAGGTGGTTCCCACTGCCACACCGGAGCCTTCCAACGCCACCGCAGCTGCAAATCCGTCTCTACATCACATTCCTCTAGTCACCGCCATGCCGCCGAGCCCCCCGTCACCAGATCCTCACCCCACCGTCGCCACACCGTCGACAGCTACAAATGCTCAGGTATCGCCTCTCATCTCTGCAACACCTTCTGTTCCTCCCTCCTCTGAGCCCACTGCTCCAACTCAAAATGGGCTGCAACCCACGGCCCAGTATCCCAACCCCTCTCCACCACAAAATACCCAACCACCTCAAAGCCCAACTCAACCACCAAACCCACTCACAAATAACCCAACATCTACTCAGCATTCTTCACCCTCCTCCTCCGACGCGTCGTCGTCCTCTCTGCAACCACCGCAGCCTCCGATTACCACAATTCTTCCTGTTACAAACACCCATTCCATGTCCACACGAGCCAAAACCGGTGTTCGTAAACCAAATTCCAAATACCTATATGCCCTTCAACTCACCCAAAATACCGAACCAAGAACCATTCATCAAGCTCTAAAAGATGAGATATGGCGTAATGCAGCCACTGCCAAAATCAATGCTCACATTGCGAACCATAGTTGGGATCTCGTTCCAAAACCACCAGGAGATGTTACCATTGTTGATAACCGATGGATTTTCACGACGAAGTATAATCCCGATGGCACCGTCAAACGTCCAAAGGGTCGCTTGGTCGCGAAAGGATACAATCAACGACAAGGTCTGGATTATGCAGAAACATTCAGTCCCGTTGTCAAGTCTACAACGATTCGCATCGTTTTGGGTATTGCTGTGGATCGCGATTGGCCTATTAGGCAATTCGATGTTAATAACGCTTTCTTGCAAGGTACGTTAACAGATGAAGTTTACATGGCACAGCCACAAGGTTTCATTGACGCCGATCGCCCTCATCACGTATGTCGCCTCCGCAAAGCAATCTATGGCCTCAAACAAGCTCCACGCGCCTGGTATGTTGAGTTACGAACCTTTCTTGTCAACTCTGGTTTCGCTAATTCAGTTTCCGATACGTCGCTCTTTATTCTTCGGAAAGGCCGAGACTTATGTTATGTTTTAGTGTACGTTGATGACATATTGGTTACTGGGAATAATAATTCTCTCATCAATCACACACTTGAAGCACTAGCCACACGTTTTTCGGTCAAAGAACATGAAGAACTCAACTACTTCTTGGGGATTGAAGCCAAGAGAGGAGCCTCGGGTCTTCATCTATGTCAACATCGCTACATCCTCGACTTGCTTGAGCGTACACAGATGCTTGGTTGCAAACCGGTTCAGACACCTATGGCAACCTCACCGAAGCTAACCCTGACCTCTGGAACCAGTCTCACAAACCCCACTGAGTATCGACGCGCTGTTGGGAGCCTTCAGTACCTAGCCTTCACTCGCCCGGACATCTCCTACTCTGTCAACAAACTCTCTCAATTTATGCATGCTCCCACCACGGATCACTGGAATGCTGTTAAAAGAGTGCTCCGCTATCTTGCTGGAACAACAACACATGGCATTTTCCTTCGTCGAGGTAACCCTATTACACTTCATGCTTTCTCAGACGCGGACTGTGCTGGTGATGCGGATGATTACCTCTCCACTAATGGCTACGTCGTCTACATAGGCTCTCATCCGGTGTCATGGTCATCCAAGAAGCAAAAGAGCATCTCCCGTTCATCTACAGAAGCCGAGTACCGCTCTGTAGCGAATACATCCTCTGAGCTCAAATGGATTGTATCACTTCTCTCTGAACTTGGCATTCCTCTCTCCAAACCACCTACTGTTTATTGTGACAATCTTGGAGCAACATACTTATGTGCTAATCCGGTTTTCCACTCACGCATGAAGCATGTCGCCTTGGACTACCACTTCATCAGGAATCAGGTTCGCTCGGGATCTCTACGGGTTGTTCATGTTTCTACCCGAGATCAACTTGCAGACACGATGACAAAACCTCTCTCCCGCCAGCTTTTCACCACATTTCTGAACAAGATTGGCGTTCGTCAACCTCCTCCATCTTGCGGGAGTGTATTGAGGATCAATCATACTCATGATTGATCTCTCGATGTATCTACTTAAGGATACTAAATATATTCTCATTTACTACAAATGTAATACCCTAGCTACTCCTTTGTATATAAGGACTCCTTGTACATTGTGAATTAATCATCCAATACAATACATTTCTATAATTTGGACATCAGTGACAAATCAAGATTTTCAGGGGGGACATACCTGTGTCACCATCTTTTTCCACATCGTCTTAGTTATGAGAGGGTCACTGCAAAAACACAAACAAAAAAAGGTAAACACATAAATGATCAGTTTGCGAAGATTTCCAAGACAACTACTTACTAATTAATTATATCATATTCTCGATACCATTCAGATTTTGTGTACCTTATACCAACTGGTGGGTTTACCATTATGTTGCGAGCTAATGGTTTGTAAGCCAACGCTAGTGGTCCAAAGATGTCGACTTTGAGATTAAGCAACAGTAACTGCATCATGGACAAAGAAGGTTTCAGTCTTTGAAAAACAGGATTACATGAAGATAATATAACAAAAGGGATAGCATTTTCGAACCTGCACGGGATTAAGTGGAAATGCATTATGGAATACAACCTTGAACACACAGATAACCATGACTGGGACATTCACAGTGAGCCGGAATATGACATATCTCTGGATGTTGGTGTACAGAAATCGACACCATTGGATAACCTGCATTGTCCAAACAAGCCTTGAGAATCGTGATAAAACTGTTTGCTCTCTTTGTTGCATGCATTTCTTCATTTTAACCATGCATATCATATAACTAACCTTGAAAATCGTATCAAAATCGTTATCCAATATAATAATATCGGCATTCTCTTTCGCTGCGGCTGTCCCACCAATTCCCATTGCAAGGCTAACATTCGCCTGTGCAAAGAAAACATAATCGTTGATTGTTGTAATGATTTTGGATATGTCTTTGAAGTGTTTAGTATGAGAATAATGACATACCGCGCCTAGTGTCATTGTATCATGTATTCCCATCCCAGTGGCTGCAACTACATCTCCACTTCCCTTCAGAGCTTCGACAAACAAAAGACTGTCCTCGGGAGAGGCTTGAGCCAAAACCTTCACAGAGAGTCCACTACTGTGAATTTTTGTCTCGGTCAAGTTCTTGACCATAAACATATGGGTGGACAAGCCATTCCTATGATTTTACTTATCATATAGTTTTGTATGTTAAGCATAAATATTGAAGAATGGATTCATACTAAGATATTTGGGGCGTTCTGCTTTCTTTCTGAATCGGAAAGAACACGAAATTGAGCTCCTGTCATTGTATCAAGGCCATCAAAATTCTCCAGTATCCCACATTCCTTTGCTATTGCTTGAGCAGTCAAAACATCATCCTCAGTCACCATGCGAACCTGAAAATCAACATCTTTCACCACATAACTACGCCACAACTTATTTTAGCGGTAACAAAAATCCACTCTACTAATATAAGTTGATAAGACTTCAAATGTCATGTAAGAGGACGGTTGGTGCTGCCATAAATTTACTCTATGTCAGGCTAATTTAACTAGGCCAATCATGGTAGGCTGGTGCTGCTATACAAATTTATAGCAACTCAGAATATATAATTAGAGATGGACGAGAAGAATGGTAAAACAGGCACCTTAACACCTCCGGAATTGCACAGTTGGATCGCATTCTTTGTGCCTCGCCGGAAAGGATCCTGCACGTTAGTCAAGACATTGGATAAGTAAGATAATAATATGACTTCATAATCAAGTGGAATCAGGTACCAATTATCATTGATACAAACTGAAGTTTCGAAATGAGTGCTGTAAATTTTACCTTTATACCAATAATAGCCAACAAAACAAGGTCCTGAGGTAGTGCATAATGTTCATCCTCAGTTGTTGGAAGACTCCCCAGCTCATAGGATTGATAAGCAAGTGCAGCACAACGCATTCCTCTCTTACACATGTCTTTAATTATTCTTTCCATCTCCTAAGGAGAGAATGAATTTTTATAAATAAAATAAAAATCAAACAAGAATTAATAGGTTATTTGTGAATTAGTAATCTACGCTCATAAACAAGCTACCTGTTTCTGTTCATCAATAGCTATGCGGTTGTTGTCCCCATCCATATACCATTTGCATGAATTAAGAATAACCTTTGCAGATCCTTTCCAATGAACGTGGTGTCCTGTACCAACCTACAAATGAATAAAATAATAAGAAGAAAAAACAACTGTATTAAGAATCAAACATAGCACCACTGTATATGTGTCAAGTGAACACAGGGATATATATATGCTCAGGAAAACAAAGAAAAGTATATATATGTAACCCGTAATGCCACGCCTCCATATTTCTTTTTTGGATTGAAAGGTATAACATGAAGGACTGGTGATCCTAACCTAGCCTCGTCAAACTTCATTCCCAACTACAAAACACGAGTAAAAAACAGTCATTAGTTATAAACTTAAATAGCTATAACAAGTAGTAATGTAAGCTTAGTAAGAAACAAAACCTTGATCCCCCAGCTAAGAATGGCTTGTTCTGTTGGTGATCCATAAACCTTTGGTTCAGTGACGCCCTATAATTAATTAATTATGAAGTTGTTAAGAATAACTTATATGCAAATGAGTCCTACTAGAGAAATTTATTCAAATAGTTACTGTCTAGCTGAACACCGTGATCTAGGACAAATACCGTTTCAGAAACAACACTGCCGTTGGTGTTTCGGGCAATGCCTTCTATTATTATTTCTTTAAGAATCGAGGACAACTGTGAAACATTATCCATATCTTCTGCTCTTATTCCTCCAGCCCAGACATCAACCACCGACATCTTCTTAGCAGTAAATAAATGCTTCAATGAGTACCCAGGAAGTAAAAAAGGAAGCAGGAATGGACAAATTGCATATAAAGGAAAACACTTACCTCATTCGAAGTTAATATTCCAGTTTTATGACACAATATAGTTGTAACATGTCCCATTTTTTTACATGCAGAGAGTTTTTGAACCTGAAAGACAGTTACGGAAGTTTAGCACATGTTGATGCTCTAAAGACCTTGGAGAATTTGGAATATAAAGGTAGAATACCAAAGCGTTGTCTGTCATCATTTCACCCGTAGTATGTGCAAGACTGGTGTAGCGAGGAAAATGATAAGATGAGAAACAAGAAGATGTTACTGTCATGACGACAAGAAAAGTAAACTGCAATGACAAAACTAGAAGTAAGATTTACTTAAAAAGGAAAGGAGCCTTACTTCAAGACAACGGCTATAGAAAGTCCAACTGGCACTGCCACAATTATTGTCTCCATCTGCAAAAGTAATATTTTGCGAGAAAAAAGTTACACAGAGTTACCATTACTATAAGTCTATGCCACCAAGGTAAAGTTGAGAAGCCCCATACCCCAAAACTCATGGATTTTATCACAAATTGCATTGCTTCATCGAAAGTGGTACTTCCGGGCATATACAATGGAGTTCCATCTGGTTTTTTGGTCCAACCATAAAAGTATCTGGAATCAAAAGGATCGTTAGGTCCTCACTATACGCAGGATGGAGTTATAGATCGAACTTAATTAGAACTGAGAGGAGAAATAAGGCCGGTAGGTACATAGTTAAAAAAAGATAGGCTTACCGGCATAACTGAACAATGCAGGCAACTGAAGAGAGCATAATGACCAAACAGCTAACAATAATAGAAATCCGATTCACGTTTACCTAGTAAAAAGTGTCACAGGTGGTAATTAAATGCGCAAACTATAGAAGGTAGCAAGGAATTAGTAACCAATAAAACATACATGAAAGGAATTTTCTTTTGTTAAAGGATTTTCTTCATCAGTCTCATGTTTTTTCTCCATCTTTTTCCCCCATTCAGTGTTTATTCCAACACTTGTAACCTTATAAGTGCACGGGGAAAGAATAAAGTGAAGTAGAAGATCAAAAACCATGTACAGAGAAAGCAATATTAATTACGTAGGGATGTAACATTTCGAAAGTGATAGAAAACACTTTGGAGTAATTATGTTTTTGCAGTAATTATGTTTTTGCAGTAATTCCACAAAAGGCAATTCATTTACTGATAGAAAACACAAGCTTTAATGTCTGAATTACGACTTCTGGCACTAGAAAAATAGACAACATTGGAGTATTCTTTTGTTGCTAAGAGAATATTATGGTTACAGTCTCACTCATCCATGTCAAAGTGACTTATCACTTTCAAGATAGGCCTCGTTTTTACTAATATCAGCTATACTATTATATGAGATGGATGTTCAAGTAAGCATATAACGAAATGAAAAGACATGTCTTGAGATCTTACCAGCATTATACCTATGCCCTCTATCACCTTTGAACCAGATAATAGGAATGGATCATGTAGATGATCTTTTTGAACCTGATAATGTTGGAAAAGGGTGATTAGAAAATAGAGGAGAGAGCTAGGTATTCATTTAGCGCATTAATACCCCGCACATCTTACAATTAAGTGTGAGCCAGTTAATTCTTCCTCGTCAATCTTCAATGAGTTTGCAACAAATAGGACACCATCCGCAGGCACCTGCAGCATGGAGATCATAATTCAGAAAACTGAGGTGTGAAGCTCAAGAAACAAAATAAGCCAAGCAACAATTACTTAGTAACAAAAGTGTCAAATGCTTACCTGAAAACCATTCTTGAGGGGGACAATATCGCCAACAACAATATCATTAGTATAAACCGATTCTCTTCTTCCACCTCTAATAATCTGCAACCAGAAACGTTTCAGCACATACTGTGGGCAGGCACCAAACAAAGAGAAAAATGACACGTGTGCAAGAACATACCTCTTGGCGTACGTTTCTCTTCTCCTCACTGTATTTTTCAATCTGACGAGTCTGCTTGTACTCAGTGATAGCTGCAAAATGGAAGAGGGACAAAAAATAAACAAGATTGTTTTCCATATTCTCTTGTCTGAGGACTGAAGTACAAAACCAAGTTTCAAGCTTGGTATTACAATTAATACCTGTCACAAGGATGTAAGTGACAATGGTCAAAATGGCGCAAGCTTCTACATAGCAACCATCGTGGATAGCCTGCAAGTATCATGAGAGTGGGATATATGGAAGATTTAGAAGAGATCAAAAAAAAAAAAAAAATCCCCCTTACAAAAAGCAACACCTCCTAAAGAGAGCCACATGATATAATAATGTGTGGCTAAATAGAACGATGAAACAACTCCAAAGGGATAAGATAATCTTAATGTCAAAACATAATTACCAAAGAAATAAAAGAAAGGTGATTAAGATCTCATGTTGTGGAGAAACAACTCACCTTTCCGTTTATTCGCAGCAGCAAACTTATAACAGCAGTAAGCAATATAACCACATTAGGAGGAAACTTGGTAGCTTTCCAGATAAGGCTCTGTAACAACAATCAATGGATAAAAAGAGTTTTTAAAGTGAAAAGCCAAATAAAACCAAACATTCTACCACAATTACATATATACCCACAAAGTCTATCCCCTGAGAAAAAACACGTGTCTGATTCTTTAAATAAATAAAAAACAAATCATTGTATTATAATTTTCTTTTTGGTCAACCATTCTTTTATTATATCTAACCAATTGCTGCATGCATATTACCCAGAGAGGGTTTCCGTTTTTGGAAGGGTATGTGTTTGACCCAAACGCCTCCGTACGTTGCTGTATCTCATCGTCTCCCCATTCTATGCCCTTTCCAAGTTCACTCTTCAGCAGAGATGACAACCCTTCAACCTATCAGAGCAAAACATAAGCTAAGAAGCATATATAATTCATGGACACGAGGGAAAAATTGGTAAAAGATGTTACCCCATTATATTGATTTAGAGCTTCAAGGCTACGATCTTTGACCACTTGGAGGAGTTCTTCCACTCTAATCTCAAATCCGCCAGTAGCTGAGGTTGAAACGATAACACATAAAAGAAACGAAATCAATCCATTATGAATTGGAAATCAAACCCTAATTTTTTTTTTACAGATAATCGTTAGGACAAGAACATATATGTACCGTTTGATAGTTCTGATTCGGGAATATCACTTACGAACTTTATCACAGGAGATCAAAAAAAAAACACAGATTAGGAAGAAACAAACTGTGATTATAACGAGAAAGCTTACTAAATAGGAGAGATGTTACGCTTACTGCATCATCATTTCGTCTGCTCCTCCATGGCATGAACGACGTACACTAGTAGTATAAGAGGAGATTCTTAGCAATGAGTTCAACAGCTAGTACACAAAATAAATAATCTGCTAAAAAATCACTCACCAACCACGAGCTCCGGCGATCATGAGCTTCGGAGTCGCCGCGTGGAGCATCGGTGCCGGCTTCCAAGTCCGGTGGAGCTGGAGCAACTTCCGAGAATCTCGACATTGGCAAATCCGTTGCTGGGAGAACACTTCGGTCGGACATATTTCTTTCGGCGTTAGCTGATGACAAGTAAAAGAGGAAAATGCAGTGTGAAAGTTTCTTTATGCTTCTATCCTTAGTTAAAAGAGCAATGCAATAAGTTGAGGGGGGGGGGGGGGNGTTGCTGGGAGAACACTTCGGTCGGACATATTTCTTTCGGCGTTAGCTGATGACAAGTAAAAGAGGAAAATGCAGTGTGAAAGTTTCTTTATGCTTCTATCCTTAGTTAAAAGAGCAATGCAATAAGGGGGGGGGGGGGGGGGGGGAAGCTTCGCGGAAGGTGATCGCAAGCTCCTTTGTCCGTATCCTCTGTCGTTTCAACAGCAAAGTATTTTATTGTTTTGACCAAAAACGAAAAGAAGGTATATTTTGTTCAAGTAAGTCTCAAAGTTGCCAAAAAGAAAAAAGAAAAAAAGGAAAGTATTCAAGGGAAATTCAACTTAGTAACTAAGAAAAGTTATATTAGAAATTAAATTTTTAAATAGTTGTCGATTTTTTTTTGTCACAAAAATAAACAAAAACTTAACCAGGTGGTGTAACTGTAAACGAACTTTGGGATTATTAAATAAGTTGGATACGAAAGCACTCCGTATGAATTTATCTTATGACTACTGACTACACATATTAAATAAGGGAAAATAGCATAAAAAATCTAAAACTGAATTTAATAAAAACCAAAATATCTTCTTATAAACTATTTTTTTTAACGTGTAATTTTTCGAAAATATTTGTTTTAAAGTACAGACAAATTCAAAAATCTTAATTTAAAAAAAAAATCAAAATATTTTCTTAAGAATTTACAAGTGTTTTATTTTTATTCTAAATGAAATTTTGCGATATATGAGTGTATATTTTTTTATAAACTATATCAATACTATTAAAAGGGAATGAGTCTTAAAAAATCTATCTATGAAAGTTGTTTAGACTTTTTTAAAAATATTTTGGTCTTCCCCTTTATTTTCTCTAACCATACAACATTATTATTAATGGTCATATTAATAGCAACTAAAGCAATTTTATTTGCCCCATAATTATATTAATGTATCTTACTAATAATTTAATACCTTGATAGATTTATTTTTTTATTTTGTTAATAAAAACGACAACTATATGATGATTTCGATATGAACATTTTAACTCTTAATAAAACTTTTTCAATATCAAAGATAACCTCTAACTCATATTTATTTGTATGTTATTATTATTAACTAAACATTTAAAAAGCTTATAAGGCAAATGCTTTAAAATGTTATTCAAAAATAAATAGTGTGGATATACCACTAGTAAAAGAAGCACTTTTCGTCATATCAGAATTAATAATAATGTTTTGTAAGTTTAAACGTTTAATTTTGTTGATATCTTCAACGATGATAATTTCTTATATAAAAATAACAATGATTTTGACACTATTGTCATTAGCGATATAACAAAATATGTTATTCTTAATAATGATATGACAAAGAGTGTTCAAGTTAATGGTGATAATGTTTAAAATTATTTACTTTTTTTGTGAGAATATTTAATAGTTTTTAGATGATTTGTCTTTAAAAAAAAGTTTTTAATTTGCAAAATTTTCAATTTAAAAACTTTGAAGTTTTAAGAAAATATTTTTATTTTTATTAAATTCAATTTTAGAATTTTTTTCTGTAATTTTCTAATTTTATTTAAGTTTTTTATTGTTAATTGCAATTATTAATTAAAAAATCAAAAAAAAAACAACATGTGACATACTATTGTAGGTTATAACAAGTCACAATTTTAACTTGACGAACAAGTAAGCCAAGTTGAAGGTTTTTTGTGATACAAATGTCAAGTTGAATGTTTAATATGCTAGTTAAATAAGTTCAATATTTAAAATGCTAGTGAGTGTCACTTTGAAGATTTTTTATTCTATTTTTCCTATTAAATAATATGCAACGTGGTATCGTATATTCTGCAAGTATGAACCCCAACATGTCATCTCCTATATTCGATAAATTTTGTAGGCGTAGGAAGCACAGTAAGGTGTCTCTGTTGTGTGAATATCTATTTCTGATTCAATAAAATAAACATCATACAAGTGGTAGTTTAAAGGCCTAAAGTTGTTGGAATGTACAGATGTATATACGAACATGTGAAAAATTCTACTATACTATATGGCATATAGTATAGGTCGAAAATACCGATACTACAAATGTTTTCGGTGAAAAAGGCATCAAACATTGGTGGAAGAGGTTGAAAAATATGTAGACCAATGAAAGAATATACATATGCTACACAGGTGAACTAACGGACCTCTAACTAAGTGGACACCATCCAACAATCTATACTGTTAAATACATGGTTATAGTAAAGGAAAAACTTTAACACAACATATCACATACCTGATTGCATAGCTTATGGATAAGAAGTAATCAGATATGGAGTTGTATCTGGTGCTTAAATATATTGTCAAAATATAGGATTACACTTATGAATTTAAGGAGCATCTAATTGGTGGAATCTACTATGGAAATGCGTGTATAAGAACTCAATGCCACGTATGCCTATTTTTCAAACTATATACTACATTATAAATCATATAATATAGTCAAAAATATAACACATTAGCTCACCTACGAAATTGCATAGCGTATAGAAAAAAAGAAATCTCGCTATAAATAACTTTAGTATACAAACTAAAATGGCATGTATATGATCCGTTTAACAAACTATACTATATTATAAATTATATAGTTAGTAATAAAATTAATACAAAAGTACACAATCATGTAGAACATCTAAAAGGGTTACTTTTATTCCTCACAAATTGAAGTAGTTGCTTATTCTTTACCGAATGGTTGATTCGATCATGTTTGATACAAACGCTCGAGCAAGCATTATTCCTCTTTCCTAAATAAGGAATAGAAAAACGTTAAGTTAGTAAAACAACATCTGTAAGAGAGAAACCCTATATATACTCTTCATGCCAATGTAACATAAAATAAATGTTTAGTACAATCTCTATACTATATAATACAATAACATAAATATAATGAAAAAAGAAAACAAACAACTTTTTTTGGTTGAGACTAGATTCTATTCATATGTTGGTAGTGACTTAAGAAACTTTCAAACCTCTTTATCAACAGCCAATGATGTGTAAGCAATGAAAGCATGTTCTTCCGTTTCGAAATTCACATCCAAGATACTGCAAAATTTGGCAAAAGAAAAAAACACTCTTACAAGATAACCACAACTTTCTACCAAAAACAAACCAAAATTCTTCTTTTTTTTTTTAAATATAACAAACCAAATTTCAGTGTCTATAAAACAGTGTGATCCTCAAACTACAAACCCCTACAAAAGCAAAATTAGGTCGTAATAGGCTATTTATGTAGGTAAAGATCAAAACTTTGGAGTCTAAATCAAAGAGATTCCTCCAAACGTACCAGACCCAAGATTTCAATAATGGAATCAATATCTTCTACCACCACTATATACAGAGCAAAAACGTAAAGAACAACCAGAAGCTGAACATACCAGCTGAAATCCCAATTTTGGTTAGAAGGAGCTATTGAAGTTAAACTTGATTTTGGGCTTTGCTTAATTTTGGGTTCCAATAATCTTATTGGACTAAACCCAAAGTTAAGAAAATTCTAGAATCTTTCTAGAAAAATCATCACCTCCTCAAGTAGAATAATATCTAGATATTGTAGTAGAAAAATCTAGAGAATAAAAATAAAAATCTAAGAAGTAAGGAGGTTATAGTAG
>CAKOAT010256266.1:34752-65548 GCA_932364175.1 Eruca vesicaria subsp. sativa | reverse complement strand
GAGGAAAATAATATTTTCCTCGTAAGAGCCTCGTAAATTTACTTCCACTTTACGAGGAAACGCTTTTCTCGTAAGTTTACGAGAACCTTACGAGGAAAAGATGTTTCCTCGTAAAGTCGAAGTAAACTAGTAGTATTTTTACGAGGAAATGTTTTCCTAGTAAATTTTCCTAGTAATGGCTTAGTTTTCTTGTAGTGTATGTGGCAGATTATTTCGGGGCAGGTGGCTGTTACGAGTGCGCTGAATCATAGACACATGAGATGCGATAACTTTTGCCCACGATGCGGATAACCGGATGTAACAATTGCACATGCAATTTTCCAATGCCCACCGGCATTACAGGTGTGGGCTTTAGCATCTATACCCTCCAGTTCAATATTGTTCCCTTTGGAGAGCACATACTCGAATATGGATTATCTATTCTGGCGGAAAAAGACCATATGTGGGTCAGAATTAGACAGGGATTCTTATCCTTGGATAATATAGTACATCTGGAAGGCTTGGAATGATAAGCTGTTCAGAGGAATAGATACAGACCCTCTGGAACTAGCAGAGAGTGAGTGTCTTGCGTGGTTCCAAGCTAATGAGCAGGATGTTGTGGTTACACAAGAGAGCGGCGATACTGAACGTCAGGCCATAAGTCTACGTGATATTTGTATGATAGATGGTTCTTGGACCTCTATAGATCAATTTTCCGGTTGTGGTTGGGATTGGAAGGATAGCATGGGAAATAGTCAGCTGATGGGGATGCGTAATGTTAGGAGGGTGGAGTCGGCTTTGCACTCTGAGCTGGAAGCACTGCGGTGGGCAATGGAGAACATGCTTCAACATTCGCCATGTCAGAGCTTTGGGACGGACTGCAAGGAATTGTTAGCAATGCTCGCGAACCCCCATGGATGGCCAGGATTTTCGACGGAACTAGAGAGGATCTCGACGTTGAGGATTTGTTTCCCTGACTTTAAGATCACTTATGTACCTAGACCTCTAAATGTTGTGTCCGATCATTTAGCTAAGACTGCCTGATCCTTTTATCGTGATCTCATGTATGTTGGTTGTTCTATTCCGGTCTGGATTCCCAGACCACCTCAAGCTTGAGTAATAGATCAGCTTTTCGATGTCAAAGAAAAAAAAACCAAAAGAATGTTCTTTTTCAAACTAAAAGAACTTTCTCACCGTACTATTTACAAAGTGTTGATTCTTTCCGTAGACACAACTAGACATTTGCGTCTACATTCTCTTCACAATGATTGAATATTAGTTTTAGCAACTTTTGCATTTATCATATTTTTTTTATTTTCTAATTATCGAGTGAAAATCCTAATTTATGTCTCTTCAACATAATTTTAAAAATTTGAAAGTAATAAAAATGTATTTATAATTTAGTTAATCCTAGAAAAATTAAACAAAATATAAATAATATCATAAAAGATATGGTTGATAAATTCTTTTTTTTATCAAATGGTTGATAAATTTAATATATGAAAAATGTGAATGAAATTATTAGAAGAAAAAATGTAAGATCTGTTTCCACAAACACACACACTTTTTTTTTGAAATGCTTTAGACTATCAAAATATATGAGATGGCACTGCACTACACAACTGCACATCAATTCCATGAAATGAAATGCAAAACCAAACTCCCAAATTTAGCTGACAACAAATTAATAAATCACTTGATCCGTACGTTAACCAAACGTTGTAACGGTCAATATCACATCACATGTCTCAACAAAATAAAATAAAACTGATAAACATCCATGTTTATAAATAGTACAACTATACAACCAAATCTTGAACTTAATCCCACATAAAATTATGATTAGACTAATAGAAAACTAAACCTAATTAAAGCAACAAGAAGTGAACCACTATATAGAAGATAATAATAAAATAATCATTCGTACTTTATGGAATCCAATAAAACAATTAAATAAACAAAACTATTATAATAGTTTGAAACAAATACACATAAATATAAACCACCACCTCATTGCATTTCACTATCCATAATATAACAATACATAAATCAATCCCGAATTGTAGCAAACGGATTACATAACTGTTTAGACAATTCTCAACATCAACCATACATTTAATTTCAAATCCAAAATGTCTAAAAACAAAAGCAAAATACACTAACACCACGTAAACATAAACAAAAGATTACATTCCATGTAAAGTGTGGACAAACCACTAGTCAATGAATAAAGAGTTTTTGAGAATATTTGTACCTCTCTAAGGTTTTTTTTTCTAAATAGTTTTCTAATAATAGTTAATTGGATAACAAAAACCATAATGTTTTTGCAAAGGTTTTGTTAATCAAGGCCTACGAACAATCAGTTGTAGAGTTTTAGAAATTATACTAAACATAAAAAGATTATAAAATAAAGAAAAATATAATATCTGGTTTTTATTTTAAAAAACATGAGAATTTTATGAGAAAATTTATATGTATATGAATAATTTATTTTTAAGAAAAAATGTTTTTATTGTTTAGCTAATATATATATATATATATATATATATATATATATATATATATATAATTAAATATTAACTAGATTTTGACCCGCGCAACCGCGCGGGTGTTTGTTTTCGTTTATATTTAGTTATATAAACATTTTGTTTTCACTAAATTGGTATATATTATAGTAATCACATATTTACGATATGTATAGTAAATATTTTTCAAACATAATAATATTATATAATAAGTGTTTTAATCAAATAGATT
This sequence comes from Eruca vesicaria subsp. sativa, assembly GCA_932364175.1. NCBI lineage: Eukaryota > Viridiplantae > Streptophyta > Magnoliopsida > Brassicales > Brassicaceae > Eruca > Eruca vesicaria. The sequence goes on along the minus strand of CAKOAT010256266.1, from coordinate 62,812 downwards.
GTTTCAAATTTTCTATATTATACATGTTTTTTCAAATATGTGTTTGTTTCTTCTTCTATTTTTTATTGTTTGTTAGATTAGTATTTTATTTTTAGATAAAGTAATATAAATAGAGCTTGATTAAATATTAGTGTAATTTAATTTTCAAAGATAATATAAACTTCGAAGAATTTTTTGCAAAAAAACTAAACTTATAGCTTCATAAATTAATATTCTAAAAATTTTATTAAAAAATAATTTTTAAACAATTTCTTTTTATTGAAATAATATAATTTTAAAAATTTACATCGAAATAAATTTATCTAATATATATAGCGTGTAAATTTTTTTAGGGTATATAAATATTCCATATTACTAATCTGTGATTTTTGTTAATATGTTGTAAATACATTTAACTATTATTGACATATTTCCTTATAAATAATAGAAGATTCCTAAATTTATAACTATTGACATATTTTGCGTGACTAAGTTGGAAGGTGTGGGGTAATTTACCAAAACAAAATTGTTAAACATATTATAAGATATAATAATGATAATATTATTAGAGAGTTAATGTAACATAACTTTCTAGTAACAGTCCATTTTTTTAAAAAACACACATGAAATCAAGTCATGACTTCTGTTTTAATATATAAGATATTGAAACTTTAACTTCTTTTACATATTTTAACTTATGGATAATTTAAGAATATTATTTGGATTACTTAAACGAACAATAACCAATTAATAACATGAATAAAACGAAACCGTTATCAAAAATGTTGTACACCAATATTTGAAATATCACAAAAAAAATTGGGTATCTGTATCTTGATTTGCACACAGTAGTAAAGATTTCTCGCGTATTAAACATCCTACAGGAATTTATATTGGAGCTCGTGAATAGAAAAGAAATCTGTTACATTTCACGTTATTATAAAATTAGAATAATGTCCGATTATCTCTTAAATCAAATGAGTGAGTTGAGTTTCATGTCAAGGCCAATGTCCATCCCGTTGTAGGCAATGGGCGCGTACATCCATAAATCATCAGAGCTCAACAACTGTAACATTATTCATTATTAAGATTATTTAGATTTGTGCATTTCAATAAATAGATATTTACAGTATAATTGTTTTTTTACCAGAATCTATTTTTGTTAATTTTTTTTTTACCAAAATTAAAGTTTCGATTTGTTAAAAAAAAGATTTTTTCTAAACTAATATATTTTTTTCTAAAACTTAAAATTCTAAGAAGTACATACATACATACATACATATATATATATATATATATATATCGAATTCCCATAGTAATGCCTAATGTATAATTTTTCATATAGTGGACTTCATCAAATAATTGAAAACCTAACGTACTTTAATTTGGAGCTGCAGAAATTTGACGTATTGTACTGCTTCCTCCAACATCGTGCTAATATCGACCTGTTACATATTAAACACATATAACTGTCTTAGTAAAGACATAAATTCGAGCAAATAATTGATGTCCTTACGTAGTATCTATATTATTAAAACTGAAGTATAAAACAAAATTGTTTAGAAATAAGAATAACAAAATAAATGAAAAAGTATTTGGAAACATGAACAGAATAAATGAAAACTGTTTGGAAACATGAATAGCAGATAAGTAATTTATTTATTTACACATTTAGCCATTTTATTTATAATAAATTAAATATTTTCTTTTGTATTTTTTTAATTTATAGATTCTACCACTATATTTAATATAAATTTAAATTAATAATTACAATGGTTGTTGTTTATTTGTGGTGACATTAAAAACACAAACTGAAATATATAGTATTTGTTATATAAAACAATTTTTAAATGCAGTATTACGTTATTTAGTTTAGTCAAATATTAAAATTTCAAGAGTTCAATTTTGAAAAAATGAAATATCATAAAACTAATAATAATTCAAAGAAAACTAATGCAAACAATTAAAAATTTTAGTATGTTGTTTCATTTTAAAATACATACACAAAAAGGTTAATATATGAATAATAGAATTATATAATTGCATCAAGTTATAAATTTTTAAATATAATATTATGTACAGATAAAAAAATTATTATTAAATATTTATATTATAATAATATATCTATATTATTAAAATTGAAGTAGAAAATTGATTTTACTATTCCTTCAACCAAACATACAAAAAAAGAATAAAATTTTACGGTTGGCTCAGAATATACACTACTCAACTTAAGCATATCTTACACTTCCTTAAAATCCGCACGGCTCTCTTCTTCTCTTCCAAATTAGTTACCATATATTTTCCCATATATTTGAAACAAATCAATTAATAAAATCAGTTATCTCAGAATATCCACTTCTTCAAGCACGTAATATTCTCACAAAATCTATGGAAACCGTAACTCCTCTTAACCTACATTCTTTACCTATCCATATATATCGCTTCTAACTAACATCCATACACAAACATAAAATCATGGCTGCCGCAAGAAAAATGGTTCTTATCAATGATCTCATGCCTTAAAAAGATGAATGGTGAATTCGTCTCAAGTTTCTTCATTGATGGAAACCGAAGAACAAATATGGTGGAGAAATTCTTGATTTCATCCTTTCTGACGAAACTGTAAGAGCAAAAAGTTTTATTTTTTTTTTTATATGTATGATGTCAAAATTTTAATAATATAGATACTACTATTTTGCAGGGTCAAAAAATCCATGCATCATGTAGCAAATCTCGGATGTATCGTGTTCAAAGTGAACTACCGCGTGGAGAATGGAAAATGGTTGAAAATTTCAAAATCTCTGGAATGCGACAAAGTCAATATAAACCAACAACCCTCCAATACAAAATGACCATCATCAGAGATACATAGTTCATGTCATTTGATTATCGTAATGATAATCACTTCGATTCTCTAGCCAGTTACGAGGAAATTGTTAATGGCAAACTGAAACCATGTTTTATAATTGGTCTGTACACTAAACGTTTCTCACATTACTATATATTTATATTGCAACTCTATATATTAAACTGAATCTATTTTCTTACTGAAACAGATGTAAATTGAAAATGTAAATTAATTTTGTTTAGAAAACATTAAAGTTGACCATATTTGGTCTTTTATGTAGTTATTATCTATTTTCCTGTGTTTAGCAATATGAAAACATCATTTTTAAATGTTATTTGACAACAATTAAATACGCAAAAATGTAGATAATATATTATTTAGATAAAAAAATATGTCATTAATTATATGATGTTACATATCAAACAAGATTTACTATATCATAGCTTATATCATAGCACATATAAATGTATAAAATATGATTCATTATATTATGGTACAAATATAACATTATAACTTTGTAAAAAATTCAGGTCAGAATCTAATTTAGTTTAAAAAACATTTGCATGAAATACCTTTGTTCCATTAGGGACGAGGTTTTGTAAAATCTTTAGCCTCTCGTTTATCCTCTCTCTTCTTTTCTGCACCGTTATAAGATCGGACTTTGTTTAATTTCTCAGCCTTACGTAAGAAATGTTTTTTTTTGGTAATATACGTAAGAAATGTTGTTCTTTTACCTAATGCAAACAGAGATCTTATATAGCATAAGAATGGCTCATCTCGATTATATGTAGATAAATAGCTTTTTCTTTAAAAGTTTTGTATACAAAATACATTAATGCGTTTGGAAAAATTGGTACGTAAAACTTACCCTTGCGTAGAGGCTCTGAGGGTCGGTGGCAGCGCCGCGGCTAGCCCTAGTCTTGCCATTGAGGTTTAGAGCCTTACAGTCTTCACCACCTTCTTTGCAGGAGGAAGTGTCTTCACCATTTGCTTCGTCATCCGAATAACAAGTTTTCTGAATCTTAAGTGCTTTGGTGTTTCTCTTCCTCCCAGCCTTCTCCGTCTGTACTTCTCCGACGCTATTGTTATTATTGACACTCATCTCCATGACTTTTTGAATCCTCCGTGTCTTGCTGGTTCTCTTGTTCTTCTGATTTGGTTATAACCACAAAAAATATATAAAACTATAGTTTTATAATGCAAGCACCGTTGTTACCACCTAGCTATGTTATTAAAAATATAATAAAATACAATATATGCAACTTACGTCAGTTGTTATGGCACGCGACCTCTTCTTAGAACCCTCGCATGCGTTGAACATTTTCTGATCATCCTCCGGGGCCAATGAGGTTTCATCATGATTCTCTTCTACAGTCTCTAAAGGCAGAAGGCTCTTAGCGGAGTATTTCGCCACTTCACACTCACTCGTCTCCTCACCCACCAGATACAAGTTCGTGTTGATCGTCACATCTTCCATCCCATTGTTGATTTTTTCTCGCGGTGGCATTACCGCATAGTAGCCACTATGCCCAGCGCTGTAGCTACTGCTCTCCTGAGAGAAGCAGAACCCGCCGGCCCATTGAGCGTTTTCGGGATGGTATGTTGCGACTGTGGCGGTTGTCTCTGGGGACGAACCGCCACAGGGTTGATCATAAGAGGCAAGGAGCTGATTCATGAAGTCAGCTTCCTCTGTGTACATTCCGCCTAAGCTGGTGCTCCATTCTCCCATAGCTTCCATTTTTTTTGAGAAGTAAAGCACTACACAACTTTATCAAAAGATTAATCTTTAAAGGAAAATCCAATTAGTAATGTTGTTTGAAGGAATGATTGAGAGGACAGTGATGATGTCTATATTTATAGGATCATGAGAAGTAATGGATATAATTAATATGTTAACCAATCATACATTATAATCATCTTTGGAATAAAGTATTTTTGTAACCAGGTCTTGATGATATCTTTAGATATGAACAGCTAATTATTGAGCTAAATAAAATTTTGTCTTTGTCTATATATTTAAAGATAAGTAAAAATATTTGTCATTAGTAACTCAGTATATACATCCTCCAATAATTGTATTGGATAAGCATGTTTTTTCGTATTTGGTATGGTGTTATGTATACTTTAGGAAAAGGAAGAAGATCATAACTAGATTCATCCGTCGGGTGAGATAAATCCGAATTCAAATGTACCTGTGATACTATTAATAAATACAGATGAAGAAAATAATGAATTCATGAAAACGAGAAATAACTAGGAGAAACTATCAAAATGATGTATCAATCCCAAAATCATGGACCTATACACATGTTTTATCAATAATCAGTGTATAGTTGTATTGAGCAATTGTTTAAGCAGGTCTACGATCAAAGAAAAAAAACTCTAATTAGTTCGACTCGTTATTATTACATAACTAATTGTAAGATTACACCTAAACTATAGTTACAGATGTAAGGATACGATCCGCACAATTGTGCAGGTGATTATTTTACATTTTATACAAATATTAAATTTACATAATTAGTGGTATATAATTTTAATATTTACCATATTGCTAATAGTTTAATACAATATTTTCAAATACAACAGTTTCATAGTTTGTATGTAGTAATTCAATTTATTGTTCAAATTATTAATGATATATTTTTTTATGAAAACACGAACACTAACTAAAACTTATGTGATATTTACAATAATTTTATTCAATTTAATATTAACTTAGATATTAATTTTCTTAAGATTGTACGTACTTCTATTTTAGGTTTTGGTCATATATATATATATATATATATATATATATGTTAACTGAATTATTTGTATGAATTAAATCTTTGATTGAATAACCTATATTAATTATTAAGTGTAATTTATAAAACGTCTGCTTCATTAAAGTTATTAAACCAAAAATTGTACTATATTGTGTTTTTTTGTCTTTTTAAATTTATCTTTTCTCTTTATTATCTATCTTTTTGAGATTTTTTATATTGTCTATTGCTGTTTAGAATTTACTGCCCCAGAAATTTTAGATTATTTATATGAATTATTCAATGTTAAAGCTTTTATTTGCAATTCTTCATCTGTCATACATCAAGTTATATAATTAACACTTAAACCTATGACTACATTTGATGATAAACACACAGTAAATAAAAATATTCACATGAATGGTATTTTTTCAATCATTCATCTGTCATTTTTTGTAATGACATTAATTGGTACAATATCTATTGCACTTTCAAAATTGCACACAGAAACAAAAACAATTACATTAATGAATAATATATGAATATGGTTTATATAAATATGAGCTAGATTATCTTTATTTAAAACAAAGCAGTCATATACTTCTATTATTAAAATATGAAAATAAATATGCTATTATATTTAATAACATATAATAAATGCATTTTCAAATTTTCATTTGTAACCTGATCATTCATATTGATATCATATTTTCAACAGTGTGGTACAAAATTCTGAATTAACAAATCTTAGATTTTAGAAATTAGAGATTTAATTGAAAACATTAGTTAAATTAATATCACAAAGTCAATACAAAATAATACATGAGTTTAATATAATAGATACTTAATTGAAAATATAGTTACATAATTAATTAGATACTTAAAAGATTAATTTTAGTAAAAATGAAATATACATTATATTTCAAATAATTACGAAATAGTCCAAATAAAAAAATCATACATGAAATAAGTCATGACTTCTCTTTTAATATAAGAGATATACATTTTACTAAATATTTTGAAGTGATATTCTGTCTATTGCTGCTACGATTTGTAGGATTTGGATCAATAAATCTGGTAATGACGAAATATTAAAAGCAAGAAAAATAATAAATGAATTAATGCGATCAGGTCACTAATATTTCTTTTGTATATAGCAACGATTTAGCCGTTTTATATACAATGGTTTAATTTTTTACAACAATAATCTAAACTAAGAAATTGTACATATCGGTTCAGAAAACTAAAGCAGAAGTGATGAATTGACATATAACATAACTGAAGGAACTCCTCTCACCACATAAAAACTTGTTCGTTATTAAATTTTGTGCTCTTAGAATATGTCTGATAGCAAAGGTAGGAAAGACAGTCTTATTGCGTCGCAATTTCTCCATATGTTTAGTAAATGCTGGCCATTCTTTAGGTGTTGATACGATCTTCACCAATTGAGAATAGTTCGTTATAAAAACTACATCTAAAAACTGCAGGATCACCATGCACTTCATAGCCCAAATCAAAGCTTCACATTCAACATGCAAAAGTAACAGACTTCTTTGGAGATTCATCGCCTCATCATCTTATCATCAGAGCTTATGGTTCTACAGAGCCAGACCCGACCTATCCACTCATTCTGCTCATTCCATGCACCATCGACATAACAGATTCTACTATATTCTACTATGACCTAGAGGTTGTAAATCGAACACCAATTGGTTCATCTCAGAATGTTGGGTAACCATAATTTGCGCTTTAGACCTTATCGCCCCTTTTGATGTTGGGTAACCATAATATCTAAATATTATTAAAAATATATATATATATATATATATATATATATATATAACAACTTATCTAAATTTATTCATTTGTTTGCACTGTAAATATTAAAAAATATTTTTTTTTCTTATTATGCCAATATGAAATTGAAAGTGCACAAAAATAAAGCGTGTAAAAAAAAAATCTGGACCTTTTATATTACTAATTTTTTTTACTTTAGGCGGATCCCGGATGGGTGTACTGCTTGTCCTTGCCACTTAAACCGGCACCGTCCACACCTTCAATGGTTATTCTAAGTTGTACATTCGGCAGACCTCATCAGATTGGCCACTTTACTGTATTCCCAAGTTGTACCTTGTTTTGTTCCACAATCTAGATTTCTGGTATATGTTTATTTATATATATACAAAGATTTAATAGAACTGATTTGAGTATTTATGTCACCAGAAAACATTTAGTTTTCGATCACTGATCCATAGAGAATTACAAAGTTAAATGTGTTCTAATTGGAGTTGTTAAATGATGGATGACCTATGGTAAAAATGATTTTTAATATTGTATGAGTGAAACCTGGTCATGAGAAAAAAATTATGTGATTTTTAATATTGTATGAGTGAAACCTGGTCATGATTTTTAATACTTAACAAATCTTTCGAACTTTTAAAAAATTTACACACCGAACATATCGCACTGGGTGAACCTAAAATACTTAATGAGTGTATGGCAAAACTCATTAACCGTTACATATTTCTCGTTTGGTTTTGCAGTTCTGAGATTTTTATACGACTTTTATTCTTCCATACTTCTATCTTGTCATTTTTCATTGTTTTGACCTCATTTGCTATTTTTTCTTCGGATACACAGAAAAGTCAAATGCTTACGAATTAAAGACTCAAAGACACAATGAATGAACAAGAGACTAGAGTGAAAAACATAGAAGACACTACGAAAGGCCGAAAGGGACATACAGTAACATGAAATTAAGTTTTAGATTATTCCCATACATTGTTTCGGACAGGATATCAACGCTTTCTGATTGGTTTTTAATAAAATATCTAATGATCTAGCTCTACTTCCCTGAAAACCTAATCAGTCGTTCGCCAATGAAATTGCCGATGGGAAATAAAGAACGCACAGTCCTATACATGATAGTCTTCGATGAAAAAAGACGGAAACTCTCCTTGTTTTTTTTTTCTGGGTAAAACCTAATTCTCCTTGTTGTTAAAAGTACATGTACGTAGTTACGGTTTAACGGTAATTCAGATTTCTTTTCATCTTAAAGCAGTTTTTTGTGCACAAATATATATATTTAAGACCAGTGATTCATGTTTTTTTCTTCTCTTTATTACTTGTGGTTAATTCGATTAGTTCTGGGAATGAAAACACATACATCTCTCTGATAAAAAAATGTACGGTTTTCCCAAGTGGAAATAGAACTGGAGTGTAAACTTTAATTTCTTTTGGAGGGACCATTATCACGTACAAGACACACTTGATAGTGATTTCATATTTTCTTGTACAAAGAACTTCTTGCACGAACTAAAAACAATCATTCGTTTAGATTTAAAAGTCAATATAGTTAAATAATCTACTACTAGTTCAATTTATTTTTTATTTGCCACGAAGTTCTGATTTGGACCCTAATTGATATGGGATTGGACACTCTTTTTAGTTTTTTTTTTTTGGAAATATTATTCTTTCCAAGTAGATTCGAAGTAGGGATCTCCTTTCTCAAAGGAACCACCAAGAGCCACTTAGTACTTTAAATGAAGTTCATTCATACAAATCTGGGATAAAAATATGGTTAGTTAATCTAGCTAGCTAGACTAAAAAGATACGCTGATCGAACTAGTTAGAGTTATTAAATAACTTTAAGGTTTTGGTGGGGCGAAAATGAAAGATTGAAGAGGAGACTCGCTTGTTGAACGTGACAGTAATTTATCTATTAGTAATTTTATGCATTAATCAAAACGAAAAGTTGTTTATTAATGTATGACTAATTACAATCTGACAAAAAAACAATCAGATTTTATTAGGTTTAAGTCAATGAATGGACGGCTAATCGTGCGCGTGGAAATGCCAAAAACCATGCTTAATCAAAACAGACTTTCTTTCTAAAAAGTAATTAAAAATGGAGAATGACAGTGCATGGTTACCATATCGTAAAAATGATGGGACAGAATTGAATGAGTAGGTTCCATGTTAATTTACCAACCAACCGCCCTCTCACCGCACCCGCATCTTTGACGTACTTGTATGGATTCTCACGCATATGCAATGCTTTTATTTTTGCATATGCAATTCAGTTATGGTTGTTTAATTTGAATAATGCTATTTTTACTCTTATCTTTGGAGACATACTATTTCTTACTCTATTAAAAATGCAAATTTATGTATAAAACGGTATTTTGAATCGTAATTCTTTTTATTATAATTGAATAATTACATACTCATGTTTTAACCCTATATAATACCCACAAATGCATAGTATGCGTGATATTACTTAAGGATCGAATCTTTAAATACCAGTGTTACAATTAAATCTACAAAAGAAGAGAGAAGCTAGAAGAAAAATGGGTTGTTCTAAAGTTTTCAACTGGAAAAAAATGTAATGAACAAAATGTTTTGGAGATCAGTCCGATCCTAATTAAGTGGTGATTGTGAGGGGAAGAATCGCATGTGAGGCGATCGATCGTGAGTGGTCGAGCAGTTTTAAGCTCCTTCTTTGATCAATTTAGCAGTCGCTGGTTTTTAATGCACATCTCGCTCAGTCATGCCCCAACGCTCAGTTTCGCCTTGTTTTGCTCTGATCTTTATTCTTCGTATCCAAAACTTCATTTAACCGTGTTTCAACCTGAAAGACTCTAAAAACATAAAAAGAAAAACACTTGAAAAAACAAAGTCAGAAAGTGATAAAAATGCAATGCATCAAATACACACACTTGTCCTTTTGGTAATTAAATTCCCCTCTATGATTTTCATAACACTAACAATAATATTTTGTATTCTTTTGAATTTTCATCCATTTTTATTCGTTTTCTTATTTTAAGAATTTTTTGAAAGAAATTAGTTTAATAGTTAAAAGAATTGAAATATTGGAAAAAACTGATACATTATCTTATATTACCTGCAACGGAACAGTATTGTTCATAGTTTTTTAACTTGACAAAATAAATTTATTTTAATGTTTAATATGTTACTAAAATTAGTTTCATGTTTAGAGTGGTAGGTGTAAATTTTTAAGATTTAAAGTGCAAAATTTACAGAAACCGTTTTGTTCATCTTCAGAGGACCGTTGAGGTTTTAATGATATTGTGTTAAAGTAAGTACACGCTTTGTAGAATGGTTCTTATACTCGAGAATTTCCTTGCACGCACGACCCAAGAATTGTTACAAATAGAATAGGAACTGATATGGATATAGATTATTACTAGTATCACTTATGTATTGTGTTGATAGCTGTCAATTTGATGCCCCCTTACGCCTTAAAATAGTCATACGACCTCTCTGTTGTTTGAGTTAGCGTCCACGCTAATTTTTTAATATTTAGTTGTAGGTCTTTCCATTTATTTTGTCAATTATTTAGAAGAACAGTTGCCCTTTCTAATGGCAACACGGTTGGAAAAGAAGGTGCCACGTGTGTCGGAGATTCTCAAGCAACAGTATAATAAAAATTGAATTATTTAACAATAGATACATAGCATAACCCGACAAGATCATTAAAGCTTCTCTGGAAGCTTCCCTGGTCAATAGATGTGTAACGTCAGATTCTATCTGGGTCAACTACTTTCATTTTAATCCACGGATGTACAATGGTTTCAATACCCTCTCTATTTTCAACACCCTAATTCTAAGATCATGTACAATGAGGATCACAGTTTCAACTATTGAAAACCTTCCAATGATGGTGTCAAAAATATTATGTCTATCTACGTATATTCAACAAATATTGTAAAATTTCAACTTTTGAAAAAACATTTATGGGTCTGCGTTACCACATGTTGCATTATGAATGGGCATATTAGTTGTACAAATTACTTTAAATTTTTATCATCTCCCAATAATTTAAACGTATTTTTATATAATACTTATTTAAAAATAATAGAATTATATCAAAATTTAAGATTCTTTTTATCTATAAAAAGAGATCATTTTCATTTCATTTGAATATAAAATATCATTTTTTCTTATATTAACTGTTTTTGTGTGTTTAAATATTTTTTTCTCAAATGGACCCCAATAATATTTTTTAATACTCAAAACTCTTTTAATATATAATGTTTAAAAAAAAGAAAATAGGAAGTAAAAATTATGGAGTAAAGTGTTGAATTTTTTAAAACAAAACCATTGTGGAAGTTTAAAACGAAATAGTTGTTGAATAAATAGAAGAGGATGAAAATTAAGAGCAACATTATCGGCTGCTTTTGGCCTGGTCCTTAGTTCAAAAAAGTGTGGGCCCCACCATGTTTTGCCAAGAACCACTCTCAATTGTCGTTAAACAAGGGACGTCCTAATGCATGTCGCTAACTGTTAGCGGGCTCCAATACCACGTGGCGGCCCACAATTAGTTTATATATAATTTTTTTAATGAGAAATTTTTTTTTAAGAACCAAAAAAAATGTCCTACCATAATTATGCGCTTATGTCATAATTTAAATTCTTCATAGGGCGTTCTGATATTTGTTCGGATTCGAATATAGTATCTTAGATTATTAGATATTTTGGTATGAGGATATATAACCTTATCGGATATTTGTATACTCCAGATTGGATTCGGATATTTGTAGTTCGGATTCAAATAATTCAGATCAAATTTAAATATTTCAAATTACTTAAAAACTCATGAATCAAAAAAAAATAATCTGAATCAAATAATAATATGTACATTGTAAGATAAAATAATTCTCTATATATATTAAAAGATAAACATTACAATATGTTAGCTATGACATGTGTCATTACTAGAATGCTTTGAAATGTGTCTAGATGTTGGTCTATATAAACATATAAAACCACAAAACTATTATTAATGTTATTCATTATTTCCTTAAATAATTAATAATATTTATGATAATTAATGATTTGAATAAGAAATATTGGATAGAAATTTGTGTAGCATCTATTATTTTTGTTAAATCTATATTGTGAAACTAAAATACACAATCAAATTAGCTATATAATAAAAAATAGTTTTTTCTTATATGTTATATTTTAAATTAAAAAAATTTATAAATTAATAAAATCTTTAAAAATTTCACATATAACATTTTTGATTAATAGTTTAAATTTTTGTTATAACAAGATACAAACGATTATAAGACTAATGAGTAGGCATATCATTTAATAGATATCCAGACTATATATATGTAGTGATGTTTCAATTAAACTATATACCAAATACATAAATATTGTAATTTCAAAATTTGTATTGAACAAATATTGAAGAGTTAATACTTTAATTTCAAAGTTTGAATTGATCTTTTACAAAGGGTTCTGAATTACTATAAATATTCAGTTTCTCACATTAAAGATTATGTTTACAATTGTTTGAAAATATATAAATGATCGTAAAGCAATATAATATTTATTTTGGTCAGCTAAAAACAATATAAGTATATAGTTTATTTAATAGATACCCAAATTAAAATGTACTATATGTATATGTGTTAATATCATTTATTGTTTAGATTTACTTATATAAAGTTGTTGCAAATAAACAAATTGTTTTTATGTGTTCACGCTAATTTTAATATATATATATATAATAATAATTCTAATTTCTCATTTATTCAGTATATAGAAATATTTTTTAATTTTATAATATGTTAAAAACATAAAAGAAAAAATAATACGTAAAGTATTTTTAATATATAATTCTCATCACATGCATTTGTGCGGGTCTTAATTATCCTAGTATAGCATTAAATGAACAACAATACTCCCTCTGTTTTATATTAAGTGTCGTTGTAGAGAATTTTTAGCGTTACAAAATAAGTGTCGTTTTCGATTTTCAATGCAAAATTTATTAATTTTATTATGTAATTTGTTTTTCTATTGGTTAAAATATGGTTAGGTGTATGGGTAACTGTGTTTTTATATAGGAAATATATAAAATTAATTATTTCCTTAATCCGTGTGCATAGCTGTAGAGTGACACTTATAATGAAATAGAGGGAGTATAATAAGTTATCAACCAAAAAAAAGCAGATGAAGAGTATTATTTCACCAAAACAACCTTGGAAAATTGTATCTTCTAATTAAAAAAGTATGGAGAAATTAAAGATAAATCATTAAATCCACGACAGAGAGCAGATTAGGTTAAGTGTTTACTTTGAAAATGATATGAATGAGACTAAACTATTAAGGATTTAAGATTAATATATATATATATATATATATATATATATATATATATGTTTGGATATTTTTGATATCTATTCGGGTATCGAGTATTACTTGTTTGGGTTCGGATATATATTCTTATATAACTCAATGCCCATTTAGATATTTTTATAGATTGGATCGGATTCGAATTCGAGTATTTGAATCGGATTCGGATACGGCTTCAATAACTCAAGAATCTGTAATCCCATATATATTAATTGAGAAACATTTGAAAAGTTATAATCCTAAGTTTGTATTTATTAAAAAATAACCTCATCCTACGTGGCATCTCTCTATGCCTTCTATTTCAATTTAGAAGGATTCTAGAGCACCTAATATAAAGTATAGTTTTAAAACAAGGTCCGTTAGTCTTATATAAGACATACCAAAATAAATAACATATCAAACTAAATCTCCTATATATTCTTTCCTTAAATAAAACCTATGAAATTACCTAATGTGATTTAGATATATATGAATATTAATGATTTTAAATAATAAATATTTGTTAACAATCTTTATACTTTATATTATTTTTGTTTAATTTTTTATTATTAAAATAAATTACACAACTACACTAATCATATAATTAAAATTGAGATTTTTTTATATATGTTGTATTTTGAAATTTTCAAAAGGAGTATAAATTACTAAAACTGTTAAAAATCTCACATAAACTTTTGTTATCAAGGTCTAATTTTTTTATAATAAGTTACAATGCTTATAAAATCATATGAATAAATAATATTATTTTAATAGGTAATTATGCTAATATATATATATATATCATATCATATGAATAAATAATAGTATTTTTAAAAATAATTATAATTTAAAATTTAACTTAATTTTTATAATTTTTTAAAAAAGTATTTTAAAATACAATTTTCTGATATTATTAGACAAATAAATAAATTATATTAAATTAATTTTGAAACTTTATATATTCTAAATAGAAATAGTCTACCAACTGCTTCTTAAGAAAGCATTAGCAAACTTGATAATGCTCTACCGATTAAGCCCTGTGACACTCCGTTTATTTTCCATCACTCGAACAGTAAAGTGAAAAGATATATGAAAGGAATCAATTAAATTCTAAGTTTTGATCTACAGTTCTAATTACAATTGTTTCCGATCCTACGTATAGATAATTATATTAAAACTCCAAAATTACAAATACATATAAAAACAATCATATGTAAATTTTAAATTTATCAATATTAAAATATTATATTTTAATTACATACACTCACCTTGCACAAGGCACAGGTCTTATCCTAGTACTACAAGAACACATATTTTTTACGGGGGTTGTATTCCTTGTAAATTTGTCGTAACAAGAGAGTTGAGATGAATTAACAAGGAAACACATTTCGTTATAAAACACCGTCTTAATGGAACATTCGTCGTAAAGCCCATGTAACTTTGCGAGGAATCTTGGCCTTCGCAAAAGAGAAGGCTAGATTTCGTCGTAAAGCGCTCGTTAAGTTTCACTGTTAAGAACTCCTTAACAGTCATCGTAAAGGACTCGTAAATATTCCTTGTTAAATTCATGTAAAGTTTACGAGAAATTTACTAGCTCCTCCTAGTAAAGTCATTGTAAAGTTTACGACGATTTAACTAGGCTTTCGTTGTAAACTCTATGTAAAATTTACGAGGAATTTACTTGATTTTAGTATATTTTATAATTATAATATTAAAAATTTAAATATTCAAATTATAAAACAAACTATTTTTAAAAATTAATTTTTTTAAAAAGCCATAGCATAACTGTCATAAAATAATATTTAAATTTATAATACAATACGAAACAAAATTAAAAAACTAGGGAATCACGTTGTCGAAGTAGTCGTTGGGGCCGCTAGGTTTCAGACATGTTCGACCCATTGACTCGGGAAGATGTTGCTGCATCTCGAGAGCCACTCGTCTTGCATTCAACGCTCTCAGCATAACTGCATTCCCGGTCGCCATAATGTCAAGCATATCTTTAAGTGAGTCTAAATGATCCTGCTGGGAATCCATTCGAGCCCGCATCTGAGAAGTTTTCTCATCCCATCTCAAAGCGTATCATGAAGTCGCCCTGGGACTTTGTAGAGCATATTCTCACCATCCGTCTCTTCTTTCTAAGAGCCGTCTTTTTCAAAAAAAAAATATAATACATTAGTATTTAATTATATTATATAAAAGAATATAAAATAATTCAAATCTATTTTTAAATTTTACCTCTTCAAAAATTTGGTCGACTTCTTCTAAAGTCAATATGACGGGTGATCCATCGGAAGCCTGTTGGGTTAGTTGTTTCTCCTGCTCGTCAATTGGGTTAGTTGTGTCTCCCGCTCTTCAATCCGAGAAGCCACTTGGTTATATAGAGCTTCTCGAACCGTGGATCAACAAAAACTCCGTCTGATGTGGGATGAGCTTGAATAGTTCACTGAGAGATGGCAAGACTCCGTTTTTTTCATCCTACAAACAAAAAAAATTAATTTTTAAAAAGAAATTTAGTTGATAAATAAATAAAAGAAATAAGTTAAATAATAAAAATAAAACTTACAACATCTAGACGGATCCCTGCGTGAGGTGTTTGTCCGGTTCTATGAAGCATGGAAAAATTACCGTTTTTATCCTTCGTTCTCCGCAAAATAGAGCACAAATTGGAATTTTTGATTGAGGAAGGTAGGTTCTAGGGGTGGGCACAAGCCGAGTACTCGGTATTTTTAGTATACTTAGTACTCGGCTTAGCTTGTACGAGTAGTAAATATTTTGTCTTGTACTCGGTTTGCTAAAAACAAGTACTTGCAGTTTCAAGTACTTGCTAAAATTAACGGACTTGTAAGTTACTTGAATTATTTTATTATTTGTTACTTGTA
Organism: Eruca vesicaria subsp. sativa; assembly: GCA_932364175.1. NCBI lineage: Eukaryota > Viridiplantae > Streptophyta > Magnoliopsida > Brassicales > Brassicaceae > Eruca > Eruca vesicaria. The sequence continues at coordinate 46,211 of CAKOAT010256266.1, read as the reverse complement.
AATTACTTATAAATCCATTCATAATTATTGGTAAATTATTTGATAGTTCATTAGATTTTAAAGTTAAATAAATTTATTATATAAATAATATGTTATTGTTTTCTTGTATTTAAGTCATTTTAGAAATGGAATATATAGGAAAGAAAAAACTTCAAGATGCTTTTATAAATATAAAACTTATGTTTGATGTATTTATGAAAATGAAAATAGAATTAAGTTATTTTACTATGATTTAATAAAATATATCTTTGTACATTAACAAACACAAGTAAGAAACAAAACAACATCAAGTAATTAATTAATTTAATATTTACTTTATACTTATAAAAATTTAAATAGTTTATTTGATACTTAAATTGTTCATAATAAATAGTAATTTTTAAAGATCATGTATTCATTTATAAGTACGAAATAATAACGAGTAATTGTGGTCACGAATAAAAGATAATACAATAAATTTTAATTAACTAATAAAATAGATATTAAATATTTAATAAACCAATTAATATATAACAAATAGTGGGACAAGTAAATGATAACAAGTAACAAACTAAGTAGTATAAAATAAAAATAAACTTGATACTTAATTTGTACTTGCCAGTAATAAAATCCGTTTACTTGCTACTCGACTTGATTGTAACAAGTATTTGTTTTTTCAAACCGAGCCAAGTTAAGTAACAAATACAAGCTTTGATATCACTCCTTAACGGAGCAAAAGAGGAGAAAAAGATTGTGGGTCTTCGCGTTGCCCAGGCGAGCCCAAGGATCTCCGATCTCCTCTTCACTGATGATAGCCTTTTCTTTTGCGAGGCGAAAGTGAGCCAGTGCAAGGAGATTATGGATATTATAGACATTTATGGGAAAGCATCAAGACAAAAAATAAATGCGGCGAAATCTTTGATGTTCTTTGGAAATAGAGTGGACTACCCCCGGAAACAAGAGATAAAAGAAGTATTGGGGTTTTCTACCGAAGGAAGCATGTGAATACCTTGGATTACCTGAACAAATTTATGGCTCGAAAACCAAAGTATTCTCCTACGTACAAGATCGGCTTAATGGACAAGTAAATAATTGATCATCGAGACTACTCTCGAAAGGAGGAGAAGAAGTTCAGATTAAAGCGGTGGCACAAGCAGTTCCGACATACCCAATGTCGTGTTACTTGATTCCAAAAGGCATTACTGATAAACTAAGAAGTACGACTTCTAGTTTGAAACAGAACAGCAGAGGCTTGCATTGGATAGTATGGGACGAGATCTGTACCCTTAAGGATTCGGGGGGACTAGGTTTTCGAGATCTTCGTGACTTCAATTTAGCACTTCTTGCAAAACAATTATGGTGTTTGATCCAGTATCTGAGTTCCTTACTGGCACATACCCTAAAAGGAAGATATTACAACAATACTTCTCCCTTGGAAGATCGACGAACATACTCACCATCATATGGTTGGCGCAGTATCATGGCAGCAAGACCTTTACTCATGTCGGGGTTACGGAGAACAATTGGAACAGGCCGCGATACGAGGGTTTGGACCGAGCCTTGGGTTCCTGACTCAGTGGCCCGGCCACCTAGACCTGCCCATCATATTTTCTACAGACTTCCCCAACTCACTGTTCAGGCCTTTATTAGGAATGATACCAAGGAGTGGGATATCCAGCTTTTACGGGAATTCTTTCAGCCAGATGATATCCCGTTGATACTTGGGATTAAACCCTCCCGCTCTTCTGCTCTAGATGGATATGTTTGGAATCACACAAAGACATGAGTCTATTCAGTTAAAACCGGACATAATCTTCTCCAATTGAGCAAGACGAGCCCTACACCTGAAATGGTTCTCGAACCAAGTGTCAAAGGCCTCCAAAGTCATGTATGGGAGTTAAAGGCTCCAAGCAAGATGAAGCACTTTTTGTGGCAAGCTATTTCGGGGTATGTGGTGACAGCAGAGAGGCTAACTTATAGACACCTGGGCACCGATAGGGTTTTCCCTAGATGTGCTAGCCCAGTGGAGTCGATTAACCATTTTCTTTTTGAGTGCCCCCCTGCCATGCAGGTTTGGGTTTTATCGGACTATTCGTCCATTCCGGGTGACTTCCCGAGTACATATATTTACCAAAACATTAACTTCTGTTTTGGAAGCGAAAAGAAGTGACTCCTCGGAAACCACAATTTGATACCTTCCCATGGATCTGTTGGTATATTTGGAAGGCAAGGAATGACAAACTTGTTAATGGGAAAGATGTATCTCCAATGGAAACTCTTCAACATGCGTCTTTTGAGGAAGAATGTTGGAGGAATGCAAATGAGAAGGAGGAACTAAAAGAGGATCATGAGGTACCTCCTAGTTCAGAACCCCCTAGGATCCCCCAAACCCCTACATGCCAAATTGATCAATCATGGATCGATAATGGTAGTGTTAGTGGTTTAGGATGGAGTCTCAAGGATCAAATGGGTTCTGAATGGTTCGGATTACGGGCGTGTAGAAGGAGCCTATCAGCTCTGCATGCCGAGATGGAAGGCCTACTGTGGGCAGTCTCATGTATGAGAGATTTGAGGATGACTTCGATACGGATTGAGACGGATTGTTCGGATCTAGTGGACATGTCCACTAGACCGGAGAACTGGCCGGCTTTTGCGACAGAGATCGAGATGTTTCAGCAACTACGGGAGGACTTCAAGGATGTGAGTCTTTCTCATATTCCGCGGAGTATAAATGGACGAGCGGATGCATTAGCTAAAGAAGCAATGAGTATAGGCTATTTATTTTCCCATATAGATCAGACCCGTCCAGACGGAGTTTCTCCTTGGAGAATCGACTCGACTGGTCACCACTTGATCTAGAGTAAATGGGCGGCTGACAAAAAAAAAGTAACAAGTACAAGCCGAGTATCAAGTATTTGTGCCCAGCCCTAGTAGGCTCCAAAAGACGATGAGGCCATCCCATACATACTTCGAGATCTCAGTGGGAATCCCCTCATAACCGTAGATTTTCTACTTGTCCTTCTATTCCGAGACGGTTTTTCAAAGGCGGATCTTTGCTTTTGCTTCAAATGCCGCCTTCACCTTCTCATTGATCGATATGGACCAGTGCCGCTTTTGCTGAAACAATTTTTTTTAAAAAATATTAAAATAAATTATTAAATATTAAAAATTGTAAATGTATTTACGCAAACATTTTAAACCACGTTCTCTTAACGTAGTCTGAAGTCATAGTCCAGTTCGGATGGGCCTCGAAGAAATACCCCTTCATCGTCTCTGATATATTCCGACTGACATGGTTGCTGGCTCCAAACCTGAAAATAATACAAAATTATTAGAAAAAAACCTTATACAATGTAAAATTTAAAATAATAAAAACAACTTACGAATAAGTATCCCGCGGGGTTGATCGGGGTCCAGAATATCTAAACTTTCTCGCCCCGATTGGGCAAGAAAATCCTCCACATTATATGTAGCATATGGTGCAAATGGAGGTGTGCACAAATCTGGATGAACGTGATCACCGGATGCTGGAGCGGACCATATTCAGCAGGTGGAACTGCTGGGACGGGAGGTGGAGGCTTCTGATGGGGTATCTCAAGGGAATGGTGATACGCCTGAGATTCAGTAACAGCCTCGGCTGATGACGGTCCGGAAGATGTCCCGACACTGTCTCCAAACATCTAACTATAAGTAGGAGCTGGTCCACGTGGTCTCGGCCTAGGAGTCATCTAAATTAACAAAAATAAATGTCAACATCGGATAATCTTAAACTAATCACGTAAACTATTACCTAAGCTAACCACCTAATTAGCTACCTAAATTAATCAAAAAACAGAGAGAGGAGAAGTAACTTAAAGCAAGAGAGAGAGGAAGGCTTGAGAGGAATGAACGAGGCAAAGCCTCGTCCGGGTTTGTGCTTATATAGAGAAATCACTTTTCTCTTAAATTTGTTGTAACGTTACGACGAAGTTACCAGGCCCGCGTTTTTACGATGATATTACTAGGCCCATTTATTTTCATTTACGATGAATTTACGAGGAGCACATTTTTTTACAATGACGTTATAACGCACATTTATTCCCATTTACGACAAAGTTACCATGTCCGGGTTTTTTTTTACGATGAAGTTACTAGGAAATATATGAATCCCCGAAAATCAAATCCCTAAACCCCAAAGTCACTATCCCACAAAATCATCTCTTTTAATTTTCTTTAACCATTTTACACCTTCATCCTCTTTATCCAATTTTTCTAAACCCTAAACTCTTAATAAATTTGTAAAACCCAAATGAAAAATTATTATATTAAACAACATTTGTTACACATCTGTTAAGTCTTTTAACTAATATAAAAGAACAATATTTGGTACATATATTACATCACTCGGAATCATTCGAGTTCTCATCAACACCAGCAGAATCATCATCGCTTCCATCAAACTCGTCTTCACATGCTTCAGCCGTCACATTGTCGGGAAGATCTCCATATTGACGATTATCCGGATCAATAAGAAATATTCATCAGTTTGTTGATCAGGTACCTCTACTTCAGTGATACACACTTCTTTTTGCAAAGGTGGTATTCTCTGGCAATTATTTGTCCACGAGGTGTAATCTGGATAACAACTAACCAAATTATCCTTGAATTACTAAGGCAATGGTATGGAAGGAAGCTAACTTGCTTGGCTTGGGAAGCTAAGATGAAAGGCTCGAATTTGATCTATCTTCTTACAGAATTGACATCCACAATACCAAATTTGCTAAACCGAACACCCTTGTTCACAATAGGGTCAAACCAATCACATTTGAAGATGACACATTTTAGCTTCAATAACCCCGCAAATCCCACTTCAATAATCTCAAACAAAATCCCATAAAAGTTTGTTTTGTCTTTCACACATATATTCCATAGTTACTTGTTGCCCGACGACTCCTATAGTTGAATATATGAAAGTTAAAACGTCGTGTAAAATTCATAGGTGATGTGGTTACTTTCATATTATATTATAATGTCCACTACTTGTGTAATTTTTGAGTGAGCTATATTACCTGAGATTTTAACTACGTGACATAATGTTGATCTTTTCGTCAGTTCACTCCAGTTGTAGATCTTCCAGATATTGCTTCTTCAACTTGCGTTACAAACGAGCTTCAAATTAAACAAGTGTAGCACTTCATATAATATAACATCACTTCATATATTTAAAATTCACATCAATATTTACCTTTCAAATGAACGCGTCACTGCATGCTCGCAGTTGAGCAGAATATAAGTGTTGACACTATGCTTATCCTCTTCACTAGAAAAGTTTCGAGTTTGGTAGGTGAAAATTTATCTTCGGATTTACAAGGAAAGATAAGAACTTACAAGTCCCTCACATCTTGGTTACAACGTATTTACGACGAAATAAGTTGAGTGAACCACACTTTATAAATGTTTTCACCTAAAATAACGGTAACATGATACATCATAAAGCATTTCTAATTGCAAGGTGTTTACGACGAATTTTCTCTTTTCTCGTATAATCGTTGTAAATTTACATGTACTTTACGATAAATCCAATTCCTCGTAAATTTACGACGACATTAAAAAGAATATTTATTCCTCGTATATTCTTGGTCAAATATTCATAAATTTATGAAAAATTATTTTCCTCGTAAATTCTTGGTCAAATATTCATAAATTTACGAAAAAAATGTAACCACTACCATCTCAAACATTTATGAGGCTTAAAACATTTTTAAATAATGTGTCCTTTAGTTAAAATTGTACTGAGAAGAAGTATATAAAATGGCTTAGGTTTTGGTTAAAAAAATGACTTAGGTTTGAATCAAGCCTGCGACAAAGAGTAAATACTTCATATACTTAGTCAACTAAGCTGCATGTAATCTTAAAAATGTTGCCCATATTTTGTATATATTTTAAATGGCAATGACCTGCTTTAAATCTAGGACAAGCATGTCAGTATGACAGACAATTATATATATAAAACGACGGATGCATTGATTTCCAATAAGGCCATGACAATCCTCTAAAACTTACCTAGCTGTGAATACCTTGTCTCAAATCCACGTCAAATGTAATGTAATACCGGTATACCATATACTAGGACAAGACTTGCGTCTTGTATAGGGTGAACGTATGTAATTAAAATATAAAATTTTAGTATTGACAAATTTAAAATTTACATATGATTGTTTTTATATGTATTTGAAATTTTAGAATTTTGAAATTTTTATATAATTATCTATACGTAGGATCAGAAACAATTGTAATTAGAACTGTAGATCAAAGTTTAGAATTTAATGGACCCGATTTCATATATCTTTTCACTTTTCAGTGCTCGAGTGATAGAAAATAAACAGGATGAGAATTTGGTAGATGAACCTAGCTTTAATAGGCTTCAAGCACAAGTTTGGAAGGTTAAAGCACCCCCGAAAATGTGTAATCTTATGTGGCAGATTATTTCGGGGCAGGTGGCTGTTACGAGCGCGTTGAATCATAGACATATGAGATGCGATAATTTCTGCCCACGATGCGGAGAACCGGATGAAACAATTGCACATGTAATTTTCCAATGCCCACCGGCTTTACAGGTATGGGCCTTAGCATCTATACCTACCAGCTCAACTCTATTCCCTTTGGAGAGCACATATGCGAATATGGATTATCTGTTCTGGCAGAAGAAGATCATTTGTGGGTCAGAATTAGAAAGGGACCTTTATCCTTGGTTGATATGGTACATCTGGAAAGCTCGGAATGATAAGTTGTTCAGAGGAATAGATAGAGATCCTTTGGAGTTGGCCCGGTATGCAGAGAGTGAGTGTCTTGCCTGGTTCCAAGCTAATGAGCAGGATGTTGTGGCTACACAAGAGGACAGCGATACTGATCGGCAGGCCATAAGCCTACGTGATATTTGCATGATAGATGGTTCTTGGACCTCTATAGATCAATTTTCCGGTTGTGGTTGGGAATGGAAGGATAGCATGGGAGACAGTCAACTGATGGGGATGCGTAATGTGAGTAGAGTAGAGTCGGCTTTGCATTCTGAGCTGGAAGCGCTGCGGTGGGCAATGGAGAACATACTTCAACATTCACCATGTCAGAGCTTTGGGACGGACTGCAAGGAATTGTTAGCAATGCTCAAGGATCCCCATGGATGGCCAAGCTTTTCGACGAAACTAGAGAGGATCTCGACGCTGAGGATTTGTTTCCCAGATTTTAAGATTTCTTATGTACCTCGATATCTAAATGATGTGGCCGATCACTTAGCTAAGACTGCCCGATCCTTTTATCGGGATCTCATGTATGTTGGTTGTTCTATTCCGGTCTGGATTCCCATACCACCTCAAGCTTGAGTAATATATCAGCCGTTCGTTGTCAAAAAAAGAAAAAAAAAAACAGAGTGTCATTGTGTTTGATTGGTAGAGTATTAGCAAGGTCTCTAATGCTTTCTTAAGAAGCAGTTGATAAAATATTTGCATTTAAAATATATAAAAGTTTCAAAACTAATTTAATTTAATTTATTTATTTGTCTACTAATATCAGCAAATTAATTTTTTTACAATTTAAAAAAAAAAATTTTATAAAAAATTAAGTTAAATGTTAAATTATTTTTAAAAATAAGATTTTAAGTTTTTCAAATAAAAATAAACAAATTAAAATTAATTTTGGTCATTATTTAACATAACCATAATGATTTAAAAATTAAAAATTAACAAATTTTAAAAATTAACAAATTAAAAATTAAATCAGTTTTATATCATGATTTAACAATTTAAAAACTAATTATGGTTATGAGAAGTTTACGTTCACATGTCAATCCTATTTATCTTCAATTTTTTCTCTTGTTGTATTTTTTTTTTGGTTATTACTCGATATAAATATTGATTTTGAAGTGTATTCTCATTTCTTTTGTTTATTTTGACTTGAGATTTAGAAAATACTTAAGATTTAAAATAATTAAAGAGATACATAATTAGGTTAAGATCTGCACTTATGCACAATACATATTTTATATTTATTATGTATTTTATATTTTTCTACATATTATAAAATAATATACATATATATATATTAAATAAATAAGAAATCAGTTACTATTATGTAATAAATTGGCGTATGCATATAAATTTAACTATCACTCTTGTTTATTCGTAATTAGGGTAAATAAATCAAAATAATCAATCTTATATATTTTATATGATATATAATTAAATTTAAATGATATAAACAAAGCAATATAGCTCACTTTTAATATGGATACTTATTAAATGGGGTTTCTACTCATATGATTTTATGATTATTTGCATATTTGTGTAACAAAACTTTACACCAACAATTTTTTTTAATGTGTGATGTTTAGTAGTTTTAATAATTTATAATCCTTTTTTTAAAAATGAAATATTTCAAAATTAAAATATTAAATTTTCAATATATGTTCAATGCAAATATCAAAAATATAAGTATGCATTTTCATACAATGTATAGTTTAATTTAAACAATATGAAATATATAAACTAAAATTACATCTTCGTATGGTCTTATAATAATTATATTTTAATATAGAAAAAAACTAAAACCTTGATCCTAAAAGTTTATGTGAGATTTTTAACAGTTTTAGTAATTTATACTCATTTTAAAAAATTCGAAAAACAACATACACAAAAGAAAATCTAGATTTTTATTATATGATTAATATAATTGTGTAATTTATTTTAACAATAAAGAAATAAACAAAATGATTAAAAGTATACAGATTGTCATCAAATCTTTATTGTTTAAAATCATTAATTGTCATATATATATATATATATATATATATTTTATTCACATGAGGTAATTTTGTAGGGTTTATTTAAGGAAAGCATGTGAAATAATAAATATTTGATATATGCGACCAACTATAGTCTACGAAATATTATATTGCTAGAGAGTATAATTTTTAGACTATACATTATATTACATGCTCTAAAATCCTTCTAAATTGAAATAGAAAACAAAGAGCTATGCCACATAGGATTGAAGTTATTTTTAATTATTACAAATTTAAGATTACAACTTTTTAAATGCTTCTCTTTTAATATATAGGGGATATGTAATACTTTCTTCGTTTCATTTTAAGTGTTATTTTAGATCGGTACACACAAATTATGAAATATTTAATTTTATATCCTTTTTGTATAAAAATACCACTATCTAAACACCTAATCATATATCAATTAATAAAAAAATATATTAACTAATAACATTAAAATTTGGCATTGAAACTCTAAAACGTCACTTATTTTTTTAAATAATTTTACTCTTCAAATGATACATCCAGCAGAAATTTTAAAAGTTCATCTCAAATTCTCATCCAAAGAAGGGTGAGTCTTGATGGTGCGTCTGAATCCAGATGCAACTAGTTCAGTCCAAAATGATAAATGATAAAAATAACCTTTTAAAATCAAAATAATATTTTCAAATGAAAAATCGTAGTTTTTCACATATATTTTCTGTCAAACCAAAAAACGTATTTTCAAGTCAAACCAAAAGGTGTTTTTCGTCAAAACAAAAAAAAACTGCATTTTTGTTGTAAAACACATACATTTCCATAAAAATACACTTTTCTGCCAAACCCGTAAAACCGCACATCTCAGCCAAAATAGTAAAAAAAAAAAGTTTCCTTCAAACAGTAAGATTGTACTTTCCCACCAAAATGGTAAAAATACATTTTCCTACCAAAATTATAAAAATACACAAAAATTAAAAATACACTTTCTCGCCAAAACCAAAAAAACGTATTTTGCTACTAAAACTGAAAAAATGCATTTTTTCCACCAAACTACAAAACCAAATTTCCCACCAAAACTGCAAAAAATGCATTTTCCGCCAAAATCACAAAAATTTGTTTTTCCTCCAAAACCGCAAAAAATATTTCCCATCAAAACCGTAAACATACTTTTTTGTGAAAAACACATTTCCGCCAAAACCGGAAACATACTTTTTTCAAAAACACAAAAAAGTATTTTCCCATCAAAACCATTAAAAACAAAAATTCCGTCAAAATCGCAAAAACGCGTTTTCATCGAAAACACTTTTTCCGCCAAACCACAAAAAGTATTTCCCTCAAAAATGTATTTCCCGCCAAATCGTAAAAAATATTTCCCCTCAAACTGCAAAAACAAAATTTTGGTTAAAAACACGTTTTCTCACCAAAACAAAAACAAATCCCGCCAAACCGCAAAAATGCACCTTTTAGCCAACCTGTAAAATGCACTTTTCCGCCAAAACGCATTTTTCAGCCAAAACCATAAAAATGCACTTTTCCGCCAAAACTATAAAATGCACTTTGTCATGTCACCGATCCTGGGTAGGGTCGCCGGGATGGACCATGGTGTGAGAAGACGCACCAATAATGTCGTATGACCTAAAGACAAGCATATCATGGTCCAGAAACATGGTTAAGTGCATCAGGAAGCTGAGACTTAGCCAGATAAGGAAGGAAAGGGAGAAAAATGAGCTACACGACTAAAAGGGTAGCTGGATGAGGTGTAGGGACGGCTCGATCTAGCTCGGGGGAGCTCGGGTAAGCTCAACACAGCTCGGTCTAGCTACACACTCACTGGTCAGCTCACACCAGCTGAACTGTCATGTTACCGTTCCTGGAACTTGACATAAGGCCTAGACGTTCAATAGAAACGAGACTGCTTTGGTTCAGATCATGGAAATTGATTGTGAACAAGTTGTGATGAAGTGAATGATCAGAATAGATCATGGGAAATCTTAGTATTGGTCAAGTAATGGACCAAAAGACTTAGAAAGAGAATAAGATGAAGATATTAAGTTGTACGAAGTGTACCAAAGCTGGGTGATGTGAGCAAGAAGCTCAAGTAGAGTGTGTCAGCTCCATGAGTTGAGTGGACTAGCTCACTCAGCTGGACTGAGTGTTCAAGTCTTGGGCAGTTAGGCCGGGTTTGGACAGTGACCAGGCCATGTGGACGACCCATGTGTACCACCAATGGGCCAATGGGATCTTTTGGTTGGGCCATGGGCGTGTGTATTCAATTTGGTCTTGTTTTGGACATGTCCATGAGTTGGTTATCAGGCTCATGACGTCTGATAACTGTTGACATGAAGGAAATACTAAGATAAGAAGAGATGACCATTGGTACGAGCGTGACCATGAAGAGCTTGACCATATGGTCAACTACAAATAAGATGACCATTGGTGCAAGCGTGACCATGAAGAGCTTGACCATATGGTCAACTACAAATAAAATGACCATTCGTGTAAGCTTGACCATGAGGAGCTTGACCAAATGGTCAACCTCAAATACGATGACCATGGGTGCAAAGCTTGACCACGATGGAAGGTGACCATATGGGCAAATTCAAAATCCCTTCTTCTGCTCTTCCCCACGTGCATTTGACCGTTGTGTACCAACTTGTATTATTTTAATTATTTTTTATTTCAGGCCTCATGCCTACTTATCTTG
>CAKOAT010256266.1:14769-31416 GCA_932364175.1 Eruca vesicaria subsp. sativa | reverse complement strand
AGAAGTGAAGACCAGTTAGCCGATATCTTCACCAAGGCAGCAAGTATTAAAGTGTGTGAGTCCATACATCCAAGGTTAGGACTCATAGAACTCCCATGTCACTAGACTCTCCTCCATGAAGTGATCTACTCTTTTTCCTTGGCTTAGGTTTTATCCCATTGGGTTTTACTTAGCTAAGGTTTTAATGAGGGATTGCTTCTTGGCTTCCAAGCTTGACTTGTTCTACATGGTCAAGCTTGAGGGGGAGTGTTGACATGAAGGAAATACTAAGATAAGAAGAGATGACCATTGGTACGAGCGTGACCATGAAGAGCTTGACCATATGGTCAACTACAAATAAGATGACCATTGGTGTAAGCGTGACCATGAAGAGCTTGACCATATGGTCAACTACAAATAAAATGACCATTCGTGTAAGCCTGACCATGAGGAGCTTGACCAAATGGTCAACCTCAAATACGATGACCATGGGTGCAAAGCTTGACCACGATGGAAGGTGACCATATGGGCAAATTCAAAATCCCTTCTTCTGCTCTTCCCCACGTGCATTTGACCGTTGTGTACCAACTTGTATTATTTTAATTATTTTTTATTTCAGGCCTCATGCCTACTTATCTTGNTGACCATGAGGAGCTTGACCAAATGGTCAACCTCAAATACGATGACCATGGGTGCAAAGCTTGACCACGATGGAAGGTGACCATATGGGCAAATTCAAAATCCCTTCTTCTGCTCTTCCCCACGTGCATTTGACCGTTGTGTACCAACTTGTATTATTTTAATTATTTTTTATTTCAGGCCTCATGCCTACTTATCTTGCTGTAATGCACATTGATTTAATTAAGGAAAATATTTCCTCCTTCTATTCTTCTCAACTCACGAAAGTCTCTCTTTCTCTATTATTTGTTCTTCATTCTCCAGCAACAATACTTTCTTAATCTCTAATTCTAACAATAACTGTCTTAGGCGAATGGGTGTGATCTAGACCATTGATTAAATCAATGGCCAGAATTGATACTTAATCGATGCAGTGGTTAAGAAGTAATTAACCTCTCTTCTATAAAAGAAAGGCAAGTCTGTGCCTCTGCAGGCAAACAAGGGCTTCTTCCCACACCCTAAAACACAAAAAAAAACTGAGGTATGGTCGGATTAAACAATCCAATACCAAGATTGATGTGAAAGCAGCAAAGATACAGTTTTGTGGGCAATCAAAGGGGAAATTGTGCACGACCCTTTGATGGAGTTTGATCATGGATGATCACATCCTAGGCTTCATCTATATTTTGGGAACACACGAAAATATACATGAGAGTAGGGAGAAGGCCGGACTCCACTCTCAATGGCATAAACAACCTTGAAGGCGGTTGCAGTGTACAAACTCGTTTCATGGGAATTTCATGGTAGGGATGATGGGTGCGACCCATGATTGAATCTTATCAATACTTAAAGTACGTGACAAGGATTTGATGGAGGCGTTCTTTGGAGGATCATGGTCGTCCATGATAAGGGAAAGCACAAGATCTGCAATAATCATGTATAAGGTAACCAATTTGTGATTATTTCCCGGTTTATGTTTCTATTTCTTGTAGGAATGATCATGGCCAAGCATGACACACCCTTGAAGACTGTATATATTGGGATGTGATCTATGGATGGGTATGATTGGCCATGATCATAGACCAAGGGTGAAGAAACGTGCCCTTTCAGCAAGGTAGTTATCCATGGCAGCCTTAAAGGTGTATATGGTGGGGATTAAGCAAAAACAAGGTTAAGATCGATTTGTGAAAGGCAGGGCCGACTGGAATATATCTCAGAGGTAAAGAGAAGGACACATGTTCAAGGTAAAGGGTATGGCCAAAGAACAATAGGCCAAGATCATGGATCGGTTTGATCCTGGTTTTGGGGTGGTTTTGCTTGTTTGTTTAAACTATTTTCCCTTTATTTTCTACTATATATTGGCGTGAGGAACAATGTGGTTTGGTCTCGGAATTGGCTTGTTAAAGAGCCAAGGTCATGTTCAAGTAAACCCAAACATGAACATGGTTCATGGCCAGACTGCCCATGATCAGTTCCCATATGATCCGAATGGATTTGGTGGATTAGAAGTATGTGAATCTGATTTTAGTGATTTATAATAATTATTTCCATATTTTAATTAATTTTGGGAACATGTTTGAAAGATGTCTTTTTTGGATCAGAGATCCATTCTAGAGGCCGACACAAGCATTGAGCTAGTGTGGTTATTCAAAGAAGGTCGTGTGTTATATGATCTTGGGCAAGGATGGACGACCTGATCCATCGATTATGGATCAAGTTGTCTGATCTTATTGATCAAAGGATGCACCGGTTGTAAGAGCAAGACTGATTGAGTTCATTGAGACATAGTTCCATGGCGGTTAGGTAAATGTGAAGACTCATAAGTTCTGAGTCATTTGGAGTTGTTGGTTGATTGACATAGGATCTGATGGGCATTATTAGTCCAGGATAGGGACTTAGTATTATATCCTACAAAGCGTAAGGATATTGGATGATGCATGGGCTGAGATGGGCCAGATGCATATCAATTACTATTGAAGACTTCCCAAAGGTTACTTGGTCAGTGGGGATGGTTGGTTGAATCACTAAGTACCCAAGAAAAGGGGTTTATGCAGGATTAAGAGAGCTAGACGAGTAGACGGAGAGCTTGGCGCAGCTATTTCGAAGCTCAATAAGCTAGACGAGAGTAGCTGGAACCTCAAGTGAAGTGGTTCAGCTTAGCTAGCTAAACATGCTGAGACATCAGACCATTTCTCAGTCTTATCTAGCTTGATTGAGTCATTTGATGAGCTGGATGAGCTAGCTAAGTCAGCTAGGAGGATGAGCTAGCTAAGTCAGGTGGACCGATGAACTAACAAGCTCTGTGGATGTTGCAAAGGTAAGATCTAGCGCTTCTTGCTTAGATCTAGATAGACTGGTTTAGGGGATGGAACCTCAGATATGTATGACTTGAACCATGTAAGGATCGATCTATAAGCCGAAAGGTAGTTAAGTGAATTGACTAAGGCATAGACAATTAGACTGGACAAATATTAGATTGGTCTTAGACCATTGGTTAATATAGTATAATCTGCTGCGTATGAGTTAAATGATCTAAGCTAGGGAATGACTAAGATAGTATTAAGCTGAGGTCTGGGTTAGCCTCGCCTATGGGAAATATTATAGATAAAGGGCAAAAAAATTAGAGGTTCGGTCAGTGTGTGGACCGAGTGACATGAGGCATCGACCGTGGCCTAGGCGGCCGGGATCAGGTCTTACAAGTTGGTATCAGAGCATGCTTGATCATGTTAAGGACAGCGCTTAAAGATGTTAAGTTCCAAACCGAAATTATTTCTGAAAACTAAGATGACTTGGAACCTTAGCTGCGGTGAGCCAAGTGAGATTTAAGGTAAGATTGGGTTTCATGCTTGTGAAAAGGGAAGTTCCAAGATGAGCAGGCTTAGCCTATATACACTCTTCAATGACAAGACCCTGAAAACATAAGAGTTAGTTCATCTAGTTATTTGAAAGTAATAGACGAATTGGACGATGGACGCAATGCAAGACCTTTCTATGGACTTGGACAAGGTAAGTAACATGGACCAGTGAGTGCCTTAAGTTGAAAGAAATTTGCAGCACTCTCTTGGAGGTTAGTGTTATCCCTTAGTGGCTGTTCAAGACAAGTGAACATATGCGGTGTTCATGTTGATTTAAGGGAGACGATACATGACTAGTACATGAGTGGTCTTGTGATCAGATGGATCAGCTTGGACTCAGTATAAGTCAAGGTAGGATTCCTTAGATCAAGTTAAATGGAAGGGATCAATTCTCAGAGGAATTGGTCTTGGAATTGGACTAAGGAAAGAATGAAGAAACTTGTGATATTGTTTCAATCAAGGAAAGAATATGGTGTTATGTATCTTAGTGTGATGGGGATTGAGGTATATTATAAACACTCTTGAGAATGGTATGAGACATTCATGGGAATGTGACACTTTGGAGAATGGTATGAGACGTTTTCCAAATGTGATATCAAACCGATATTCTACTCAACTAGATACGTGGGAACATGGGATTGTCTTATCATAGTGAATACGTCATGTGGGCAGATGATGGATTCACTAGGGCTGGTTAGAGACTTCCTCGGTATTGATCACAGACAGGGTAATGCCTACGGATCTGGTTGTGGTCCGCCTTGAGAATCACAAGGTGATATTAAACACAAACTTGCTTGGCAAGAATCGGGCCACCTTGGACTGTCACCGGGGAAGGGTGCTGTTCGAGGGTGGGTGTGGACCCCCAATCAGGTACCAAGGTATTAATCCGACCTCTGGATGCTTAGTGGCCCGGACGGGAATCCACTGGTTTTCGAGTTCAGTAGGAGCTCAAGTAGAGTGTGTCAGCTCCCTGAGATGGATGGACTAGCTCACTCATCTGGGTCAGCTGGGGATCAGCTCAACTCAGATGGACTGAGTGTTCAAGTCTTACGCAGTTGCGCCAGGTCTGGACAGTGACCAGGCCATGTGGACGACCCATGTGTACCAATGGGCCAATGGGCTCTTGTGTTTGGACCATGGGCATGTGTATTCAGTTTGGGATTGTTTTTGTCATTTCCAGAAGTTGTTTATCAGGCCCAGGACGTCTGGTAACTGTCTTAGACGAATGAGTGTGATTTGGACCATTGATTAAATGAATGGCCATAATTGATACAGAAAGGATGCAATGGTTAAGAAGTAACCAACCTTTCTTCTATAAAATAAAGGCAAGACCGTGCTTTTGCAAGCACGCCAGGGCTTCTTTCCACACCCTGAAACACAAAGAAAACTAGTGGTATACTCGGATTAATCAATCCAATACCAAGATTGATGTAAAGGCAGAAAAGAGGCAGTTTTGTGGGCAATCAAAGGGAAAGTTGTGCACAACCCTTTTGATGGCGTTTGACCATGGATGATCACATCCTATGATTGATCTATGTCTTGGGAACACATGCAAATATCCTGGAGAGAAGGAAGAAGACCGGACTCCACTCTCAATGGCATGAACAGCCTTGAAGGCGGATACAGTGTAGAAACTCGTTTCATGGGAGTTCCATGGTATGGATGATGGGTGTGACCCATGATTGGATCTTATCAATACTGGAAGTAGGTGATAAAGACTTGGTGGAGGCGTGCTTTGGAGGAGCATGGCCATCCATGATAAGGGAAGGCACAAGATCTGGAATGATCATGTATAAGGTAACCAATTTGTGATTATTTCCTGATTTATGTTTCTATTTTTTGTAGGAATGATCATGGCCAAGCATGACACGTGATATAGTGTGTTTTTTGACATAAATTAAGTACTTTCTAACTAATGGTTTTTAATGGTTTTATCGAGTTTTTCTAGTTGTTTGAAGTCATTATAGGTTGAAGAGTTCCATAGATGAGGAGAACGATCGTGTGGAAAGAAAAGAGAAGAAAAGAACCTGTTTTGAAGATTTTCTTGATATGAACAGTCTGGCAAGATGTTCTCGTGTGATCAGAACCCCGACGATCTAGAAAATAAAGATTCTATTTTTGGATTTGCCCCAGTTTTCCCTATTTTTTCTCTTCTGACGCCTGTGATTTGAGCTATTGCTACTTGTAAGGGAGAAGGCTTCATCTATCTCCTTGAGAAAATCATCCTGAACCCTCAAATTTCTTATTTATTTTACATGCAGTATTATTCAGAAATCATGCTTTGTTCTTGTGTTATGTCTGATTAGTCACCAAGTTAGTTTAGAAACTGTGAATGCCAACCGACTCCTAATGGTGCCTCTATGAATATGGCTTCTTTGCAGCTTCATTCTTTGAATTTAAGGCATGAATGTATAGACAGTGGGTTGGCTCGAGGCTTATACGTTTCTGACACGCTTTTGGTCGATGGGAAGGTATACTTTTACATATTGATTTTGAATTTCTCTTCTTCTGTTACTACTTCATAGTAGACATTGATCCAGGATTCCATCAACGTTAACCGTCTCCGGTTCAACGCCTTCAGACAACTGGTCAACGAAAGAGCTCTTTATGATCTGAGTTTGCTCGACGTTACAAGGAGCATCCCAAACTTTCGATTCACTGACGCACCTGTTTTTATCAGGTTGATCAAACCCGTTTCCATGAAGATTACTGAAGCCAGTTCCCCTACCCCCCCCCCCCCTTGATCTATAGGTTCAGTAAGCATGGGTATCTAATGGCACTTGCTAATACTAACACGGATTTACGAAGCTTGTTTAAGTAGAGCTGTATAAGAACCACTGATATTATGAACATCTAAACCTCAACAAACTATTAGTGACCCTTTTCGTAACATCCCGAGTTGTGATATATGGAAAGGCTTAAGAGAATTGATTTGACTACCTATGTCACCAAAGTGCACTTATCTTTTCGGGAGCACATCCAGAGAGAACTCCAGAGTTAAGCGTGCTTGAGCTGGAGTAGTCTAAGGATGGGTGACCTGTCGGAAAGTGATTTGCGATACCGTGTAAGGATAGCTACTTCTGGAGTGATAGAGAGAGCTATAGCCTTAATAGGTGTGGTGCATAACAGACTTTTCCACAGTGTAATAACTACAGAGGATCCACACTGCTGCTACCAAGTATTTTTTCTTTTCTAAAGTTTGAATAAATTTGTATATAGGTTCTTGCCTCTTATTTATTTCCTTTTAGTTTTTAACGTATCTTTCTAGGCGTGTGCATTACGAAAACTATTGCCTTGACAATTTTAAAAAATATCTACCTTTCATGCAGCTCATTATCCTCTATATATTAAAATAGAAGCATTGGCTTTAATGCATTCACACTACATTTGTCACGTGTCAATTTAATAGAGCTCTTCACATTTGTATTTTTCTTTTTTTCTTATAATTTTAATAGCAAATGTAAACTTCTTTTTATTACTCAAAAAACGTTTGCTAAAAACGGTTTATGACAATTTTGTGAACAAGAGTTACAGATTAACGGAAGAAGAGTTACATGCACAGAAAACATGTTGCAGGACCTGATGCCATCAGCTAAGCTGAGCTACCATCATTTCAATCGAATTCGTGACGCACGTCCCTTCAACATCTCACCTGATGCCATACCTGATTCATTAATCATTTAGAAGAATTACGAAATCGGTTAAACATCATCTTCATCTGATGCCAATCGTACAACATCTTAGTAACGTTGACGGGAGCTTAGTTTAGCTGATGCTGAGACGTTAGCTTCTGCTAAGTAGAATCTTGAAAACGGTTGAACAGCAGGTCCATTATTCTTTCACGCAATTTCTTCGGTTGAACTGATGATAGCTTAGCTTCTGCTTTGGTTTCTTGACGGAGCTCCCATTAAGAAGAACTCTGGATTGCCTTCGACAATGATAATCTTTCACGGATAACATTTTACGATAAAGAATCCTTCATCACGTAGTGTACGTCGCAACATTTATCATGCAAGTTTCTTCATAGTCGGCGTCCTGCGGTTTCAATACGGAGAAGACATAGCATGGACTTACCATAATGATCTTCCTCTTGAAAAATAAAGCAATACGAAGAAGCCATGGCATGAACTTTATAATCGGTGCTTTACGGTTTCAAGAAGGAGAATACATAGCATGAACTTCTTTATCGATTTTCCTCTTATTTCATGGACTAGACTCACGATGGTTTCAAGCAAGTCAGTGAATTCAACATTAGACATAGAGGAAGCATTCATAATTTCCCTACGTTATATAGGTTTGTTTCTATATGTTCATGATTTTATACGATAGACAAAGGAGTGTTTCTTTCATACAAAACTTACGAAGTGGTTTAAACCATTTTTTTTTAAAAGAAAATTTGGTTCAGATATTTAAACCGGACTTCACCGTTCGTTTTTGTAACTCCGATTTTGAAACCCTGCGTTAAATTTTACATAAACAATTTCGCTTCGTTTGAGTGATTGGCAAGTTTGAGTAATGATGATATGAGATTTGCATAGATTTCAAAAGTATGGTTTATGGAAATATTTACATTCTTGTGGTAGAAAAAAATTGCTGACCAAGGAAAGGATATTTACATTAAATTATTTTATTGGAAATATGGCGTAACGTCCATTAGGTTTATTATAACTATATAAGACTCATGTTTCTCATCTTTGTTACTCATAACCTAAACGAAAACCTAGACATTCTTCACTCATTATTCTACAATTGAAGGGAGCTTAAACTATGCTTTGTGTCTATCTAAAGAGATTGAGCTCAAAAAAGGTGACTGGGTTGAGATACTCAATTTCGAGATAAGTAGGTTTTTTCAGCTTTATAGAACCATAAAGCACAAGTACACAATCAAGTTCAATGAATTCAATTTGTTTCAAAGGTAGAACCAGTGAACGACTCTAACTTTCTATGTTGTGCAAACTTTGGTGGTATCAATTGGGGTCTTTATCATCCTATGTACTGCATCGGTATGTTGACTATGCTTTACCCTTTCTTAGATTGTTAACCTAATGGTACTAAAATCTGAAACAATTTTCTCTTATATAGATCTATGTGGAGTATTGGTCCATGTAGAAGATCTTATAGCTAATAAGACATATCAACCTGCCAACATTTACAATCCTATTCTATATTCGTTGGAGTTCTCCTTAATAAATCTCATGTTTGAACTTTCATATATATATATATACTTACATTTGTTAATTTTTAATATGACCGTGTTTGTACAAGTTATATTGACTGATATACAAGCCAATGTAACAGGTACACTAAAGTGAGGTGTGTTTGTTATGGAGCTTTATCCCATAGTTTAAATGCATTCTAGCATTCTAAAACTGCAGATTTTGTAGTATGTATTTTAAAGTTATGGCGAATTGAGTGGGGAGCAGGTAATCTATATTTATTTTGACCATTTTCAGAAATGTCTGGTTTCTGTTCTTATTGTTGATATTACTTTATAGGTGGTCTCACTTATGTTACAAACATGTAAGGTATTTCTGAATTTTTTTTTGATACTGACATCCCAGAGATTCAGTTCTTCAAATCGCAGTAAGCACAATATACTAAGTTGGTTATTTAATGTGTATAGTATATATAAGAAAAACTTGTTCTTCCTCATATATTGAAATTATGTCTTTGCAGGATTCCAATCATCATCTTCTGAAGTTTCCAAGTTTTTCTATCTAATTATTAATTGAAGTTATTTTTTAACAATTCATATTTTTATTTAGACCATTCTTTGTTTTCGGAAGAATGAGATATGCATCTTTATTATAAATGAAATTGAATTCATTTTATTTACACTGGATTTCTCTATCTTGCTTACTTCTCTGTAGTTTCTTTATAATAACTACACACATCACTATTCCCTATCGTATTCAAGATTTCAAACCAATCACCTTTGTTTAGAGTTATAAACACAAGAATCCATGTATTACATTTATTTATAAACACAAGAATCCCTCAATGAGTAGAGTATATTACTAGGTAATAAAAAAATGCACAACTATGTTACCTTTTACTTTCTAGAAAAACTAACACCAGTTTGTAAACCTAAGTGTATATATAAATCAATTCCTTTCTTCTTTTGTTTTGATTATCTTTTTCTACAAACTTTAACGAGTTTCAGTCAACTTAAACCATAATTGTACTATGGTAACCTTACCAATACAATTCGATTTACATCCTTTTGATTCAAGCCAGGTTTCTCAAGTCAAAATACACCAACGACTCTTCTTCATCTATTACTATTTTAATCAGTAATCATGAACACAAAGGAAATATCAACAGCCTTTCCCTACATTCTTGGATCTTTCACCATTATTCGAAAAATGAATCAACCTACAACCAAACTGATGTCCACATTGAACAGACCTAATATCTTCTTATATACTAAATAACAAAATTAATAATCTCATCCCGTGCGAGGCGCGTATTACACCTAGTCTGCTGTATTCGTAAAGTAATCTTGGTATCTCACGGTTTAAATTATTCCCCTCAAGATCACTGCAACATCATGACTAGAACCTAAAAACTTTTATCTTAATTAGTAATTTGGTGCATAAATAAATGAAAAGAAATCAGAACTTACAGTACGTTAAGTTTTGGAATTTGTTTTTAGGTTGCTGGTAGTGAGCCTTTGAGCTGATTGTTCTTTAAGTTCATAATGTGTCCAAGTTGGAAGGTCCAAAAAATATACGAGAAACAAAACTGGGACGTGAATTAAATATAAACATACAAAGTTTTATGAGTCTTACACATACAAAGTATCTTGCTGCTTGAGTATAGAGGCTGAAAAGTAGAGGTGGGGACAATTACTTGATACTCGGCTTGTACTCACTACTTTATCCATACTTGATTCTTAAAGTCAAGTACTCATTTTGGTCAAGTCGAATATCAAGTCATTTATTTCAATTACTTGCAAGTACAAGACAAGTATCAATTACTAAAATAAAAACAAATACTTGGCGTTATTGGCTTGTTACTCGTGACTTATTACTTGAGCTGTTTTTACTTTTGAACAAAAAATCTCTAAATTATAATCAAATTACTTGTTTATACGATAAATGAATTAGAAGTGATATATTATAGAAATATTTTAGAGTTTTTTTTTTAATTTTACGTTTATCATATATCGACTTAAAACATATAAAACATAAATAAATATTCTTTATTAAAATTGTTTAGAATTGAATTATAACTAACTATTTTAAAAAAAATTCATATACAAGGTTTAAGTAACTAAAACTAATAAACTTTTATTAAATAATTATATAATAATAATTTATAAATTAGTTTAAAAGTAACAAGTAGTATACAAGTACTTGCGAGTATATCATTTTTGAGCAAGTACTTGAAAGTGTAAGTACTCGTTTTTAATAAACCAAATACAAATATAAAATTTTATTACTTGAACAAACTAAGCCAAATATCAAGTAAGCCAAAAATGACAAGTACTTGGCTTGTGCCCACCCCTGCTGAAAAAGGTATGTCTCCATATAACAGATTATCAGACGAATTCCTGTACAATAGAGCATATAAATCTCATATGTAAAAACATTAAAGATGTGTTTTATAAGTAAGACTTACAGATAAAGAAGAGAAGCACAGTTTCGAAGTCATCCGGAATTTGACTGTTTAAGCAAGTAGATATATGAAACCAAAGTCGACACACTAACTTGACCAACGCCAAGGACAGTCATAGTTATAAACAGTATAAACGTACAATTACACAAGTCAGAAGACAATGATATGTACATTGCTGAGACAGAAAATGATGTTATTAAATGAATCAACAAATTAAAAATTAAAGAGCACATATAATTATCAAAAGAGGAGATTATGTTTGGAAAATTTTGAACTTAATGAATTTGATACAAGAAAAATCTGGGTTGATCCAAGAATGAAAGTTATTTTCTTTTGGAAAACATCAAACAAGTAATAAAAGGAGAATAAGAGTTCCATTTAGTTTTCTTTTGGTACTTTTACTTTGGTTAACACCCCTTAATCCGGGTTCAAATCTACTTGATATCCTATTTTACATCTTTTTTATTTAAAAATTTAAGGCCTATATAGTTTTAGCCCATGTTTAAAATCATTCTGGATTCACCACTGATGTCACCTAAGCTTCAATCGACCGGATCTTAAACGGATCATTCATTTGGGCTCATTATTTTCATCACTGGCCTACTAAAATCCATCGTCAACTCTAGCCTTATTTGTCGTTAACGATGGTGATGATCGACTTCGACACTTCCACTCCCTGCAAATCACTCTTTCTTCTCTGAAATAATCATGACTCAATCTCAATCTTACTTCTGTTCTTAAATCCTTTTTGATGATTTTGTTTCACCTCACACCGTTCCTCTTCCTAATTCAGTTCAACAAATAAATTCCAAATCGCCTAATCCATAAAGCCCCTGATTCTCCTCCTCATCCTCCTCTTCCATCTTCGTCTTCTCCACTGTCTCTTATTCGATGATATTTTCTTTACCAATCTGCAACATTATCATTCTCACAGCAGGAGTTTGTCGGCTGACCTACGTGGCTAACCAGCATCTCGGGCGGAGCTATCCACGGCAGTTCCAGTTATTTTTAAAAAGGTTAGGACATTCATATATTAAAATTACAGTTCTCTCTCACACTTTCATCTCCATGGAGCTTTGACTGGCTACATGTCTACAATCTAGAGATTGATTTTAGATTTTCCATTTTTCATAACACTCATATTGTCTTCTCTTTATTTGTTCCTACGGCAACAACCAATGGTTAAGGGGGCGAGAAAAAGGAACATATCACCATGGTAAAACTTTTGATTTTCTTCTGAATTTTCTAAAACTAATAATAACATGACTAAATCTCTGCTTTTGGTTTCAGCTAGAGCCGATAGTTTTCATAGAGTGCGGAACCAGAAAGTTCAAAGCTTAGTAGCTGAGTATTGGAAGTTTTTGTAGGCCATCCCGATGACTAAGACAATAATATTCAGTGAGGTTCTCTCTATTGTATCTTCTCCCCTTCTGTTGTTAATTATTATCGCAAAAGCGGAAAAGATACAATAGAGAGAACCTCACAGAATATTCTTGTCTTAATCATCATAATGACCTACATAAACTTCCAATATTCAGCTACTAAGCTTTAAACTTTCTGGTTTTGGAGTCCATGAAAACCATCTGCTCTGGCTGAAACCAAAAGAAGAGATTTAGTCATGTTATTACTAGTTTTAGAAAATTCAGAAGAAAATCAAAAGTTTTACCATCGTGGTAGGTTCCTTCTTCACGCTCCCTTAACCATTGGTTGTTGCCGGAGGAACAAGTAAGAGAAGACAATATGAGTGTTATGAAAATGGAAAATCTAAGATCAATCTCTAGATTGCAGACATGTAACCAGTCAAACCTCCATGGAGATGAAAGTGTGAAAGAGAATTGTAATTTTAATATATGAATGTCCTAACCTTTTTAAAAACCACTGGAACGGTCGTGGATAGCTTCGCCCGAGATACTGGTTAACCACGTAGGTCAGCCGACGGAATCCTGCTATGAGAATAATAATGTTGCAGATTGGTAAAGAAATTATCATCGAATGAGAGACAGTGGAGAAGACGAAGATGGAAGAGGAGGAGGAGGAGGAGGAGGAGGAGGAGGAGGAGGAAAATCAATGGCTTTATGGATTAGACCATTTTGGAATTCATTTGTTGAACTGAATTAGGAAGAGGAACGGTAGGAGGTGAAACGAAATCATCAAAAAAGATTTAAGAACATAAGTAAGATTGAGATTAAGTCATGATTATTTCAGAGAAAAAGAGTGATTCGCAAGGAGTGGAAGTGCCAAAGTCGATCATGTGGATTTTAGATGGGCCAGTGATGAAAATAATGAGCCCAAAGGAATGACCCGTTTAAGATCCGATCGATAGAAGCTTAGGTGACATCAGTGGTGAAGCCAAAATGATTTTAAACATGAGTTAAAACTAAATGGACCTTAAATTTTTAAATAAAAAAGATGTAAAATAGGGTGTCAGATATTTGTTGAACTGAATAAAAGGAACGGTGGGAGGTGAAACGAAATCATCAAAAAGGATTTAAGAACAGAAGTAAGATTGAGATTGAGTCATGATTATTTCAGAAAAGAAAGAGTGATTTGCAGGGAGTGAAAGTGCCGAAGTCGATCATCACCATCGTTAACGTCAAAGAAGGCAGAGTTGGCAATGTGGATTTTAGATGGGCCAGAGATGAAAATATGAGCCCAAAGGAATGACCCCTTTAAGATCTGATCGATAGAAGTTTAGGTGACATCAGTGGTGAATCCATAATTATTTTAAACATGGGTTAAAACTAAATGGGCCTTAAATTTTTAAATAAAAAAGATGTAAAATAGGGTGTCAAATATTTGTTGAACTGAATTAGGAAGAGGAATGGTGGGAGGTGAAACGAAATCATCAAAAAGGATTTAAGAACATAAGTAAGATTGAGATTGAGTCATGATTATTTCAGAAAGGAAAGAGTGATTTGCAAGGAGTGGAAGTGGCGAAGTCGATCATCACCATCGTTAACGTCAAAGAAGGTAGAGTTGACAATGTGGATTGTAGAAGGGCCAGTGATGAAAATTTTGAGCCTAAATGAATGACCCATTTGAAATCCGATCGATAGAAGCTTAGGTGACATCAGTGGTGAATCCATAATGATTTTAAACGTGGACTAAAACTAAATGGTCTTAAATTTTTAAATTAAAAAAGATGTAAAATATGGTGTCAGATATTTGTTGAACTAAATTAGAAAGAGGAACGTTGGGAGGTGAAACGAAATCATCAAAAAGGATTTAAGAACCGAAGTAAGATTGAGAATGAGTCATGATTATTTCAAAGAAGAAAAAGTGATTTGCTAAGAGTGGAAGTGCCGAAGTTGATCATCACCATCGTTAATGTCAAAGAAGGCAGAGTTGACAATGTGGATTTTAGATGGGCCAGTGATGAAAATAATGAGCCCAAAAGAATGACCCATTTAAGATCCGATCGATAGAAGCTTAGGTGACATCAGTGGTGAAGCCAAAATGATTTTAAACATGGGTTAAAACTAAATGGGCCTTAAATTTTTAAATAAAAAAGATGTAAAATAGGGTGTCAGATATTTGTTGAACTGAATTAGGAAGAGGAACAGTGGGAGGTGAAATGAAATCATCAAAAAGGATTTAAGAACATGAGTAAAATTGAGATTGGGTCATGATTATTTCAGAAAAGAAAGAGTGATTTGCAGGGAGTGGAAGTGCCGGAGTCGATCATCACCATCGTTAACGTCAAAGAAGGCAGAGTTGACAATGCGGATTTTAGAAGGGCCAGTGATGAAAATAATGAGCCCAAAGGAATGACACTTTTAAAATCTGGTCGATAGAAGTTTAGGTGACATCAGTGGTCAATCCATAATTATTTTAAACGTGGACTGAAACTAAATGGGCCTTAAATGTTTTATAAAAAAAGATGTAAAATAGGGTGTCAGATATTTGTTGAACTGAATTAAGAAGAGGAACGATGGGAGGTGAAACGAAATCATCAAAAGGGATTTAAGAACATAATTAAGATTGAGAATGAGTCATGATTGTTTTAGAGAAGAAAGAGTGATTTTCAAGGAGTGAAAGTGCCGAAATCGATCATCACCATCGTTAACGTCAAAGAAGGCCAGAGTTGTCGATGTGGATTTTAGATAGGCCAGTGATGAAAATAATGAGCTCAAAGGAATGATCCGTTTAAGATCCGGTCGATAGAAGCTTTGGTGACATCAGTGGTGAACCAAGAATGATGTTAAACATGGGCTAAAACTAAATGGACCTTAAATTATTAAATAAAAAAGATGTAGAATAGGGTGAGATATTTGTTGAACTGAATTTAGGAAGAGGAACGTTGAGAGGTGAAACGAAATCATCAAAAGTGATTTAAGAACCGAAGTAAGATTGAGATTGAGTCATGTTTATTTCAGAGAAAAAGAGTTATTTGCAGGGAGTGGAAGTGCCAAAGTCGATCATTACCATCGTTATCGTCAAAGAAGGCAGAGTTGACAATGTGGACTTTAGATGGGCCAGTGATGAAAATAATGAGCCCAAAGGAATGACCCGTTTAAGATTCGATCGATAGAAGCTTAGGTGACATCAGTGGTGAATCTAAAATGATTTTAAACATGGGTTAAAACTAAATGGACCTTAAATTTTTAAATAAAAAGATGTAAAATAGGGTGTCAGATATTTGTTGAACTGAATTAGGAGGAGGAAAGGTAGGAGGTGAAATGAAATCATCAAAAAGGATTTAAGAACAGAAGTAAGATTGAGATTGAGTCATGATTATTTCAAAGAAAAAAGAGTGATTCGCAGGGAGTGGAAATGCCGAAGTCGATCATCACCATCGTTAACGTCAAAGAAGGCAGAGTTGACAATGTGGATTTTAGATGGGCCAGTGATGAAAATAATGAGCCCAAAGGAATGACCCGTTTAAGATCCGATCGATAGAAGCTTAGGTGACATCAGGGGTGAAGCCAAAATGATTTTAAACATGGGTTAAAACTAAATGAGCCTTAAGTTTTTAAATAAAAAAGATGTAAAATAAGGTGTCAGATATTTGTTGAACTGAATAAAAGGAACGGTGGGAGGTGAAACGAAATCATCAAAAAGGATTTAAGAACAGAAGTAAGATTGAGATTGAGTCACTATTATTTTAGAGAAAATGATTTGCAGAGAGTGGAAGTGCCGAAGTCGATCATCACCATCGTTAACGTCAAAGAAGGCCAGAGTTGACGATGTGGATTTTAGATGGATCAGTGATGAAAATAATAAGCCCAAAGGAATGACCCGTTTAAGATCCAGTCAATAGAAACTTAGGTGATATTAGTGGTGAAACCATCTATACTATTAAAAGAGAAGGAGTCTAAATAAATCTACTTAAAAAAGTTGTTTGGACCCTTTCATTATACTAACATTTTTTTTATTTTTCCTTATATTTCTCTAACAATATTGTACAATAACATTATATCATATAACTTACCTTATATTTCTCTAACAATAAATTAGTCAATATTCTTATTTATTATACATTACTCTTATCGGTCAATATTTTTATTTCTCCACAAAACATTATTATAACCTTATACCATATAATTTCATAATATGTGACTGATTTCACACATTA
>CAKOAT010256266.1:0-14755 GCA_932364175.1 Eruca vesicaria subsp. sativa | reverse complement strand
TAATGATTTACTATTCTAGAGAAACTATTTTAAAACATTAATTTTGTTTAAAAAGATATCTAGACTCTTGAAAGATTGTAACTTATAATTTCAATATTTTCATGAATAATCTAATTTCTATGTATTTCCAGTGTGGTAATTTCTAATTTCCAGATATGTAGCGGGTAGGCTTGGATAGTTAGGACTCAAAATACCAATATACCCGAAAAATATTTGAAAAATACTTCAAACCATAAATAAATACTCAAAATATATTCAAATATCTGAAAACCTTGAATTTTACCTAATCTGACTCGAAAAACAAAATATACCCAAAAATTTGATTTGAATATCCAAAAAAAAAGAATATATATATATATATATATATATTTTAGAACCCGAAACCTAAAACTGTAACTAAAACTTAAAAGAATATACACCATACCAAAAACATATATGAAATATCCAAACATATATAAAAAAAAAATATTGAGTGCTTTTATGTACCCGATCGGGTCTCGGTTATGATCCATACTAGAATCGATTCCTGCGGGTCTTTAAAGATAGCCAGTAAGTACTTTATCATGGATCCTAGCCGAACCTATATTTTCGGGTCGGTTTGGTCGTGTTTTTCGATCCGGATAAAATGTCAAGACCTAGAGAGAGTTACATTANGAGAGTTACATTAAAAACTTACATATAAAATCTCAAATAAACTAATTTATAAATTACATAATTTTTCAAAAAAATCTATTTTATATCTTAAGATTTGTAGCCTAATAATGTACATCCTTTCTAAAATACTAAATCATATCAAAATTTGTTTATAATCTAACAAAAACCCGCGCTTTTGAAGCGCGGGTCAAAATCTAGTAATGATTTTAAACATGGATTAAGACTTATGTAAAAAATGTGCTTCCGGTGATATGTCAAATTAAAATTACCACGAGAGCTAACGAAATTTAGTTATTCAATTTTAATATATCACATTTTTATAAATTAAAATGTGCTTCCGGGTGATATGTCAAATTAAATTTTTTTCATTAAATTTGATGATATAAATAAGATAAATGGAGTTGTTATTATTCTTTTATTACTTGTTTGATTTTGGTTCTGTTCGAATTCATTTTTATTGATTCGATTTATCTACCCACCCCTAACTTATATTTTATATAATCAAAACCCCAAACACAAGGACAATAATGTAACTTAAATCCTGCTCTTTACACTATTCTCTAGGTTTTTCCATCCTTGAAAATATTGATTTTCTATATTTTAGTATTAAATTCAATTTGTACCGCCCACAAAATGAAACATAATCGGGCCTATGTTGGTTAATCTCTTTCGGTTGGTTCGTTATGTGTACATCGAAATCCCATTGACCTGAATAAATGGGTTTTGTTAATTAGGCTTTTAGGGATTCCAGCCCAAAGTATTCAACATTGTGGAATTATCTTGTAAATTTCTCAGATTTAGTTCTTGGGTCAACTTAAAATAGATCATAGCACCTGCAATTTGCAGTTTTATGCTTTGAATATTCTTTAATATGTTTAACTTCCATGAAAAAATAATGAAAAGAAACAGGACAAGCAAATAAAAGATGCTTCTTGTCTACCGTTGTGGTGGTTTTCTTCCACTGATACCAAGATGCTGTTTTTATATGTTTTTAAATTTGCAGGTTCCCAAACTTCTACGATTGAATAAACTAATACTAACACATGTGCTTCAAAGTTGGACTTTGAGACTTGAAGAAACACAACACAGTCACAGCACAGATTAAAAATCCATTTTTTTAATTCTAATCTTAAGCTGCATTACATTAGTTACAATTAATTAAACAAAGTACAAGAAGTCATTAAGAGAATGGATCTTGATTCTTGATTCGGATTTGCTCTTGAGACACTTTGCTACGGTATTGTCCCCTTCAGTTGCATTGTTTGGCCGCGCTTCACGGCCATTTGCTGGTCTACAAGGAAGCAAATTGCTTCTCTGATTGGGTCTTCCATTGAAAAGAGAACCGTTTATTAGTTTGATTATTCTACAAGTTAAACAATTTAATAAAGAGGAAAGAAAAGTTGCATCATGTTGTTAATCTTAATTGGTTTCAGAGTCAGTTCTCTGCATTTGAGGCTTTGTTTTCTTTCTTTTGCCTTTTCTTTTTTATCCTTTCTCTGTGTTTGTGCTTTTAGATCTCCAAGGGAAGAAGTTAAGTTAGTTGCATAAAAGGAACAATCTGGTCCCCACCCTCAGTTCCTGGAACATCTTTATTTCCATTTTAAGGGGAACCGTTTCCGTTATGGTTTAAACTAATTTGGATGAAGTGGACGTTGTGATTCTTGAGTCTTTTCTTGGTCTTTCTTCTGTTCTTAAAGTAATTGATCTTTAGCTCTTCAAGAGTTTTTTTCCTAAGTGAAGTAAGATGAAGTTCATGAAAATTGGGTCGAAGCCAGATTCGATCAAAACTGATGGGAGTAATGTCAGGTAATATCCAAATCTTTATAAGGTTTTGTCTTTTTTGTGATCTATACTTGTGCTTGTTCTCGTTCTGTTAGTTTGACGTCTTGTAGAAAGAACATAACTCTTGCTCTTTAGTCTTTTGTGCCTTTCATATAAAAAACAGAGTAATATTGATTCATATTGATTTCTCTAACGCAGGTACGTAGAAAACGAACTGGCTACTGACATTACTGTCAATGTTGACGGTTCAAGATTTTGTTTGCATAAGGTAAGTAAAATTTCTCTCGATATGACTTATGTCGGCAAGTTATTATGCACATCCGTTTACTTGGGATTCCATGTAGGTCTAAATAGGCATTTATTTATATTAAAAAACAATAAAAATGAAGATGTGATTCTTGAAACAAGTGTTGGCTTGAGCTTTTAATGATTCTTGTTTTATCATCTTATGCAGTTTCCTCTTCTGTCAAAATGTGCATGCCTGCAAAAGTTGCTCTCAAGAACAGACAAGAACAAGGACGATGAGGTTGATATCTCTGGTATACCCGGTGGACCAACTGCATTCGAGACGTGTGCTAAATTCTGCTACGGTATGACAGTAACCCTAAGTGCCTACAACGTTGTGGCTACAAGATGTGCAGCTGAGTACTTAGGAATGCACGAGACGGTCGAGAAAGGAAACTTGATCTACAAGATTGACGTGTTTCTAAACTCGAGCCTCTTTCGTAGCTGGAAAGACTCCATCATCGTTCTTCAGACCACTAAAACGTTCTTACCACTCTCCGAGGACCTCAAACTCGTTAGCCTTTGCATTGACGCCATAGCCAGTAAGGCCTGCGTTGACGTATCCAACGTCGAATGGTCTTACACTTACAACCGAAAGAAACTTGCTGAAGAAAACAACGGTGCGGCAGATCAAGTCAGGGCTCGAGAGGTTCCACATGATTGGTGGGTCGAGGATTTGTGTGAGCTAGAGATTGATTTTTACAAGAGGGTTATAACGAACATCAAAACAAAAGGTATACTTGGCGGAGAAGTGATTGGAGAAGCTTTGAAAGCTTATGGTTATAGAAGATTATCTGGTTTCAACAAAGGTGTGATGGAACAAGGAGATTTGAAGAAGCATAAGACCGTTATAGAGACACTTGTTTGGTTGCTACCAGCTGAGAAAAACAGCGTCTCCTGCGGTTTCTTGCTTAAACTGTTGAAAGCAGTTACTATGCTGAACTCCGGAGAAATGGTGAAGGAACAGCTTGTAAGAAGAATAGGACAGCAACTTGAAGAAGCTTCTGTGGCTGAACTCTTGATAAAATCTCATCAAGAAAGCGAAACACTGTACGATGTGGACCTGGTGAAGAAGATAGTTGTTGAGTTCATGGCAAGAGATCAAAACAGTGAGATAGAGGTTGAAGATGATGATGAAGAAGTTCAAGAGATAAAGAAATTTCCTGGGATTTTATCCGAAGCTTCAAAGCTGATGGTGGCGAAACTGATTGATAGCTACCTTACTGAAATTTCTAAAGATCCAAATCTTCCTGCTTCTAAATTCATTGATCTTGCTGAAAGTGTTTCTAGCATCTCCAGGCCTGCACATGATGGGCTCTACCGTGCTATTGACATGTATCTTAAGGTACCAAGATCAATAGACCTGTTCTGAAATTCCAGGGGCTATAGGCGATTTAGTAAAGTTTTAATAATATTTTCTTTTTCGAAATTTAGGGAGCTATATATATTATTTTTTCAAAAATTTTAAGGACCATAGATGAATATTTCATTCGGTTTTGTTCAGGACCGGCCCTGAAGAACACTCAAAAACTCTCTTTTCCACATGTTATATTCTTATCTTTGGTTTGGTTTGGTTTTAGGAACATGCAGGAATCACAAAGGGAGACAAGAAAAGGATGTGCAAGCTGATGGACTGCCGGAAACTGTCTGTAGAAGCGTGTATGCACGCGGTGCAAAACGACAGGCTTCCATTACGTGTAGTGGTTCAGGTACTCTTTTTTGAGCAAGTGAGAGCGTCTGCTTCGTCTGGAAGCAGCACACCTGATTTGCCTAAAGGGATAAGGGAGCTACGCAGCTGCGGGACATATGGGAGCTCAAGATCAGTGCCGACAGTTATGGAAGATGAATGGGACGCGGTGGCAACTGAAGATGAAATGAGAGCATTGAAGAGTGAGATAGCCGCACTGAAACTGCAGGAGGAGAGTGGAAGGAAGAGTGTGGATAAAGCGGCGGTCACGGCGATAAGCAGAGTGAAGAGTTTGATAATGTCGAAGAAGATGTTTGGGAAGAAGTTGCAGGGCAGAGGAGGAGGAGGAGAGAAGAACAATGGAGGTGGTGGTGGTGGTGGTGGCTCGGATTCGTCGGAGAGTCTTGGATCTGTAACTGAAGAAGCGGCTAAAACGTCTACGCCTTCTAGAAACTTGACTAGGAGGGTTTCTGTTTCTTGATGAATAAGGTTTTTACACACATGTGGTTTCCTTTAGATTTATATGAATCAACTGTAGCTTCTTTGACTATTTTGTTTGGTCTGTTTGAAACTTTAAATCAACTATTTCGAGGATACAAATAATTTTGTTTTTAAACCTGAGATATAATGTGTTGACAAAAAAAACCCTGAAATATAATGTAATATTTTTATGTTTTGACACGCTATATAATGTGTTGAACGTTTTTATTTATTTTCTATTTATTTACATATTCTATAAGATATCATCAAATTTATCAATAATTTATATCTATTCAAAAATATTTTGAACCCTCAAATAACAAATATTCCCTATGAGGTGGAAAGTTATTTGACAAAAACTCGGCTTCAATTGATATTTTCACAAAAAAAACATAAATAACAAATACAGTCTTTTACTAATATTCCAAATATATGTCTATAATTCAAGTTGATTATTTTGATCTCTTATTCATAAAAGACTAAAAACCATTTCCATGACCCTTGCTGATTCGAACATCTATATGATAAAAATAGGGATTTGCCAAATATGATTAAAAACTTGATTTGAAATACAAAAGTGTACTTCAACTCAAATCAAATCCAAAAGTAACTCAAAAAACTAGCGAAATTACAAATATTACCTCATGATCAAATAAAAAAAACAGAACTGTAGTTTACCATTATAACTTTACGAGTGAGAAGACTTTCATGTATCTATCAGAAAGTATTCACATGTTGTAGATCTTAAAAATAATTTATAAATTTCATAAAAAATATTTTGATATGGGAAATATCATAATCATCTAATTATAGACATTTTCAAATAATATAAATTTAGATTTAATAAAGCTGAATTGTTTTCAACATAGATGAGTGAATGTAAGTTGGTCATGATATTCTTTAGTTTAGGATTTGGTAAATATGTTGTTGTATTGTATGTATGTTTAGGGTTAGATTATAGAATCTTAACATTTATTTATTTTTTAAAATAAATTTTAGCTATATGTGTTTAGTTTTGTGTAGATAAAACACTTTATAAGTTTAATTTAGGTTTAATAAAGTTTTTGGATGTGATTTAGTTATATATTTGATTTTGGGGTTTTGGAAGATTTAAATTTTCGAAGATATAATGCACTAGAAGACTTACTGGATGATGTAACAACATTTTCCCGCTTAAAATAATAAAAGATTTTAGGTCTCCCGCCTAAAATTAATACTTCAAGTAAGTCTTCCTTAAGTCTTCTTTATGACTTCCACTGAGAGTCATCTAGTGTATTAGTTCTTAAGATAATTTTTAAATTTCATAAAAAACATTTTGATAGGGAAAAAACTATAATCATCTAATTATAGATTTTTGTAAGTTATACAAATTTAGATTTAATAAAATTGAATTGTTTTCGACATAGATGAATGAATATAAGTTAGTCATGATCTTTTTTTGGTTTAGGGTTTGTTAACTATGTTATAGTGTTGTATATGTTTTTAAGGTTAGATTGTGGAGTCATAATTTTTTTAACTAAATTTGACAATATATGTTTAGTTTTGTGTTTATTAAACACTTTATAAGTTTATTTTTAAGTTTAATAAAGTTTTTGTATGTGATTTAGTTCTATATTTGATTTTAGGATTTTGGAATACTTATATTTTCAAAGATATAATGCACTAGAAGACTCTAGATAAATTAACAACAGTTTTCCGCTTAAAAATTTAAAATAATTTAGGTTTCCCGCCTAAAGTAAGTTTTCTAGGCGAATAGTAAATCTTCTGGGTGAATAGTAAGTCTTCTGGGTGAATAGTAAGTCTTTAAAATAAGTCTTCTGGGTGAATAATCTTCTAAAGTCTTCTGTATCAATAATATTTAACCTAATTGAAATTTTTGTCTTCCTATATAAATAAAAATTTACATATTCTCTTTCTTCTTCTCAAATGGAGACAACAAAAATATAATATTTCTCACTCATCTCGCTAAACTATCTGAATTTGATAACACCAAACATTATATCAATTTCTCATTTTTATGTGTTTCTCACTTTTTTATCTTTTGCAGGTTTTTCATTACATAGATCTCATCTTTCAGTCACTTAAAGGTAGATCTATAAATTTTTTATATGTATTTTTGTGTATTTTATATATTAGATTCTAATAAGTTATAGATTCAACATAATGTGATTGTTTTAGTTATTATTTAAGCTTACCAACATTGTTTTTTGAATTTTTTATATGTTTTGATGTCATTTGAATGTTTTTGGATATGCAAGTTTTTTTCAGATATGAGTCAGATATTGGAAGACTTTCAGAAGACGTTCAGAAGACTTTCATGGAAGTCTTCTTTCGTAGTCTTAAGTCTTCTAGCGTAGTTTTAAATCTTCTAACGTAGTCTTAAGTCTTCTTCCATGCCTTCTCTTTCACAACAAATCTGAGCATTTTGGTAAGTTTTCGTGTATGATTTTCTTCATTTACTAATCTTCTGTTGCATAGAGCTCTTATGTTTTTTTTCAAACTAAAATTCTTTAACCTCTCTTTAATCTCTTTGAACATGAAAAAAAAACAAAGTTTATATCAATTTCCAATTTTTTCCTTATGTCATTCTTACTAATTTATCTTGTTTTTACAGGTTTTTACAGATCTGAGTCAGACATTGGAAGACATACAAAAGATTTTCTTGGAAGTCTTCTGGCATAGTCTTAAGTCTTTTGACGTAGTCATAAGTCTTCTGACGTCTTCCCTCATATCAAGTGGAATCCAAGCTTGCCCAGCTTGCCGTTCTTGTCCAGCTCGCCAAGCCGGTGAGCTGGGTCGGTATGGCCAGCTCGCCGTCTTGGCGAGCTGGGTCGGTACGGCCAGCTCGCCGTCTTGGCGAGCTGGACGGTCTAGTCCAGCTCGCCAAGCTGGCTAGCTGGGTCTGTACGGCCAGCTCGCCGTCTTGGCGAGCTGAACGGTCTTGTCCAGCTTGGTCGTTTCTTGTTTTCTCGACTCGGGATTCTTTTTGAAAACATAAGGAGAAGTAATCGTAGACGTTGATTTCGAGATTACCGTTTCTGACCCCATTATGAGGTCTTTTAATTATTTCATACTTTGATACGAGTTTTCCGTAACTTCGTATCTCCGTAGAAAGTCTACAGTTTTCTTGTATGTTTTTTCGGGACTTTTAGCCATTGATTCCGTTATGACTGATTTTGACCCCAACTGTTAGCCCCCCCTAGCTCGTTAGAACCTTAAGCTTCTAGTGTGAGGTTTTAGCAAGTGGTTAGACAATATTAGGAAATTTGGACAGAATTTATGGTTGAAAAGTTCCATTGAAAGTGGTCTTCCAACTCATCTCGTTGATAGTTTTATTGATATAAGAATCAAATCATCAGTTCAAACAGGGTCTCCATGACATGTAAAAAAAGGAACATACACAATGTATGATAATCAGTGTTTCTTAGTGTTGTTGGAACACATCATATTCAAAGTCAAACGTATTAAACACATATGTAAATGTACATTTAGAATTTGCTTGGTAGATGATGAATCCTATGAAAAATGCATATTTTGTAAAGAATGCAAAGTAACGTGTATTGTTTAAGAAAAATAAAATAATATATATATATAGTTCATAATAAAATCAAAAAAAAATCATAACTTGTTATTTATAATATTTTTGTTTTTGTAAAATTTTAAATGGTAAAATAATATATTTATCTCAACGCATAAATTTATCTTAAACATAAATAATTATATTTTAACTATTAAAATATCTAATCTTTGGTAAACAAGACAATTCACATTTAAGAAAGTATATTTTAAAAATAAATAATATAGAAGATGTAATTTTCAATTTTCAAACTGTTAGTGGAGTAATTTACAAATTATCCCATTTATATATCGAATATCTATTCACATAAATGAAATTGATATAAAGTTACAACTATATGCTATACCAATAAAAGTTATGTATATAACAAGACTATGTTATATCCAAAATAGTTTGAACGATTAACAATAATTTACAACAGTTTTATACAGTATGATATTGTTTTAGTTTAGTTAATATTATATTTTATGCAAATTTTATTAATAATTATTTTTGAAATCTAAAATACGAAAAATAGTAACATTTCAAATCTCTTTCGTTTTTTATTCAAAACTAAGAATGATACTTATCAGAAGCTATTTAGAAAATCTTTTAGAAAACTGACTATAAATGTTTTTTCAAGAATATAAAACTTAGCTAAAATAACTAAAATAAATAAATTATATACAACTTAAAATAATAAAATATAAATGAAATTATAATTAACTAAATAAATTTTTGTAACAAAGATAATCTTGTGATTTATATTGCACTTCAAAATAAATCTAATTATAATACAATAAAAGATTAGAGTAAGTGGGTCTTGTGAATACAGCTGGTCGTGTCGGTTAGTGTTGACTTTGAGTCAATTAACTCTTCTAATGGGTCCTAAGCTCAGTTCGAAACTTAACCCTGAATTAAACACATTCGCTTAAGATCAGTTGGACGAAAGCGATTTTTAGCAGGTGATCACTATTTTTTAAATTTCTCCACTCTTTTTGTCTTCCATCTTTTTATTTCAGTATTGTGTATATGTTTGTGCAAAGATTTCTGGTTTAAATCCCACAATATAATATATACTAATTTTGTTGATTTGCAGAAAAATAATATCGAACTATGAATTCATGGATCTTCCTCGAGTGATTATTAAGTACATACTTGTTTCATTACTACGCGGAAGATTTGTGGGCTTTTTCTGTTTGTATTTTGCATTTTGTATCTAAAAATGTTCATGTCTCTGTACAAAGATTTGTGAACTAAATTCTGCAGAATAGATATTCACTATCAAGTATTAACTTTCATCTGGTGATTTACTAGTTACCCTCATGGTTCAGCAGGAGAAATGGCTGAGACACTTTTGTCGTTTGGAGTGGACAAGCTTTGGAAACTCCTTGTCAGAGAATCTGGGAGACTTCAGGGAGTTGAAGAGCAATTCAATGAATTAAAAAGTGATGTGGAAATGTTAATGTGTTTTCTTGAAGATGCAGATGCTAAGAAACAAACAAGTGCCATGGTGAGAAAAACTGTCAAAGAGATCAAAGAAATCGTCTCTGATGCAGAAGATATAATTGAAACCTTCCTTCTGAAGGAAGAACTCGGAATTCCAAGCAGCAGTAGTAGGAGCATCGTAAAAAGATTTGCTTGCGTTATTTTGGAGCGCAGGGGACTTGCTATCGATATGAAAGCCATAAGTAAAAGGATCTCTAAGGTGATCAGCTATATGCAGATTCTTGGCGTACAACAAGCAATTGTTAATGAAGGGTGTAGACAGTCTCTACAAGAAAGACAAAGGAAACTGCGACAAACGTTTTCTAATGACAATGAAACCGTTCTAGTTGGGTTGGAGGAGAATGTTAAGAATTTGGTTAGCTATCTAGTGGAGGAAGGTAACAATAGTCAAGTAGTTTCTATAACCGGCATGGGCGGTATTGGTAAAACCACCCTCGCAAGACAAGTTTTTAATCACGAGACAGTAAAAAGTCATTTTGCTGGATTGGCGTGGGCATGTGTTTCACAACAGTTTGAAAGGGAGTACGTGTGGAGGACAATCTTGCGACAACTTAGGCCTGGATGCGAAGTGTTACAGATGGAGGTAGACGAACTTCAAGAGAAACTCTTTCAACTGTTGGAAACACAAAAGGCTTTGATTGTCCTCGATGATATATGGAGAGAAGAAGATTGGGACATGATAAAACCAATGTTTCCGAGGGTGAAAGGTAACATCTTAGAATACATACATACATTACATAACTCTCTTGTTTTATTTATATATGACCGGTTGGGTAGAAATCATGAGAACGGAGCACGTATATATTTGTTCACAAAGATTTATACATGTTCTTTTTGTTATATAAAATAAGAGACATATTATTGCATAGGTTGGAAGATACTACTTACTTCTCGCAATGAGGGTGTCGCATTACGAGCAGATCCCACATGTTTCACCTTTAAAACAGATTTTCTAACTCTTGAAGATAGCTGGACACTTTTTCGAAGGGCAGCGTTTCCAAACACTACTGGTAAGCTCTCAAAAGTTTACTACTTAACCTTTATTTCCAAATTGGTCATAATCAAGGACTTTTACTTGATTAATGTAGAAAATACGGTTGATAAAGAAATGGAAGCGATGGGTAAGCAAATGATCAAACATTGTGGAGGACTACCCTTGGCAGTAAAAGTGTTAGGAGGGTTGTTAGTTGGGCAATACACATTGCGTCAATGGACAAGAATTTATGAAAATATTAAACCTCACATCATTGGATTTGGAGGGGATAGCTTCAGTGACAGAAATATCAGTTCAGTTTACCATATATTGTCTATGAGCTTTGAAGAATTGCCTGTTTATTTGAAGCACTGCTTTCTCTACCTTGCTCATTTTCCAGAAGATTACGAAATAGGCATAGAAAAGTTGTCTTATCACTGGGCAGCAGAAGGAATACCAAGGCCGATGTATTGTGATGGAGCCAGTATTCGAGATGTCGCAGATGAATACATGGACGAATTAGTGAAGAGAAATATGGTTATGTCCAAAAGAGATGCTAGGACTTCAAGATATGAAACATGTCAGTTGCATGACATGATGAGAGAAATTTGTCTGCATAAAGTTGAAGAAGAGAACTTTCTACAAATTGTTCACGACTCATTAACAGCAAGCTCCAAATCTCCTGGTAATTTTCGCAGACTAGCTATACATTTTTTAATGTTTGATAAAACATTAAAAATGAAGAATCCAAGACTTAGAAATCTCTTGTTTATCAAGGGTGGCCAATGGAAGGCAACCGGTTTATCCTTTACAAGGTTACAGTTGATGAGAGTTTTAGATCTCTCTCATGTCATATTTGGAGAATTGCCCTCTGACATTGGGAAGCTCATCCACTTGAGATATTTGAGTTTATATAAGGCAAATGTATCTCAACTACCTTCTTCTATGCGGAATCTGAAGCAGCTGATTTATTTGAACCTACACGTAGTTTGTAATATCTCCATGCCCAATTTCTTGAACGAGATGCGAGAATTAAGATACTTGTATCTGCCGAAGCGATTACACAGTAAGGGAAAGATGGAATTGGGTAATCTAGTAAACTTGGAGACGTTGGTGAATTTCAGAACAGATGGGAGTGTGAGTGACCTCCAAGGTATGACACATCTCAGGGATCTCTTTATCCGTGTCCGTGACAAGGGGTGTAATATGGAAATTCTATCTTCATGTCTAAGTGAATTGAGATACCTGGAAAATCTTACTATAAAGGATTCCACTTATGATGTTGAAGGATTTGTTTTGGACTGTACCCCTGTTCTTTTCTCCGACGCTGCGATCAGCGGCGGCGTTAAAAAAATGCACTATGATGTTCAGTGTTTTTTACGCCATGGCTTCATATGTAAGACGCAGCGGTGACTTTTTGCCTATAATCTCAAGAGACCATTAACGCTGTTATTTTTTGCGTCTGATTTATTCATTATTCTTGGCCGCAGCGGCTGGAAAAAATGTTGTTTTTGTCCCGTCAGTCGTGAATTTGCCATGAGAATAGATGTGGTTTCCGGACACTGACGCTGACAGCAGCGTCAAACAAAAGAACAGCGTTTGTGTTCATCTCAAACAACTAACATTGAAAATATATATGCCAAGGTTACCTGATGTAGAACATTTACCTTCTCACCTTATATATCTAGAGCTATCCAGGTGTCGTTTGGAGGAAGATCCAATGCCGATTCTAGAGAAGTTACCTCACTTAAAAGAGGTTAGCTTAGATTGGAATGCTTTCTGTGGGAGGAGAATGGTTTGCTCAGGCAGTGGCTTTCCTCAATTGCATAAGCTTGAATTTTGTGGACTAGAGGAATGGGAAGAGTGGATAGTAGAAGAAACACCCATGCTAGTTCTCCATACTCTCAATATTAGTTGTTGTGCTAAATTAAAAGAGATTCCTGATGGTTTGCGATTCATCACTTCCTTAAAACATTTGAGTGTTGATTATATGGGAGAGGGATGGAAGGAGAGATTGTTGGAAGGAGGAGCAGATTATTACAAAGTTCAGCATATCCCTTTTGTTAGATGCTATGGTCTATGAAGCTCTCAATAATTACGGAATCCCAGGTACAAATATGATTTCCCCAAAATATAAATCTCAAGTACACAATTTTGAATGGAATAATTTAAGTATGAAGTTGAGAATTGTTTGCTCCAAGGTTGGAATTGCATTAACTGGTACACAACATTTCATTGGAATCTGATCGA
This sequence comes from Eruca vesicaria subsp. sativa, assembly GCA_932364175.1. NCBI lineage: Eukaryota > Viridiplantae > Streptophyta > Magnoliopsida > Brassicales > Brassicaceae > Eruca > Eruca vesicaria. The sequence goes on along the minus strand of CAKOAT010256266.1, from coordinate 1,579 downwards.
TGCTCTATGTATGCTGATCCTAAAGATGTGTTGGTTTTCAGATTCATGTGTACTTGGACTAGAATTGATCGATGTTCACATGAGCAGTGCTCAAGTGTCTTGAAGGTGTTCCACGATAAGTCTAACTGCGACTTGATCTCATGCTCTACACAAGTTATATTCTTGGATTAGTATTGTCTTTATATTCTGTTGTTTCTAAAGCGACTAGGCTTGAACCTCTTCGGCCATGAACCATGTTATATGGTTGTTTCTCCTTCTCAAAATTTTCTTGTTCTGTTTTTTGTATATATCATATATACTTTTTAATTCAGTTCTTTGAGAGTATTGAAATGAACCATTAAAACTTTGGTGAAAAATATTTGTTTACAAGTTTCTGAAAATGTAAAATTATTTGTTTCTAACTTTTTGGAAAGTTGAATTATTTTCTATCAATATTATTTAAAGAGAATCATTCATAAAAAAATCTACTTACAAAGATTTTTGAATCTAATTATACTACTTCTTTTTTAGTTTTTTTGTCTTACCATAATTTTCTTTAACCATACAAACTTATAAATATTTCAAATGAAACCTATTGTTACTCCTAATTTCATATGACACATTTCTTTTTAAAAATATTTTATCACCTATCATTATGATTTTTATGCAATAGTGGTAAATATTATATTTTATGTTCAATATAAACCTACAATATTTACACATTAATTATAAAACTGATTTTATTACCCAAAATATAATTTTACAATCCATATAATCATTCTAAAAATCTACTTACAAAAAGTTGTTGGACCTAATCATTTACTATTTTTTTTATTTTTTGTCTTGCCACAATTTTCTCTAACCCTACAAAATTATAAATATTTTAAAGGAATGCTATTATTACTCCTGATTTCATATGATACATTTAAAAGAAAAAATTTATCACTTAACATTATGATTATTATACAATAATGTTAAATACTTTATTTTATGTTCAATATAGACCTACAATATTTACACACTAATTATACAAAATGGTTATATTACCCAAAATAGAATTTAACCATTTTGAAACTTTACCGAAACCCGAAATTATAACTAAAATCAAAATCTGAAGCTTACAACAAAAATTGGGGATTTCAATCGATTTGTTGTTTAGTTAGGTTGGATGTTGTTTTCCTCTCCTTTCACGGTTACGATTTGTGATTTCAAGCAATTTGTGGATATTTTCATTCTCAAATTGGGGTTTCAAAGATTGGGGATTTCAATCGATTTGTGGTCTAGTTAGGTTGGATGTTGTTCTCGTCTCATTCGTCTGGTCAGCTTTCAAATGTTCTACTGGAAGTCTTGGTAAAGTCGTCTGGAAAGTCTTCCAGGTGGACGACCCAGACGACTTAATATAAGTCGTCTGGAAAGTCTTCCAGGTGGACGACCCAGACGACTTAATATAAGTCGTCTGGGAAGTCTTCCAGGTGGACGACCCAGACGACTTAATATAAGTCTTCCAGACTTAGAATTAAAATGTTCCAATTTCGTTTCTTGTTTGCAGATGGCGAATCAGCATGAACCTCACTTCTTGAAGCCTCTGCTTCCTGGTTTC
>CAKOAT010256265.1:220184-255749 GCA_932364175.1 Eruca vesicaria subsp. sativa | reverse complement strand
CTCTCTCTCTCTCTCTCTCTCTCTCTCTCTCTCTCTCTCTCTCTCTCTCTCTCTCTCTCTCTCTCTCTCTCTCTCTCTCTGTGGATGTTGTTGGATATACTTTTCTGGGCAATGAACCATGATAATTATGCAGAAAATTTGATGCTTATCTTACAACCTTCAAAAGACATCGACATTGTTAGTGAAGCCTTGGAACGCAGATGTTTCAATGTTATCTTTAAACCCTCCGATGATGAGTTCGCCATTTACCGCTTGGAGTCGCTTTGTAAAAGGCCACCACAGCCTCCTAACTCCCAGACCCTCCTAAAGCCACCATGTCGGACGTGCAGCCCAAAGCCGAAATGTAAGTTAAATTCTTTTGTCCGAGAGATTTCTAGTATATTTTGCTTGCTGGCTGGCTGGCTGGCTGGCTGATTCATCTTTAATCAAAATGCATTAACTGTGTTTTTTTCAGCGCATCCGTTACGCATCTACTGGTTGGTTGACACTTGCCATCTAAGCCATGTGGTTTTCTTAACATGTTCAGTTCAACTCTTGAGCGTAAAGGTTATGCTGGTTTTGAGTCAGTGACAGCCTATGTAGAAAAGGGAAAGACTTCTGATGATGTGATCAAGGTCTGTATGGAGTCAGAACTTGAGGTGAGACTCACACCTGAAGGTGATCAATTCGGGAAATTCAATGTGATGGTAATGGACATGATTAATGGTCACATTTAGATGGGCCCTTTAATTTCTTGGTTATCCCCAAACCCTTTAGAGATGTCTTGTGCGACAGTGCCTTTGAAGATCTTAAAAGCAGAGGATGCAATGTTTTCTTTGAGACGGTTGATTACATGGTCACGTTTGGAAGCACTCTATGGTCTGCAAAACGCTTATTAGATGCAAGTTTCAGCCACAGCTCACAAGCGCTTGCTTAAGTAACATCTCTATGTTTGGTGTAAGTCTTGTTAATGGATTCAAATGATTTGCTGTTTCCTTTTCGTGTATTCCATCAAATTAAAGCAACTCTCAGCTCCAATTCAAAGTTTTAGCAAATGTTTTTATGCCAAACTTGAAAGATAATAGATTTAGCTTTACACCATAAAGTCAAGTATGAACGATGAGCAACAATAGTTTTCGAGACAAGAATTCAAAACTAGATGCTTCAGTAAGGACAAGTCAAAAGTTATTTGATTGACTAGAATCATATTTCTTAAATAAATGACTAACCACCATGTCGGTTTTATGTGATATAAATAGGGAAAATCTCAACCATTCACTAACTTCACTCTTCAATGAAATGGTTTCATCAAATTAAAAACTCTTTAAACTTGAATTCAAAATATAGCAAACGGATTACAGGAAGGCATCACGAGTGTATTTAATCACTAAACACACACGAGTTACTCAGTATTCATCATTTGTCTTATTAAAATAGAATTAAAATTTTAAATTAATATTATAACTATATATTACAAAATATTTTAAAATATATATTACAAAATATTCCATTAAATTCTTGTAACACATAAATTTAATCAAATTTTGTAACACGTAATTCAAAATTTCGTGACACAGTACTCATAACATATAGTTCAAATTTTAGTTAACCTTAATAATAATTTTCCAAATATTCAAAATCTTAATTTAATTTACTCTTTCAAAAGGGTTGACAAAAAAAATTACCCCTTTTTATTATATTAAATATGACAAACAATTATTAATCAAGTAAAAATATACCACGTAACAAATTTCCACACTCAAGCGATGCATTATATTTATGTACAAATTATCATTTTTAATTAGTTATATACCAATTTTTTTCTTCTAAAAATTCATATACTAGATTGTAACCCATATTATAAAAACTCGAGATTATTTGTATCAAAAGAATCCTTGATGGGTATCTCTCATTACTTGATTTATGTATTAACTAATGAGTAAATGACATACGTACCTTCATATTCCTTATATATTATTTGAGAAGCATTACAACATGTTTTGGTAGTCACATGTCATCATAAGAATGCTTCTCAAATTTACTATAGAAAAATGTTGGTCCATATAAACTATAATATACTTTTTATTAAACTAAACATAAAACTATTATTAATGCTATTCATTATTTCCTTAAATGAAATTTACGAAATTACCTAGTATAGTTATAATATATATATATGACAATAAATGATTGAATTTGAAGATTTGATAAAAAAAATTTATAGCCTCTACTATCTTTGTTAAATTTATATTATGAAAATAAATTAAACAATAACATTAAATGTATAACAAAAAATAGATTTTTATATATGTTATATTTTGAATTTTTAAAAACGAATAATTAATAAAACATTTAAAAATTTCACATATAATATTTTTGATTAATAGTTTAAATCTCCTAAGTATTAATTATGGAGCATTACAATGGTAGCCACGTGTCACAATGAGAATGATTTTCATAACTCTTAGAGAAATATGTTGGTCCAACTAAACATATGTTATACAATATAACCTTCTTAAATTAATATTCTAAAAATTACTATACTCTAAAATTCTCTATAAAATAATATAATTTTATAGTCTCAAATTGAGTTTTTGGTTCAATTAGTATATTGATAAATTAATCATCTCTATAAATTAATAAAAATTTATAATTTTGGTGTAGTCCCAACATTATTAATTTATAGAATTTTCAGTGTATTTTTATTCTACTAACTATCATATTTAATTAGTAGTGTACAAAAGAATATTTCTTATTATTTTCTTAAATAAAAACTACGAAATTACTTAATATGATTAAAATATATCTCACAATTAATGTTTGTGAATAATAAAGAGTTGATAACAATTTTTATCCTCTTTACTTTTTACATAATTTTATATTATTAAAAAATAAAAAATAACATTAATCACATGATAAAAAAATTTAGATTTGTACTTATATGTTATATTTTGAATTTTCTAAAACGACCATAAATTACTAAAAATGGTAAAAATCTCACACTGAAAATTTTGTGATAAATGATAACGTTTTTTAGTTTAACCATTCGTTTTTCTAATAGGTCTTAAACAGTTTGTAATGATTAACTAAATGGATCACGCATAATAGAGTGTGTTTTGTTTAAAAATTGTTGCATACCCAAAATCAACATGAACCATTATCCCTTTCTTTTAAAGTTTTGATATAATAAAAAATATATATGGTTGGGCAAAAAAAAACTGAATCCAAATAACCGAACTAAATCTAATCGAAAAAGTAGTACACATTTTTAATCAAAATTGGTTCGATATCCAGACGGATTCGAAATTTTGGTATCTAGATAACAAAAACTGAATCGAAATATTTCGAGTATCAGAGTATACTCGAACCAGATTTATATACTTAAATATATTAATTATCATTAATTTTAACATCTAAGAATATACAAAATACATGAGATGTTTAAACTTTTTCCGAAATACTTAGAAATATATAAAATAGTTAAATGCACATTTTTAAAATAGCTAAATGATACTCCAGATACCAAAAATATTTATTGAGTTTTTGTCCAAATGATAAACCAATTTCATGTTAAGTTTAAGTATTTTGACATTCATTTTTCAAATTTATATGTTATATATTATTTTTACTTTTATATTTTGAAAAATTAGAAGTATGTATGAATTTTATTTTTTTTATTAAAAATTAAATGGGTTATTCGAACCTAAACTCAACCTGAACCTGCAAAAAATTCGAACCAAATCGCAAATATCTAAACAAAACATAATCTAACCGAACCAAATGGTACCCAAATGCCATCCCTAATTAAATGTAAAAAAATGTTATCGATGGAAAAATATATATTTAAATATAGCATCCCCCTATATATTAAAAGTCACTTTAATGAATTTTGCTTACGTGTCATTCATAGGTGCAATGTATAAATAATTCTCTTAATTTGATTGGTTGTTGGCATTTGAATTTTTATTTATTTAATTAAAGTTTTTTAAAAGGAAACTAATCCTAGAATTACCTAATCTAATATATATTACCACACAAACAATTAAACATCTTAAATACATAGGATTAATAGAATTTTTTTATAGAAACAATTAAATATCACATATTTCATTATAAAAATTAGAATATACATATAAATACATATTATATTATAGAAATAAGTATATAAACGATTTTAAATTTTTTTCTATTAATAGCGGATAAAAAATCATACATCACAGAAAACTAATAATATTTTTATACTCACTCACTATATATATGTATTCTTAAAATATGTTCAATGAATGCAAAACAGTCAAATGTAAAAATTTTAAAAAATTCTATCATTTTCCAGAGATAAATGTCGATAGTTGAGTTATCACTTTCAAAAATTATTTAAGTATTTTTATATTTAAAACAGAAAATTATATGGTATGTCAGTTTAAAAAAAATATGAATAAATGAAAAAGTTTATTATAATATAAAATTATAAAATATCAAAACTTTATAGTAATACAAGACTAGAGTTAATATTCTATTCATATAATTCATATAGCTTTAAGTATAATAAAATTGGAATGTTTATTTTTAATAAGAAAAAAAGAAAAGAGACATAAATAAAAACATGAGTGAATAATAATAAAACCTTTTGTTGTATTCTTCGTTGTTTTGTATTTGTACCAAAATATTTTTTACATATTAATATAATTTTAAACTAATTATTTTTAGGTGTTTATACAACATAAAGAAAAATTGAGCAAGGAAGACAAGTATAAATGATAAGTTATAAAATTGTTAATGTTGAAGATGCAGACTATAACGCAAATTATTTTTAAAATAAATTATTTTAAAATAATGATAAGCATTTTTTTGCGGTGTAATAAAATTTAAAAATATATGATAACAAAGTTATAACAAAATTTAAACAACTAGAAACATGTTATTTTGATATATTAAAACAGTTGAATCTCATGTTTATATTAATCTATGTCTAAAATAATGACATCACATCATTTAAGAATTAAGATATTTTATGTTATATAATTTTTAATCAAATTTACTTTTTTGAAATACTGTTATTTAGATTTTCTTAAAATATGTATGTAATGAAGTAATTAAAAAAACAAAATTAATAATAAGATATTTATTTTTTCAATGAAAATCTTGGTCAAAGGAATCAATGTTTGATAAGATAGTGTGAAGATTGGAGAGAAATTGATAATCAATTTATTTGGTTAGCCAATTGTGATTTTATATTAAATTCTAAATAAAAAATATGTAAGAAAGGGAGAAAGAGAGGGAGATATGGTGATAAAAGGGATTAGAGAGTCGGTTATGATCATAATGAAGATGAAAGTGAATATAAGTGAGAGACTAAATATAAGTGAGCTAGATTCTGAAATAATTTGTTAATACTATGTGAAAGTGTTTTGAAGATTTAACAAAATCTGGTGAAAATTTTGCATTTTGCAACCAAAGAGAGATAGAAAGAGTTTTAAAGTGAATTGTTGAGGATCTTATTAAGGACGAGAGTAAGAGAATGAATATAGGTGATTATGAGAGAGTGAATGTAAGTTTGAGAGATTTTGAGATTATTTGATCAACTAAGAGAGAGAGAGAGAGAAATAAAAAGAGAGCGAGAGAAATGTACAAAGACATAAAAATAATGCAAAGAGAGATACATAAGAAACAAAACGAATGTGTGAAAAATACAAGGAGAAACGAAATGAGTAAGATAGAAAAATATATTTTAAAATAGAGTATCTATGTAAAAGAGAAAGAAAGTTACAATATATATATATAGTTATATTATTTTTTATTCATACAATGTATAAATTATATTAATGTCCGCACAGGTGTGCCTCCACCTAGTATTTTTAAAAAGCTCATCCCGCACATAGTGCGGATTATCATCTAGTATCTAAATATAGTCAATCAAAATAAACTTTGGGGTATTTGAAACTACACCCAGACTAAAATGATATATCAACTTAACTATGTGTGGACCACATCACTTAAAATATATAATATATACAAACAAATTTTGAGTTAAAATAAATTTAACGTATATCGCACGTCTACAAGAAGGGGTATTGTTTTCTTGGTACAACAGTTCACCATGCACAAATCAAACTTAATATGTTACAGAATTCTGAATGTACAAATTTACCCACTAATCTCAACAAATCATTGGGGGTTTTAACAGGAGATTCATTTGATTTAACACGTCTTTTCATGTGGCGACGGGTTATATTGATCATTAAATATAACCAATCGTCAAATTATGTTTTAAGCATATACAATTCTTTTTTTTACAACAACAAACTAGATTAAGTAACTAAACCTCTCGATTAGAAAAGCCAAACCGGAAAGATGGAATCAACATATAAAATAGCTGAAGGAATATTCCTTGCGCCTCGTGAAAGTTTGTTCGCCAAATAATTTTGTGTTCTCGGTATATGTCGAATCCGAAAGTCAAAGTAGAAAGTTTTACTACACCGAAATTCATCTATGTGTGTAGAAAAGGTTGACCATTCATGTGGTGATGACACCATCTTCATCAATTGAAACAATCTGTTTTAAAAACATAGTTCAGAGAACTGAAGGATTTTCATGCATTTCATTGCACATAGAACTTCACATTCAGCATGTAGGGGTGAAAGACCCCGCCGAAGATATGGCTCCCATCATTACCTCATTTGATCATGTCTCTTTACAGTACAATCCTTGGCTGGTACATATATCCTCACTACGCCATACACCATCAATATAACAGACTCGTATATCTTCCAAAGAAAGTCCATAAACCGGTTGAATAGGTTCATGTTGAGTAGACATCAGAATCTGTGCCTCAGTTCACATAGCCTCTTCCACTTCTGCCAAACGTAAAATTTTCTGAGGATTACTATTATTATTCTTATAAATTTTATCATTTCTATTTTTTAAAATATACCACAATATCCACGAATAGTAACTAAAATCTTCATCCTTTGGGAGTTTCCAGAAAAGATAATCCATATTCGTAAAAAACGACGTAGCCGGAAAAATAGCTTAAGGGGAAGGAAACCTAGATAAGGCCCATGTTTGTAGTGCTGGTGGGCATTCAAAAAATACATGATTAGTAGACTCTTCATCTACCCCACATATACTACACCTTAAATTACAATCAATCCCCAGCTTCCTAATGTTTTGTGCTACTGGTAAACCTTAGGATTACAACTTCTACATATTTATTGTTATGTTTAAATACGGAGAAAACAATGATTTAGTGTCAAATGATGATTTGTTAATATTTTTATAAGTTATATTTTTGTAGTTGAACTAGAACAAAACTAAAAAAATCAACTTGATTGAATTGAAAAATACAAACAAAGCCATATTAAACTAATTTAAACACAAACCGAACTAAAACTGAACCAAACACAAACAAAACCAAACCAAACCAAACTAAAACCGAAATAAACCAAACCAAACTAATATGGGTTGACTTTGGTTAAAGATTCCTTATACCCAGATAATCCAAACCAAACCGAATCCGTAATAAAACCAAAATGTCTACCTCTAACCAAAAATGTTTCTCATTCTTCTATCTACGTTTGGAGATATTTTACTTCCAAATGTAATAGAATAAACATACGATTTGCAAAAGCTTATAGTTGTCTTTTAAGAACCACTAGACCATGACCCGTCCGACCGAGTGGGTGTTTTGTTTTCTTTTAATTTTTAGGTTTATACTAAATGATGTATGTTTGTAATAGTTACATAACTTTATTATTCTGAATTTACCTTGAACTATTATTTATATAAAAATATACATAACATGATATGTTTATATTAATCTTTTTATTATATATTATATAAATGTTTCTTTTTGTGACTTTTATTTTAGTTATTACTTATAAATAATAAAAATATAATTATATATCTTTGAAAAAAATATTGTTCATTAACTATTTAAAGATATGTAGATAATTAATAAGAAAAAAATCCTAAAAGGTAGGTTAATTAATATTGGAATTAATTATTATGTATATGGAATCAGTAAAAGAATTTCTATATAATTTATTTATTTAATTACGAAAGGTATATATGAAAATAATTATTTTCATTAATTATTGTTGCCATAATTATTTTTAGTTAAAATTTGATTTTGGAAATGGATTAAATAAAGTGAAAAGACAAAGAATCCTATAAAGTAGGATAATTAATAACTTCAGTGGCATAACATTGTAATAAGTAGAAAAACTCAGGGATATTTTATATGGGTACTTCTCTTTTAATAATATAGATATCTATTGATACATCTATTGGTAAAACAAATTGAAAGCGACACGCTTCAACAATTCTTCCGTAAACCACAATTTCCAGTTTGCAATTCCTCAGAAGATTTAAACGGTTGTAATGATTTACTTAAATCTCTAAAATAAAAATTAATACAATCAGCTAGGGAATAAGAAGAGAGTACATATAAACATCATAACTGGCTTTAATGGATTTTAGCTTCCTCGAACAAAAAACAAAAGGGTTTCATAGATGGCTCTTGAAAAAGAGTCAGATATGTTGCCACGATTAGGATGGTTTTGCTTATAGGGTGAAGCTGAGGGGAGCTCTTAGGGGGTTAGAAATTTACAAAATTTGAGATAGGGACATGGGTAATTTACCTTTTTAAAAAATAAATACGTCTATCAAATTTGATTTAACATGTCAATATCAAGGATTGGAAATGAATAAACAGCATAGTATAAACGTATGCTTTTTGATTAAATTAAATAACATAATTACTTGATAACTTTCTTTGGATGCAAGTAATTCTTTCCTCTCTAGAAAAGCTCTTATTATATTAGGGCTAAAATAGAATCCCTCTCCACAAAATGAAAAAATTCGAACGGGACCACAATGAATTTTTTTAAAAAAATTAATAAAAGAATGAGTTCGAGACAAAAGGAAAAATAATTTGTGTGGACAAAGCTCATGCATATACAATGAAGTTTAACTGAAGTTTTGGGGTGGGGTTCATGCAAATATGTAACTCACGCTATTTTTCATGCTCATTTGCTTATATAGACAGAGCAAACAAACCCATTCAAGCACAAACAAAGTTAACAACAAAAACAAAGCAAAAAAAATATGGGGAGAAGAAATACATGGGTATTATTAACGTATGTAACAGTGCTAATGATTGAAGTCGAATCAAGTCTTCACAGAGTAGGCGGAGGAAAATACAACTGGAATCCTGATGTTAACTTCTCCGATTGGGCCAACAACCAACGCTTCTACGCCGGCGATTGGCTCTGTAATTATAAACAACATATATTCATTCGCTTTTCTTTTTTTTCACTTCCTAATATTGTAAAGCAATTATAAACAAAAACAAATTAAATAAAACGTAGGGAAAATATTTCAAACTTAATAGATATATACACCAATTTTGAATTTTAAACTTTTTAAAAAATTCTGGGGTTAGTATTTTACTTTTATGGATTAGTCTTCACAATTTAATTACGGTTTAGAGTTTGGGCTTTAGATTTGAGGATAAAGTTTTAGATAATTTTACTAGTTATTTCTTTTAAAAAATGGGTTATATGTTGGTTCTGGTATAAAGTACTTCCTCAATATCATCGTCGTAAAAATTTATCAAAAAAAATATATCATTTTCCACTAACAATTTTTTTTAAGTAGACCAAATTGTGTAAAATTAAAATAGTACAACACTTTTCAGCTTGAAATTCGAGTTTTTAGGATTTAGAATTGATCCATTCTATTAGTTTGAAGGACATCGATTTAGAGTATGGTTGGTCTACTTTGTTTATTTTGATATAAATTATGGTAATTCTAATTAAGCTAAGTTGAAAAAAAATTTTATGGTAGTTCTAATCTAAATTCTCATCTGAAATTGGTAGTTTTTGGGTTCGATCGGACTCGTCACAACATCCTCCAAGTAAACAAGAGCAGCTACGAGCAGTGCATCGATGATGATTTTATATTCAACGTGACACGAGGAGGACGAGATGTGTTTCAACTTGTTCAACCGAAGCCTTATTACTTCATTTGCGGTAGAGGTTACTGCGTCAAAGGAATGAAGCTCGCCGTTAACGTCCTTCCTCAACTGCCGCCTTCAATTCCCACCGTTCCCATCATTCCAGCCTCAACAGCCAACACTCTCATAATAGACTTAAACGCTTTCACCGCTATTGCTATCACCATTCTCACGGCCTTCAACTCTAAAGCTTTATACTTTGACTAGGCTTCACCATTCTCACAATCAATATGATATTACTTTTCTCTGTTGTATTAGATTTTGGTGCTTTAAATTGAAACAAAAGGGCCACTTTTCTAAAATGTTCACTTTTAATACTCTGTTTTTACATTCTAGTTGATTGACTCAGTGAATTGTTAATCGATAGAATGATTAATAATTAACTGAATCTGCAGGTGTTTACCAAAAAAAATTACTTCTTCAAGTTTTAAACTCGGATATTGCCACATTCAGGTTCTCCTAAATTAGGATGGTTTTTTTTTGTTCCTTAAATTGATTTGGCTCAAAGTCCATTATCTTTTATCTTTTTTTTTCTGGCCCGTGTTTGTGTATTAAACCCTAGGGTTTACCGTTTACATCTCATTCTCTGTCGAAAGTTTAAATCCGTAAATATCATCCGTAAACATAAATGAAAAACTGCATTACTTCCTCTTGCGAAAGTTTAAATCCGTCAATTGTTTATCTCTTTTTACTTTCTGAATATTCGCAATAAGAGTCTATGTACATAAAATTAAAGAACCAACTTAACGTGATCATACATATTCTTGTAAATTAGATTTAGATAGATTTGACTCAAATTAAATTGTTGTTACTATCAAGGCCACATTATCCCTTGGCGTATCATGTATGGGATGTGACACAAGTTAGTTGCTTGATAATTCCATCCATCTTGAGATCATAATTTTCATGCTATCCAGAGCCAGCCTTGGCACAAAGCGGATGAAGCAACGCCTTCCGGCCGCCATTTTAATAAGGTATAAACCGGCCACATCTTTCCCAAAATCTACCTTTAATCTAGTGGTTAAATAGCAATACCCATTTTACATGGAGTCCAAGGTTCGAATACTCCTTGCTGCACACATTAATTTCAGCCTTTTCTTTTGTCTGGGCTTGTGGCCTTTATAAATCTAGGACCGCTTCTGATGCTATCATTAGCTAAAAATATGATTGAGAATCCAGTGCACTGATATTTAAACATTTTTGTCGTTTCTTCTATTTTATAAATGCACGTGAGTCTTGGCTCGTGATAAACTTCCCACTAGGGACACATACTCATGGCATGGGGATTACAAGTCCCTGATTTATGTTTATTATGTGGTCAGGCAGTGGAGACAAGAGAACATGACTGTTTTTCAATTGCTCATACATTGCACAAGTCTGGTCTTTTTTTTGTATTCTAGATGTCATTTGTCTCCTCCAGTTGAGTTTGAAGCGGAGATTAGAAGGGCTAAAAGACCAACACCTAATGGTAATGTAGCGCTTCTCATCAAACCTGCATTCGAAGCCTCTATGTATTTCATATGGAAGGAGAGGAATGTTAGACTGCATAGGCATTAAGATTGTATGGGCTACTATAGTCTCTTAAAGCATTTTCAAAAGGCTTCAAACCCTCAAATTTTGATTCTCAGATCCTAAAATCCTCAAATTTTGAAGGTATGAACACTAAATTCTCAAATTTGAAGATTCACTATTCATGCTTTCAAAACAGTATTTATGTTACAATTTAGTTCATATAATTTTGTAACTTACATATATTTATACATGTATTAATTTTCTTATCACTTTACTCCTGATTATTATATTTTATAGCTATATTTGTCTAAGGTATTCAAATATATATTATATATATATGTATAATTAATACATCAAATATATAAATATACTAAAATAAAATAAAAAGTAATAGAAAACATTTTTTTTAATGTGTAGTATTATCTATCTATATAAAATTTAATGATTATAATTAGTTTATATTAAAATTGGAGACTAAAATGCAAACAACATAAAAAATTTAAGATACATTTAAAGTTTTATCTTAGAGTAACCTATCCCCAAATTCTCATTTTGTGGATTTTTCATCCTTAAAATGAAGTTTTTTTTTGGAGATGCTATTAGCTCTCAACTTGGTTTGAATTCTTTTAATTTTTTTACTAACAACTCATAGGTGGTAGACATTTTTTGTATGCAGATCCTGTAGGGATTGAGATTCTAAGAGCTGTAATCCTGTAGGATGTTGAAGTTTATGAATGGAAGTTTTACAAAAATAAAAATAAAAAAATAATAATAATAAATGCAAATTTGTACCTCACAACATTTATAAAATTTTAAAATAGATATATGGTTTTTAATAAAAAATGCTATTTTCTAAAGACACAAGGATATTTCATTTTCAAAAACATCTATATATAAAAACTTGGCTTAATTAGGTGAATATACAAAATGGAGATGGAATATGCAGAAACATGTAGAGATTTCTTGAATTTGCAGATTTGGGTGGTAAACCAGGGTAAAATGTCGAATGTGTCCTTACAGTTTACTGACATACCTATTTGACTAGGGGAAAACGAGTTTTGTAAAAAACTATGAGCAAGCGTTGTGACAGAATAATAAACAAAGATTATTTCTTGGCAAAATAAATATCAATGACACAAAAATAACATTGTGGAGATCACGGCTGAATGGTAGTTTTTGGCGAAGACAATTTAGTATCAGGTTGATTGTTGGTAGATATATCCGGTTATTAATTTATGAGATTCATAGTATAACCTGATATATTTATGAGATTCAATGATCATGTAACGAGATATCGAATATAACCGGATAAGTCATAGTATAACCTGATATATTTATGAGATTCAATGATCATGTAATGAGATATTTGGATTACTTGGTACCGGATATATCATGTACCAAATAATGATTCTTAGAACCTTTTGATGATTTCAAAAAGAGACCTTGTTGTTCTTCCTCTTTTGCATCAATAATGATGATTCTTCTACTTCCTCTTCATTATGATTCCTTTTTTTCCTATGAGGTTTCCATTTTTAATGAATGAAACCGAGCCAATGAGTTGGGCAGAGATTTATTGAAACGATCTCTATAAAATCATATTGATCTACTATAAGAATGAGATTGTTGATAAGATCAAAAATTACTCAAACGATACTCTTATAGAAAGTGGGTGAATTAAGAAATGGGTGAGTTAAGAAGATAATATCGAGATTTGAGGTTGGTAGACAAACCCATTTTGAAGAAAATAAAATTATAAAAAAATCTTATGTGTTTCAGGGATGAAAAATTAAAGGTTCGTAGAAGAAACATAAACCCAGGATCATAAATACAATTTATCAAAAAACAAAAAACAAAAAAAAATCATTGAAAAGCCTTAACTTTCAAGGAGAATAGAATGAACACACAATAAAAGATGGGAACTGAGATGTGTATTCCAGAAATTCAAGATTGGAGAAGGGGCAAAGATTGTTACGATCATGTGAGACTTTAAAATGAAAAAGAGAGAAATATACAGATATAGATAGATACATACGAAGAGAGAGGAAGGGTAGGTATAGTTAGATATGTAATATCAATTGTCAGAGATAGATAGATATGTAGGGGTACGTTTGGATTTATGAAAAATGTACAGTGTCATAGCTATTTACCTAATTAATTTTGTTTCTATAGCTACCTACTGCAAATTCCCTAAAAACTTATATTTTTGTGATCAAATAAAAACTTAATTTTAGAATAAGAGATTGAAGTGAATAGAGATGGTATAATATATTAATTTATAAATAATAAATTGAAGAAGTGGACACGAAAAATAAATAAATAAATAAATAAATAAATGTGGGAGTCACTGTCTGTAACGAACCAGTACGCCGAACATCAACCACCGTTCGGAAAAAAATCAATCGCCGGCGATCGAAAACGACGGCTCCCCCAACAGGGGACATTCTCTCTTCTTCAAGCAAACTCTCTCTTCTGTTATTTATTACACTGCTAGACATCACACCAAAGTCATCCTCTTCTTCTTCTTCTTCCTTCAACATCTCTCTGTAATTTCATTTCCCCTTTCTGAGATCCTCGACAAAAATGGTGGATCCAGGTCCAATTACGCCGGGTCAGGTACTATTAATGTTTCCAATTTTTCTAGAGCAGTGAACATATCAATAGATCACTTACACTAAAATGATAAAGTTGAGGTCTTGCGTGCCACATAAAGATGGAGTCTTTAAGTGCAAAGGTTTAACCTTTGAGTGAAATTTTGGTAGGTATCTTTTCTGCTTGGAGTGATCCCAATATTTATCGGTTGGATATACTCGGAGCTACTTGAGTACAGGAGGAAGTATCTCGTTCCCTTTAA
The DNA here is from genome assembly GCA_932364175.1 of Eruca vesicaria subsp. sativa. NCBI lineage: Eukaryota > Viridiplantae > Streptophyta > Magnoliopsida > Brassicales > Brassicaceae > Eruca > Eruca vesicaria. Next base: position 241,392 of record CAKOAT010256265.1, on the reverse strand, counting down.
ACCGTAAGAAGTTCTTCTTGCAATGTCAGTAACGTTTTAGTAGATTGTTGTTGTCTTCCAACTCTCTTTTGAGTTTAGAGTTTTGCATTCTTTTAATGCAGTCACTCGGATAATAATCTGGTTGAGTTGGGAGGCGTAGCAGAGAAAGACGATGACAAAGCTGATTTATTGGAGGGAGGAGGTCTTGCTCGTTCTGCATCTCTAAGGTTTCATAACTCATCCATCAGAACTAACATAGTCAGGTTCGTGTTTCTACCTCATGTCTTTGTTTAGTATTATGTTTCTTCAGAAGCTCTCATGCTTCTATGATTTATAGGTTTTTGAGTATGGAAGATTCGTTTTTGCTGGAACACCGAGCAACCTTGAGAGCAATGTAAGTGAACATAACCGATGATATGTTTGTCCCTTCTTCTTCTTATGTTAACATCCATAATCTTTACCTAGGTCGGAGTTTGGTGCAATCTTAATATATTTCTATATCTGTGACCGCACGGAGTTGCTTGGAGATTCAACCAAGGTACCCACCTGATTTATATCTTGAATGAATATTTTTACTTCAATATTTGAATGCTTTTTTGCTCATATTACTCTGTTTCATTTCACAGAATTACAACCGTGACCTTTTCATTTTTCTCTACGTTCTTCTCATCATAGTCTCAGCCATGACATCTCTTAGAAAGCACAATGACAAGTCACCCATTAGTGGAAAATCCATTCTCTACCTTAATCGCCACCAAACCGAAGAGTGGAAAGGATGGATGCAGGCTAGTTGTTCTTAACCATTAGCTACATGATCGTTGCCTCTTTTTTTTGTTCGGTTTCTAATGTCTTTGTTTTCAACAGGTTTTGTTCTTAATGTATCACTATTTTGCCGCGGCTGAGATATACAACGCAATCCGTATCTTTATTGCTGCTTATGTCTGGATGACTGGTTTTGGAAACTTCTCCTACTACTACATCAGAAAAGATTTCTCCCTCGCACGTTTTGCGCAGGTGATACAGTTCACTTTCCTCATTGATTGCACTTTTGTTAATCCTCAGCATCTAATATCTTGGTTTCTCTTACAGATGATGTGGAGGCTGAACTTCTTTGTAGTGTTTTGCTGTATTGTTCTCAACAACGACTATATGTTGTATTACATCTGTCCAATGCACACTCTCTTTACATTAATGGTGTACGGAGCGCTGGGTATCTTCAGCAAATACAATGAAGTTGGATCAGTGATGGCTCTGAAGATATTTTCATGTTTCCTAGTTGTCTTTCTGATGTGGGAAATTCCTGGAGCTTTTGAAATATTCTGGAGTCCATTAACATTCTTGCTAGGTGGTTTAACTTCTGTAGATCTGATCATGTACTCCACATGAAACCAAATGTTTTTTTTTTAATATTTGGAAATTGTGTGTGAATAAATGCAGGTTACAGTGACCCTGCTAAGCCTGATCTTCATCGGTTACATGAATGGCACTTCAGATCAGGGCTTGATCGCTATATATGGATCATTGGCATGATTTATGCTTATTTCCATCCAACTGTAAGCTCTTAAACATAGACACACTTTTAGTTTCTTTTTTTATTCGTGCAGTGTTGGTTTACTAAACTTGAAATCATTCTCTAGGTGGAGAGATGGATGGAGAAGTTGGAGGATTGTGAAACGAAGAAAAGACTATCTATCAAGACAGCCATTGTTACTATTGCCTTGCTTGTAAGTCATCTTTGATCTTATTGATTGCATTATTCAGTTATATACATTGATACATTTTTTCTCGTTTGCTCACAGGTTGGCTACGTGTGGTATGAATGTATCTACAAGCTGGACAAGACCAGTTACAACATGTATCACCCATACACATCTTGGATCCCTATAACGTATGTGCAAAAATCCTCTAGTTTGTCAATATATCCGTCTCTGATCTTACTTGCTGAAACTGAAACATGACTCGTCATTTGGTTTCCTTGTATCCAGTGTTTACATATGCCTCAGGAATTTCACACACCAGCTTCGGAGTGTCTCATTGACTCTCTTCGCGTGAGTAAACTCAGCAGTTGCATTTAACTTAGTTCCCGGTTTGATCTACTTGCCTCATTACCATGTAATAATACTCTTACATGTCTATGCGCAGGTGGCTTGGCAAGATCACTTTAGAGACTTACATTTCCCAATTTCATATATGGCTAAGGTTTGTTCTCCACAACTTGAATCTTGTATCCCCGGAAACTTAATCTGATCTATTGTTGGGCAATTTCCAGATCAAACATGCCTGATGGGCAACCAAAGTGGCTTCTCTCTATTATTCCAGGATACCCTATGCTCAATTTTATGCTCACAACTGCAGTATACGTCCTTGTATGAAACTTAAACTTCTTCTCTCCCTATCTTTTCAATTACCAAACATTCTGAAACATCTCTCTGTGTTTCTTCTTCTTTAGGTATCTCACCGTCTCTTTGAACTAACCAACACACTCAAGACCGTTTTTGTACCCACAAAAGACAACAAACGTCTCTTCTGTAACTTCATAGCTGGAATCGCCATTGCTCTTCCTCTCTATTGCTTCTCATTCGTTCTTCTTCAAATTCATCGCTAAAACCAGTGAGTCCACTAATCAGTCTCATTGCCATTTTACTCATCAAAATCTAACTAAAAACTGTGTTGTTATACAGGCATAAAGATGTGTAGTTCTTTCTGTTTCTTCGTCAGGATCTCACTAAAGCAGAGCAAAATAAGATACAATACAAGTTAGATTTGTGGATCATTCTCTTGTGCATATTCAGCTTCGTTCAACAAAGCCTAGACCTGATCTCAGAAACCAAGACTGCTTTGCTCTAGTGCCATACGATATGGAAGCAACTGTTTTCAGTTTAAATTTCCCCCCTTTTATATAGATTTCTTTATACTTTGTTCTGTAAGCATTAAGCAAAATCTTGGTGGTTCGTCCAAAAATGTATAGTGATTTTGAAGTATTAATCAAACTGCAAAAAAAGGAAGGGTGATAGTTGCTACTTCTATATGATCTCATAATCCATAAACAGATTGCTTAGACAGAAGTAGCTTGGAGCTTCCTTAACTTGAAAAGGACATGAAGACCAATAGTCCAATCCTACTCTAAACTAAAATTTCGGAATAAAACCATGTATAATCCTACTTTATCTTTCATTCCATAATTGAATAAAAGATGAGATTATTACATAAAAAGAGTAAAAAGTATTTTTACTATCTTTCTGTTCACTTCAAAATAAAATAAGATTGAAAGGAAACTCAACTGTATAATGGAGTTATTCCATTTTAAATGGAGTAATGCATTAAAAGTTCTCTACAAAAAGCAAAATCTATATAATAATAGTACACTTTCGAAGCTCTTCAGTGTGTCCACGTTAGCAAGTTTGCGGGTCCCGTGCATGTTATTAGGGAAAACAATAACGTATAACATTTTGTAAGATTGAAAGTTAACGATGAGTGATAAAATAGTCCAGTGGTGTAAGTTGGTGACAAGAAGTTGGGTCGTGAGTGCGTGGGTTCGAAATGCAGTGCTTGCATATAATTTTTTTTTTTTGATTTGGGCTTTTTGGGATATCTAAAAGCTTAGGGAGATTCAGAATGAATTTTTATGCTGGTTGTTAGGATACAAAATGGCTTAAGGATTTGAAACTTTATGAGACCATCTTAGATACATTTATAAGAAAAGTTATCATGTTCTAACCTCCAATATCATTTCAATTCAGTTATAACCATTAAATAAAATAAAAACATATTTTCAATAATAAATATTTACCCCGAACCATTCAGATCGACCATAAATCTCATATACATCAGAATTAAAAAAAAAAAAATATATATATATATATATATATATATATATATATATAACACAATTTCAGAAAGAAAATTACACTAATAAACACATGTCTTTTTTTGTCTTGTCTCCATTAAATTATATGAAAGCACTAATAACAGTAATGCTCGATAAAATTACTAATAAAGGAAATGCTCGATAAAATCACTACGAAGTTAAAAATGAAAATATCAACCCATATGAATTCGATGTTTATTCTTTTATCAGACTAATAGAATTGTGTGACTGCTAATGTTTTCTTCATCACCATTATACATAAGCCAGATAAACAAATGTTAAAAAAAAACAGCAAAGTCTCATACACAAAACTACACAACACATCAACAACGTATCCAACCCCCGCGCTTGCGCGGAGACTATGCATCTAGTTCATTAAAGGGTATAACAAAAGTAATTTATAACAAAAAAATTGATGAGTTATCTTCAAAAAAGTACTATTAATAATAATCTTTTTTAAAAAAAAATTAGTATTATTAATGAGAATTTCCATTAATTTACCATTTATTTATTTAAAAATAAAATAAAAAGTAGGCCATCAATAAGCCAATCAAACACATGTTGTACAGATACAATATAGACATGTCAATTATGACAGAATCCCGCAGTCCTATAGAAGGGATATATTAAAAGTAAACGCTGAGATTTACGTTGATGAAGTCGTTTAGAGAGAAGAGACAACAATAAAAGATTTGTAGTAAAAGGTTTGTACTACTAGTACTACTAACCAGTTTATACGACGAACCATTTGATGTATGGATCGCTGGGACTACAGATACCGGAAACATGTCATGGACCAAGTTACTAACACAAATACCCAATTATTAGGCTTTTCATGGGATACGTTTCGTAGCCGACGAGCCGAACAAAGTTTTTGTAACAACCCCAATTTCTACCTTAGGAATTGTTAGCATGCTAAACCCAAATATTGGCCTATAAATACCCAGCTCCCACCCCATTAGTTTATTTTGTTGCCAAATCCAAGAGAGAGAGAGTTAGAGAAAGAGAGAGAGAGAGAGAGAGAGAGAGAGAGAGAGAGAGAGAGTGAGATAGAGAGAAGAAGCCATGGGAAACCTCTCAAGAATCAACCACCGGAGGTACCACTGGAACCACCGCACGCCAGGAGCATGTCCAGCTCGTCACCACTATTCGCGGCCGTAGTAACCACCGGAAATTTCAGTGAGTTAGAGTTTAGTTTCGTTCGTTTAGTAATTTTACCATAACTTCCTAACCGTTGAGAATCTCGTGCATGCAATGCCACCACCGTGTTCTACTCGTCGAGACGAAGCCGTAGATACCAAAAACGCCTCGATCCGACCTCAGACGAAGCCGCACGCGCCGGTCAAAGTTTCACCGTCTGAGCGCGTGGAGTGCACCCGCCGCCGCCTGACCGTCGTGTCTCCACCGCCGGAGCCGCCGCCGGACTGCTGTGTCGCCGCCGGGCCACCGTCGCCGCCGGTGACTGTCGCCGGTGACTCGCCAGTGACTCGGTCAACTCGGCCGAGTCAACTCAGCTAGTCAACTCGGTTGACTCGGTCAACCGGTTGGTTGACTGGTTTGACCTGGTTCAATCCGATTGCGATTTGGTTAAGGTAAACCGGTGGTTAAAATCAATTGAATTTTGGTTAGGAGTAAACGGATTTGTAATTGATTTGGATCCGGTTCAATTGAAATCGAATCGGTTAAGGAAAACCGATTGGTCCAATTCGATTTCAATTTGGTCAAGGGTTGACCGGCTTGGGTCAGAGTTGACCGGGTTGACCTTTGTCCAGCGGGTTGACTTTTCCGTAATTGCCCGTTTTCGACCGTTCGAAGGTCATTCTGACTCGGAATTTCGATCTGATTTCAGATTTGGGATCTATTTGAGCAGCTGGAGTTCATACATACCACTTTTCCCTAGTTACCAAGGTGAGGGTCTACTTCCGAACGATTCGTACGCGACCTAGAACTTTAAATAAATATAATTTATTTCTAATGTGTTCCGTCTTTGTGAATTAAGTCTAATTTAGGGTCTGATTGGTGTCTGCTTGTTTAGGATTAGAATTGTTTGCATAAACCGGGATTAAGGTGTCAGATGGTTCAACGTTGATTGCTTCGCTTAATGTAAATTAGTTAACTAGAGTTGTTTGGCCGGATACAGAGACGGACTTATGTATGTCGGATTGTATGTGGGGACTACGGACGGCTTCAGTCGACCGGTCGGGTCGTAGTCTAGTGCGGTCGATAAATCGTCTTCGGGCGGTGTTACTGGGCACTATCCCAGCATGTAGTCCCGCTAGCGGTTAGCGGGCAGCGAGTGCGCGACTCGCTAGGGCTATTGTTTGTTTGCTTGGGTACTTTAGGTACCGTGTTTGACATGCATTAGAATTAATTTATATTTATTCGGAGTGCTATGTCCGGGTCTACAGACTTCGAGGTAGCATCCCATACCTCACTGAGTGACTCCCCAGTCGCTCACCCTTCTTTCTTCCCATTTCAGGTGAGACAAGCTATAAGGTGATATTTGGACGGACTTGGTGCCATTGGACTTTTTATTCGGATTATTATTTGGGCTTGGGCAAGTGTAGTTGGGTTTTTGGCTTTTTATGTTACGAGATATTATTGGTGGCCCGTTGTCCCTAGAGAGAGGGAGACGGGTGTCACATTGTTATTTGAGGACGCGTCGGGGGTGACACGCTGTACTCCAAATAGGAGGTGACAGGTGTTACATTTTTGGTATCAGAGCGGGTTCCATCCCGTTTCTGTCCCGGGATGGCGGTCAGGGGATTCGGTTTTCAACGTTTTCAAAAAAAATATAATAATAATATATATATATATATATATATATATATATATAAAAAAGTATTTTGAAAATTCTTTTAGCACCATTCTGTCTTGTAACCACTAATTTCAATTGTCTCTTTTTATGACGATGAGTAAAGTCATCGTCATTCGTCTTTCGGCTACCAGGGGACTACCAGATGTTCAGCAGAGATGTGATGCCGCAGTTTGTCAGAATTTTTAAAAGTTTACCGATTTCTTCATTCTTATTCCTATATTGTTCAGGAGTGGATATGTGACGTTTTTGCCATCACCCAATTTCAAGCCGTAGTTCCACGAGTTTCTGATGCATGAGTTTATGTGATGTGAGTTGAGCCATGGGTTGGCGTGTGTTGTTGTTTTGTACGAGTGTATTGACTATTTTGGAGATATGCTTTGTTTGTAAACTCGTGGAGATCACTTTTGGAATTAGGGTGCAGAATCTAGCGTTGTGGTTTATATTGGAGTTACATTTGGCATGTTTGCCGGTTATTGGTTTTGTTGACTGCTTCAGAGACGTGTCAACTGGGTAAGCTGGCATAAGATGTGGAGAGCTATTCATGTTCATTGAGTTTTACTAGTTATGTTTGGAGGTCGCGTTATTCAGAGATTCGCCAGAGATGGAGCTGAGCTTTACGTTGCCAGTTTTGAGATATAATTATTGTCATGATATCAAGAAGTATAGAGTTTCTGAGAAAAATGGTTTATACCCCTGGAAGAGATGAGAGTTTTATTTCTTCCACACTACATGTTGAGGAGTTATTGGATATGAGAGCAAATCGATTTTTTTGAAGACTGTGTGATGATTAAGGATGATGGACAACATGAGATGCATGAACTGCTAGTTATTACAGCATATAAGAATGTATTTGAGACATATAGAAGGGCCACCATCAGATAGGAGACATGTTTATATGATTGACTTGGAACTAGAGGTAACACCAGATTCACGAGTTTCATACCGATTAGTGCAAGCAGATATGACCAAACTGATGTGACAGTAAAAAATTTAGCAGACAAAGATTTTATTAGACCGGATTTTTCGCCATGGAGACCACCAATGTTACTGCGACGAAGGAAGATGATATTCTCAGACTTTGTGTAGGCTACAGAGGTTTAAACAAGGTGACATCAAAAATAAGTATCTGCTTCCGTGTATTGATGAGTTGTTCGGGTAACTGTAAGGAGTTTTATGGTTTTCGAATATTGATTTAGCATTATGAGTTATAGTAAGAAAAATTGTATTGATGAACGCATCAGCAGTGTTCACGAAGTTTATGATTGTTGTGTCCTGCGAGTATTTGGTTAAGTGTGTGATCTTTTTCATCAAAGATATCCTAGTTATTCCTGGAGCAGAGAAAAGCATGCAGAGCATTTGCGGATTGTATTGGATAAGCTAAGAGACCATCATATGTTTAATAAGTTGAGTAAGTGTTGCGTCTGGCAGAAGAATATCAGATTTTTGGGTCACGAGGTTTCAGAAGCAAGGGTTGTTATTGATCCAGAAAAAGATTATTGCAGTTCCAGAGTGGTCATCACCTAAGAGTGCTTCTACATAGATCAGTAGATTTGGCGGGATACTACAGGAGATTCATCATTTTGAAGATTGACTTGAATCCAGAGTACCATAAGATTACTATAGCTGGGAAGTATGTACAGATTACAGTTTCACATATAAGATGGATAATACGAGTTGGAAATAATATTATTGGGTTGAAGAATTCACGGATAGCTATCATGAAATTTAAGGATAAATTTTTTTTCGAGCACTTGGATAAGTGTGGTTGTATTCAACAACAACATCCTGAATATTGTTGGAGTAGGGGGAAGTAAGATGAGCATAAGTGGATTTTGTATTAATACAAGAAGGTCAGATCATTGCATAAGCAGCGAACCAGATGTAGATTATGAATATGGAGCATTTTGGAATATAAGTTAGAGGTTTTTGGAGCGATCACCAAGGTTGTCTTTTACATTGACTATGGAATATCTGCGTGGAGATGCATTGCGTGGTGGGAGGAAGTACGAATCAGCCATTGGACCTAATAGACTTACCTTGAGGATTTGTTAGAGGTGTCATTCGGAAGGAAATCTGATCAGAAAGTTTTTGGGTAGAATGCGAGTAGAGATTCACACACGAGCGGTGTCGTCGCTTACTTCAGATTAAGAGTTCAGTGGAGGAAGCTACCGAGCAGAGAATGAGTCTGAGTTATTGAGTTACCCCGTTACAATCACCGTCATGAAGAGAACTGTATTAATATTTATGTTATGGTCAGTTGGAGCATATTTTGAGGCCAAATATTCAGTGCGCGATTTGGAGTTAACATCAGTTGTATCGAATTTAGAGTTTTGAGGATCATCATTGTATAGCAAGGAAGTTCAGATTCATGGGGATCATCAGAGTGAAATATATGGGCACATTCATTAAACTTGTACTTTAGGACGTGCAGATGGATTGAGTTGGTAGCAGTCTACAATTTGAATATAGAATGACATTTGGTGAGGCCAACCAAGTGGTGAATGTCTTAAGTAGGTACATGAGAGATATGTCAGGAACTACGGAGTATCAAGAGTTGCTGGAACGCTTACAAGCTTCAAGATTATGTGCAGTTCAGTAGAGGAGGATACAGTCGGCATTGAAGCATTGGAGCATTGGAACATACAAATTTACCTTGGAGGTTACACTAAGCTCAAGATAACAATATGGATGTGGTTAGGTGGATCGAGGTTGAGAGTGATGTACATCATATAGTTTTGGAGCAGGTTGTTCTTGTAAGAGAATCGAGTTGGTGTGTTGGATGTTGAGCGGTTAAGAAAAAGGATCTTACAGCAAACACACCACTCGCGTCTCTATGTCCACCCGAGGAACACCCAGGATAACAAGATATGAAGTGTTACTATCACTGGACTAGTTTGGAAAAGATTGTAGTGTTGCGTCGCAGTGTCTGATGGTTATGTTTGAAGACCGGTTTCCTATCAAGTTATTGCTGAGTTTGCTTTTACCAGAGTGGAAACGAAACCTCGGGATTGTGGATCATCACGTGTAGAAAGGATATGAGGGATTGTGGATGTATTCACTAAATCATTTATCTCCCAAATAATTTTGAAGGCAGTTGGAGCTGACCAGTTGGCACAAAGTACATCAGAGAGATTGTAAGGATTGCATGGATTTCTTGTAAGCATTGTATCGGTCGCGATGACAATTAACGTCTACATATGGAGAGACTCTCAGAAGGCGCCTGGGGTAAAGATATATTGAGTATTACTTATCATCGAGAGACAGAGGGTCAGTTAAAGAGGATCATTCAGATTTTTGAGGTTATGTTCAGAGATCCTCTTGCAAGAGAAATGAAGTTATGGAAGTGTCTACATCTAGCAGAGTTTGCCCACAGTGTCAATTGTAATCAAGGTATTGAGATAGCGCCATATGAAGATTTTCATGATAAGCCTGGACAAAAGTGGGGGAGCAACGAGTTATAGAACCATTACTGGTTCGAGAGACGGTAGGGCAAGTGGACATGCTCAAAGTTGGCTTTGGGAAAGGCTATGATCGTCAGAGAGTTATGAACATAAGAATCGTAAGGAATTGGAGTTCAGGTAGGCGATCGAGTATAACTTAAAATAAGGACATCTCAGGGAGGATATAAGACCTTGAAGCTAATGAAGCGTAAACCAAAATTATGGGATTGTATTCTATTGTGGAGCGGATTGTAGAAGTTACTTTGGGATTGAATTCATCAATTAAGTTACCAGATTTTCAGGTTTTTGTTTTAAAGTTAGTCTTGACAGAGCCAGAGTTATGTTGCAGCAATCACCATACATCTTTTCAGCCAGCATGGATTGAGGATCGTCAGAAAAAAGCATTTCAGGGAATGTCGTTAGTGTCTGTCAGAGTTGTTGAGAGAGACGGGGTTCAGAAGAAGATCTCAGAGACCAAGCAAATTGATTATTTGGAGTTTTGTTACAATGAATTTGAGCAGTCACAGATGACTCGAATTCGAGGACGAATTCCTTGTTAGCGGGGAAGAATTGTAACAACCCCAATTTCTACCTTAGGAATTGTTAGCATGCTAAACCCAAATATTGGCCTATAAATACCCAGCTTCCACCCCATTAGTTTATTTTGTTGCCAAATCCAAGAGAGAGAGAGAGTTAGAGAAAGAGAGAGAGAGAGAGAGAGAGAGAGAGAGAGAGAGAGAGAGAGAGAGAGAGAGAGAGAGTGAGAGAGTGAGAGAGATAGAGAGAAGAAGCCATGGGAAACCTCTCAAGAATCAACCACCGGAGGTGCCACTGGAACCACCGCACGCCAGGAGCATGTCCAGCTCGTCATCACTATTCGCAGCCGTAGTAACCACCGGAAATTTCAGTGAGTTAGAGTTTAGTTTCGTTCGTTTAGTAATTTTACCATAACTTCCTAACCGTTGAGAATCTCGTGCATGCAAGGCCACCACCGTGTTCTACTCGTCAAGACGAAGCCGTAGACACCAAAAATGCCTCGATCCGACCTCAGACGAAGCCGCACGCGCCGGTCAAAGTTTCACCGTTTGAGCGCGTGGAGTGCACGCGCCGCCGCCAGACCGCCGTGTCTCCACCGCCGGAGCCGCCGCCGGTGACTGTCGCCGGTGACTCGCCGGTGACTCGGTCAACTCGGCCGAGTCAACTCGGTTGACTCGGTCAACTGGTTTGACCCGGTTCAATCCGATTGCGATTTGGTTAAGGTAAACCGGTGGTTAAAATCAATTGAATTTTGGTTAGGAGTAAACCGATTTGTAATTGATTTGGATCCGGTTCAATTGAAATCGAATCCGGTTAAGGAAAACCGATTGGTCCAATTCGATTTCAATTTGGTCAAGGGTTGACCGGCTTGGGTCAGAGTTGACCGGGTTGACCTTTGTCCAGCGGGTTGACTTTTCCGTAATCGCCCGTTTTCGACCGTTCGAAGGTCATTCTGACTCGGAATTTCGATCTGATTTCAGATTTGGGATCTATTTGAGCAGCTGGAGTTCATACATACCACTTTTCCCTAGTTACCAAGGTGAGGGTCTACTTCCGAACGATTCGTACGCGACCTAGAACTTTAAATAAATATAATTTATTTCTAATGTGTTCCGTCTTTGTGAATTAAGTCTAATTTAGGGTCTGATTGGTGTCTGCTTGTTTAGGATTAGAATTGTTTGCATAAACCGGGATTAAGGTGTCAGATGGTTCAACGTTGATTGCTTCGCTTAATGTAAATTAGTTAACTAGAGTTGTTTGGCCGGATACAGAGACGGACTTATGTATGTCGGATTGTATGTGGGGACTACGGACGGCTTCAGTCGACCGGTCGGGTCGTAGTCTAGTGCGGTCGATAAATCGTCTTCGGGTGGTGTTACTGGGCACTATCCCAGCATGTAGTCTCGCTAGCGGTTAGCGGGCAGCGAGTGCGCGACTCGCTAGGGCTATTGTTTGTTTGCTTGGGTATTTTAGGTACCGTGTTTGACATGCATTAGAATTAATTTATATTTATTCGGAGTGCTATGTCCGGGTCTACAGACTTCGAGGTAGCATCCCATACCTCACTGAGTGACTCCCCAGTCGCTCACCCTTCTTTCTTCCCATTTCAGGTGAGACAAGCTATAAGGTGATATTTGGACGGACTTGGTGCCATTGGACTTTTTATTCGGATTATTATTTGGGCTTGGGCGAGGGTAGTTGGGTTTTTGGATTTTTATGTTACGAGATATTATTGGTGGCATGTTGTCTCTAGAGAGAGGGAGACGGGTGTCACATTGTTATTTGAGGACGCGTCGGAGGGGACATGCTGTACTCCAAGTAGGAGGTGACGGGTGTTACAGTTGTATTGTGTACAGGTGTCCGCAAAAACAGCTTACACATTGTAGCAGAGGATAGATACACCGAAGTTGTACATCACGGTGCAGGAAACTCTCACCCAATGATCTCAGGTTATGTTCCGACTTTGGTTCAAATCCAATAATTAGGCATTTAGTTACCAGGGATTTGATTATATTTTCACATTTATTTATGCATTATTGTCTATCCAAGTCTTGAGATTTTATATGATATACACGTATTGCTAGTTTCTAACTTTTTTTTTACTAGAGTAGTCCAGTTCTCTTCCGAAAGTGGAACAATGTTGGTTTTATTTTGTTAAACGAGATCATTAAACTACATTATGTGAACACCATGCATTTTAAAATGAAAGATACATAAATGTTATTAGTGGAAAAAAGAAGAAAGTACGAGGATAGTCACTCCAGCTTCTTTTGAATAGCCACGGACCGACCTGACCTGAATCAACAACAATAACAAGTTAACAACAAGCACAAGTTTTAGAAAATTGTCTTTCTTCACGAACCATTGGACCAACTTTCATTGGCATTAGACTAATTAATCAGCTGTCCCCATCCGGTTTTCTCTACGTACTCTCTCATATGGGCTTCGCAATTGGTTTTCAGTAGGAATGGCGTGAACTTCTGCTTAGTTGTGTTCATCATTTCATCTTTCCTCATTGTGTTCAATAATGAATCACAAACCACAAAAGTCTCTCAAGGAAAATACGCATCACCAGACGAAAGGATACTCACAAAAAAACACAAAGCTTCCCATAGCCACAAATCAGTTCAGGGCCTTCAGGCCCGTCACTTGCCTCCATGTGCAAGAGATGTATTTGCTCGACGTCCAAGATTTAATTAAAATAATAAGACAAACAGGGGAGGTCAAAAAAAAAAAAAACAAAATTATTTGACAGCTGTGGGATTTGAACCCACGCCCTTTCGGACCAGAGCCTAAATCTGGCGCCTTAGACCACTCGGCCAAACTATCAGTTTGTGTTATTTTCATACCAATAGGATACATTGATTGAAAAGAAAACTTTTCTGCTTCTGAAGACCGACTGTGTTATACTTGTATGTATCAGGATAACACTTAAATTTAGAATCAAGAAATTCTCAATTATTGCTATTTCTCCTTTGACAAAAATATTTGTGTGTCAATTCAGATTGAAGCCGGTTGGTCATAATATTGTAAATAAAATTTACATGTTCTCAAGTGCTTATCTCTGCAAAGTGCAAATGATAGTAAATATCTGGTTTTGATTCAGAATGGTATGTTTCTTTCCCACATGCTCGATCACTTCTTATCGACTTAAGTTGATGATACGACAAACAAAGAAATCTTTTATTTACGTTTAGGAACGGCCATTCGCTTGTCCATGTATTTGAGCCGTTCATCATAAACACAAATAAAAGTTGTTTTCAGAACAATTTAATTGGTCAACTTCCATAAGAACTAGCAAAGCTAAAATCATCAACACATACATTCATGTGAAACAAATGCAAATACTAAACAATAATTCATGAGAGTCGCATATCAAGTATCAACCAAAGAGATACCTCAAGAACGCAAGCAAATATACAAAAAACGAAACGTCCCGCACTAGTGAACATTCTTCCATCACCCTTCAAGCATGTTCTAATCTCGGTAGCATTTCCATCAAACAGTAGCAGAAAGAAAATCTGCATTGAACGAGCATGGCCCGTGGGAAGTGAGCACGACATCACACCACTCGACAAGCCCCCACAACTCATCATCATCGCGCCTCTCAAGGGCAATCTCAGCACACCAAATAAATATTTCTTCAACATGTCCATCACAATTATCTCGGTAACTTTCCCAGAAGATAGCCATGTTTCCACCAAAATCCACCATTTTACAATGCCCACCGATATCAGGCAAAAATCTATCTCCATACAACGGCTTCCATGACCTTTACCTTACTGTCATACCACATAAAATCTCCATCAATCCAAAGGAACATGACGTCTCCTATAACGCCGGAAAATAAGGACCCTGCACAAACCAGATCTGCATCCAATCCTATCGGGTTCCAACTAGCTTCATCGGGATCGTACACCACCTCCTTCTCAGCACCAAGGATGTACAGTTTTCGTCCAATTCCAAAGCTTACCACTGAAGCTCCTGGGTGTGTTTCGGTGCCAGGGTTGGTCACATTTCCCCATGTTTGATTCTTTGGATCAAACACCTCCACCCAGTTTTCCGAATTGACATCTTCACACCCTCCCGCTACGTAAATCTTCCCATCAATCACGCTCGACGCGGAAGAGCTCCTCTCCTCTCTCATCCTCGGAGCCTCGCGCCACGTGTTGAACCGACAATCAAGGACAGAGACTTCAGAAGAAGAGGGCTCGTCACCGCCGATCATGTAGATGTTAGACCCAACGGCTACTATAGTCGTGGACCGTGCAGGAGGACGCAAATGGGGAGGCTACTATATTCTGCTAAATTCCCAGACTTTAACGCTTTCAAGAGTTTTGGTGACAAGTTTTTTGGTTCCTATATAGCTTCATGCTTACCCAAGATCAAAGCTAATTCTTGATGAAAACGCAAACAAACTAGTAGATATGATGTCTCTTATCTCACCTCGTGGTCGTGGATTGATGCTGCAATTGAGAGTAAGGTCCAACACCTAGATGTTTGGTGTCATTCTAAATATGAGATTCCCATAAGCCTTTATATCTGTAAGACCTTGGTATCTTTAAAACTCCATGAACTGGTTTTGGTTGATTCTTCTGGGATTGTTTCCTTACCTTGTTTGAAGACTATGCATTTGAGAGAAGTTTGGTTTTCTTCTCCCGATGGGGCTGCCATCTTTGAGAAACTTGTCTCTTGCTCTCCTCTCTTGGAAGAGTTGAAGATTGCCGGGTGTTGCCTTGCTCCTAAAGTCTTTCGCATACACTCTTTGTCACTAAAGAAGCTCAGCATAAATTTAAGTTAAATTAACGATGAATGTAGAGTTGTGATTGATGCTCCCCTGCTATGTTGTTTGAAAGTCGATGACAACCATTCCGACAGTTATGTAGTAAACAACTTGGATTCCATAGTCAAGTTAGACATTGCTCTCAGCTTTCGTTTGCGCAGTTTTGATGAAACAAGCGTTTCGTCCAAGAAAAATATCATCTACAGTTTTCTCACTGGGATTTCGAAGGTCAGGGATATGAATATATATGCAGACAGTTTAGAGGTATATATGTTATATATATATATATATATATATATGTTGTGTCAGTTCGGGTATTGGACTTGTTACATGTTTCTTTCATGAAAATTTCTTGAGTAATTCTTTTTGGTTACAGATGTTCTGGCAGTACTCAAAATTAGCACCGCTCCCTAAGTTTGGTTACTTGTCACGCCTGGATGTTTATCTTAATACACCTGGTTTGAAATGGTTACTATCCTTTCTTGAGAGCTGCCCAAATTTGAAATCTCTCATCTTGGTAATGATTTTGCTAGAAAAACCCTGTGAGCTTTCTCACTTCTCTGAATATAAATTATGTTTTTTCTTTACCTCAGGAATGGTATGGTGCCTATAAGAAAGAGCATTCTAAGGAGATGAAAAAAATCGACTTTTCATCCTACCTTCCAGAGTGTTTTCTATCCTCACTCAAGTTTGTTGATATCAAAACCGGTATCTCGGGAGATGCTGGAGAAATGAAGCTAGTAAGGTACTTTCTAAAGAATTCTGTAGTCCTCGAGAAATTGACTCTGCGTTTGGATTATTCTGCAAATCAAAATGCAATCTTGAAGAAACTCCTGAATATCCCAAGACGCTCTATCACATGTCAAGTCGACGTACGTTGATATGCAGAGCGAGAGGGAACTTGTGAACTTTAAGCTCTTTTTCATGCCAAGAAATGCAGGTGTAGACTTTGTCTATATTTCTTTTGGAGTAAATGGGGTTGAAAACTGTCGAGTTATGTTTGTAAAAAGTCTCTTTGTTGTTTAGCATTGGTTGGTTTTGCTTTGGTTTACAACTTATAACTGTGCTGTCCTATCTCTGGAGACTATTATGGTTGTTTTTAACAAGTTAAGCAATAAAATGAGTTAGTCCTCTTTCTTTTATGTTCTTTTGTGTTTGCTGATGAGGTTAAGATGGCAGTAATTAAGCTTATGATGGCAACAACAACGAAACACAAGATGTTAGTAGTGTATTAGTTTATGTGGTTCCTGTCAATTTAATCAGAAATTTGAGTTTAAGTTTAGAGGTATAAATCTAAGTTTGGAGTAATCATGGATGACCTGCGTCACAACCAAATGTGCTAACAAAATGTTACAATCATCATTTTGTATATGGGTATAACAAATAAACTGATTTGTTACAATAAAATTATAAATGTGACAAATTAGAACAGAAGATAGAAGAAACTTAATGTTGCAGAGAAGATAAGACTGAGGATACAATATGAAGTGAACCAGTGACTATAACCATTCTTTCTGCTTCACCGGTTGTGTTGTGTTTGAGAATCTCATACGCAAGCTTTAAGGAACCAAACACATTTTTGTCTTCTGAAGCTTCCATAAACCCTAAACCTAACTCATCAGCAGCTTTTATCCATGATTCCTTCAAAACCGAACACGCAGTTGATCTAACCTTGCTTCCACCAATGTCTGCTTCTGTTAAAACTACTGCTTCTGGTCTCACACCTGAGAGAAGTTCTTTTGCAAAGGACACATGATCTTTGTCACTAGCCATTGCTACCACAAACACTAATCTCTTCTCTGCGAATTCCTTCTCTATCATCTCCTTTAGAGCTCGTGCAGATTCTTTGGTATGAGCTGAAAGACAGACAAAAAAATCGAACATCGCCTTAGATTCGAAACATAGACAAGTATGTTTCAAGAAGAGAGATCAAAACCTCCATCAAGAAGCACTGTTGCTCCAGCTAGTTGTAAAGCCTCTGCTTCTTTTGGTGTGAGAAACTGACTTCTACCAAGTAAACGAGTATTCTCTAAACCAATCCGAATAGCTTCATCTGTCACTCTCGACCATCCTGAATCGCCCATAAAGAAAGTAAATAAAAGTTTAATATGCACATTACCGAGAGATTCAAAAATGTATCATACTACCTTGATCACGAAGACAGAGAGATACACATGTGGCAGAAACAGCATTTTGTAGCTGGTGGTGTCCAAGCATGCGTAGTTTTACATCACCAAGCTCAACAACCTGCGTTTATTATATGTTACACATTGTTGAAATCACTAATGAACTTCTTGCTACAAACTCTTTGAAACTTACTGGTTTCTCATCTTTTTCATTTTGTATGACAATGTCACAGGACTGACAAAGTCCGACCCCTTTTCTGTTGATGATGCCTTTGATTGATGAACCAGATCCAATATCAGATGCCAATACAACCGGTGATGACATTGATGCTGCTTTAGAGCAAAGAATGTCCTTGATATGAGGAAGAAACGGTCCACCTAAAACCACCTAACAAGTTTTATAAAACTAAATCAATCAATGTGGTTTATAAGCTAATGATTATAAAAGGCAATACATAAAAAAAAAGGCACCTAACTGGACGACCATGTTTAGTAATTCCAGACTTGGCCTCTGCTATACTTTCCAAAGAACCTCCAAGAGCAGCCATATGTTCCTCACCTATGGTTGTTATGACTGATGCAGCAAGATTTGTACTTTCAATGACATTTGTAGCGTCCCTAGCTCCTCCTAGCCCAGCCTGATGATACCAAATCATTACATAAGACAGTGGTAAACATAAGCATAGATGATTATCTTTTCTGCACAAAAGCCAACCTCTATAACTGCAATGTCGACGTTTTCCTTTGCAAACAAAGAAAAGGCTATCCCAGTGAGAATCTGACAAAAAGAAACATATCTATAAGAAAACCAAAAACTGTGTGGAAGGTAGGGAGAATCTATAAAAAAAAACATTTTAACTAACCTCAAAATGACTCAAGGAACCATCTTCCTCTTGAATAGACTGTTCGATAATGGGTTTGATTGAATAGAAAAGATCATTGAGAGTGGATGCAGAGACAGGTTCTCCATTACAGGAAATGCGTTCTTTGATACTCAGAATATGTGGGCTACGCTACACTCATGTTAGTAACCAAGAATATTCAAAACTTCAAAATACAAATAAGTCCATAGTCTCAGTATTTTACCTAGAATAACAACCAACTGAATAACCTCCAGCTCGTAAGACATTAGATAAAAAAGCAGAAGTTGAACCTTTTCCCTTTGTTCCAGCCACATGAACAACCTAAAACCACATAAAGATTCCAACTTTAAATTAACAAGTTTTTTCATCAGTTATCCGGAAGAGAGGAAAAGGAGGAACCTTGTAATTGAGATGAGGATTGTGGAGACGAAGCATGAGACGTTTCATTCTACCGAGATCGAACCCTTCACTTGAATCAGTTCCAGCTCCTTTGGGCACACCTGATTTCTCGTAGTTTTTGAGAGATTCTAAGAACCCTACAAAATCTCTGAGCTCTGGATCTTCAGTTGAGATCATTGGTAGTTGATTTCGATTTGAGGTCATCATATTCGCTGCGGATAATCTGGTGATTTTTGGAGGAAGTTTGTAATTGGAAATGAGACTCAAGTGGCTCCACAGTGCTCTCATTCTTACAGTTTTCTTACCATGAAAAACCAGACAAGTCTTTCAAGTGATATCTCCTCTCTGTCTTTCTGCGATTTCTTCTTACAGAGCCGAGAGAGATCTTAATTTGCAACCTTTTCAACTTGTTGTTTTAATGAGCTGTGTTTTTAACTAAAGTTAAAAACAGTTGTTCAGTTTTTGAATAAATTAAAAGTTATAAATTTGTTGAAAACTTACTATATATCTATCTTATTGAAACAGAAACACTAAATTAAATTTATTTTGTAAGTTTTTAAATTAAATACATTTTTCTACTTTATAATTAAACATACATTAAATTACTAATATTTGTTTTTTATACTACTATTTCCAAACAATATATTTAATTTTTTATAATGATATCTATGTTTCTAAACAATATACTTATTTTTTATATTGTTTCCAAACAATACTATCATTAATCTTATGTCCAAACAATACAAAATATTGATCTCACATTTTTTAATATTTTCACAATTTTCTTTCAAATTATTTAGATAAATTAAAAAATTCAAATAATATATAAAACAATGAAAATTAACTTATTTTTACAGGTTTAAATACTAATATCAGTTAATCGGTTAGTCTCGGATTTTATTGATTTTTTAAATATAGATATTTTTAAAAATCAAAATTGATTTATCAGACTACTGGTTTAACCACAATCCGTGTTGAATTTTAAAATACTGATTTAAATGAAAAATATTTTAACTATATAAATTACCAAGATATTTGTTAAATTTATTTATGCTTTTTCATCATAAAATATACATGCTTACAAAGTTAACACCAAAGTTAACTTTGAATTTGATCTAACTTATAAAATAAAGGTTAAGGCTAAAAATTCTATAAATTTATATATTATTTTAATTTTTTGGATAATTATTAATATTAGAAGTAATTAAATTCTCAACTTATTTTTTAATGCAAATAGTTAATTTGGAATTTGATTTTGAACTTCGAACAAACGTACTGAATTAGTGTTTTCACTGCATGATTACATCTACATGATACACTGTTTAACGCTATTAATACAAAAGACCGTTTTGATATCGTTCTTTAAACATAAAATCAAATTGGACAAACTCAAAACTATATAAAACTAAATTATATAGAGTACATCCGAAAAAATAAAATCCGCGCATTCACGCGGGTCATGATCTAGTTTCAATTAATCTAAGCAATTGATAGTAAATATGTAAATGGTTATACTAATTATTTATTAAAAATATGAATAAACTTCATATCTAACTACAATATATGAATCAAATTTCATAATTGTGTACATATTCATATTTGAATTCTGCAATAGACATTGATAATTAGGGAGGAATCTCAAAATTATAAATTTATTTTAAATTAAATCCTATTTTCATTTAAAAATACTTTGAAATAAATAATTTTTGAAATAAATAATTTTGATTTCTTTTTTGAATGTTCAGCAATAAAGTTAATGTCTGTGAAAGACGCATGTGTTGAATACCACCAAATCTAGTATATAATTACAAAATCCTTTGGGTTCCTCTCTAATGTTTGTCCCGGAAAGTCTTGCTTCATGGAAGCCACGCCTAACCCATATATGCCATCAATTTGTTTTCAGCATGACACATTGCTCCTAGTTGCTAACAAGACAGTTGTTATTGGAGGCGTCTCCAACCTAAGCATCGTTCCTTGAGCAAAAGGGTCTGGAATGAGTCTTGACATGTTTTCCAAGATTAGAATGATTCAAAAAAACTAATCAATTAATCACTTGGCGTTGAACTATATATAGATAGCACTTGACACAAAACTATTTATAGATATACATATACAGAATATGTATAAGATATATGTCTAAATATAGAAACAGAATGACATATCCACGAAAGTTCTTTGAAGAAAAAAACAGTGCTTCCAAGTTCCAAGTCAGGACACCTATGTTGATCATTGGAAATTAGAAAGTGAAAACGCGCTTCGAGTCAACTACTATTAATTACCCAAACAGCGTAGAGATTGTCTTGTATAAAACTCATTTGTTTGTCTGCGAAGATATTATAACAAACCAAAAAAACAAAACAAAACATAACCTAATTCTTCTCTTCCCCCCCCCCCC
>CAKOAT010256265.1:164872-220084 GCA_932364175.1 Eruca vesicaria subsp. sativa | reverse complement strand
ACTGAAATTTTTGGGACTTGGAGGACTAAAATGGAAGAGACTGAATCTGAATATGTCGATTTTCGAAACTTTGAAATACAGAATCATGTCTATCATTGAAGCAATGGTTTTGGTTTCTAAGCTTGGTTTCTTCTTTCTTTGTTGCGGTTGCAGATTCTAACAATTAATTTTTTTTGTGATCAATACTGTATTTTTTTCGTTTTTTGAATTCTTAGTATATATGTAAAATTTGATTCTAATTCTTTCAATTCTATACCGATATTTTTCTTATTCGCTTCTGCTTTTATACATTTGCCATAAATATGTGTAGAGTAGAAGTGCGACATAAGCAATCCATAAGGTTCATAGTTACAATATCATCACCTAAATTATGGAAAATTAGTTTGGGCTTCCAATCGAATTAAAAAATCAGACCAGACTAAAGTTATCGTCATAATGTAATGATTCCAACCAAATCAAAAATCTCAATAATGAAATGTCCATATAGATAAATAGAAGGATCAAAGTCTTTTTGGCATGAGTTTATTTTTAACTACAAACTTAGTCAATGCAATGTAGGTTTGACCGATACGAACATATGTAGAATTAGGCCAACAAAGTCAATATTGGGTTGTGTTTGGTAGGCTTTACCCCTGTTCGTTTAATGAACGCTGCCTTCGACAGTGGCGTTTGAGATTTATTCATAAGTTTGTTCCCTTTGATTAAATGAAACCACAAATAGAGACGCTGCGTCAGAAAAATGAAGCTTTTCCGGTGTTGCGGCCGACGCAAAAAAAAGTAGCGACCATTGTCTTTATTTCTCTCTCCTCTCTGCAATTGAAAACATAGACGCTGCGTCAGATTTCTTCCCGTGTTCTTCTCTCTTTCCTTTTGAATACTCTTTTTTCCTTTTAAAATTTGATCTGTAGTCGCAGCCGCTGCGCGTTCGTTTAACGAACAGGGGTTTTGACAATTATCTTATCTATTCTCTAGAACATCTATATATGTAAATGATCTAGCTAGAGGACTAAAATCTTTCTTTGTCTCTTATATATTGCACAAGGTTATCTTTCAATTGCATGTCTAAATTGAACAAACAGATTGTGTTAGCTTTTGTGGAAATTTCAACTATAGGATGCCTCTGCCTATTGGTGGAGAACAAACCACACCTCTAACCAAGGGAGTCCATCTCAACATTCTAACGAGCCTTCTCCACTGTCCTCAAGCCAAGATTCGACATCGCCAAGAACCAGAGAGCAAATTCATGGCCACGAAACCTCTTGTGCGACTCACCGCCACCAGATCTACACCGCATCGCCTCAGAAGAAGCGAAGAGCCTCCAGAAAATATGTCCATTTAATACCTTTGCTAATAAAGGGAGGGGAGGGGAGGTCTTCTCACGGTCGGACCACCAGAGAAGAACTCATAACATATCGTAAAAATCCTCTACCTTTCTCCCTCTGACTGCTAAGGCGAAACGAAGTAGAGATTGACACAAATGTTTGTTACTTGCTTTATATCCGTTACTTGGCTGATTCAATTCGATTTTCTCATGATTGTCAAATAGAGTATCAAGTCAATAGATTTTATTGTTGCAAATACAAGACAAGTAATAAATATAACAAAAAAAATGAGCGATTCAATTTGATATTACTCATTATTTTCTTGCAACTGAAAAAATGATAACTAGATCATTAGAATAGAAATCTTAAAACAGAAAAGATAATTCTTTGCTGCATGAAGTAAACAATACTTCCATATGGAAATATGTATGTCTTTTATTTTTTCTTCTTGTTTATATTAGGTACACATATTTATTTTGGAATAACTCTAGTGTTTTTCCAAATCGAGTAAACCAAACAAATTTTCATAACCCTAGAATATTATCCAGTGAGATATTTTTACAAAGTCAGAAATAGTTTGAAATAATTTACATATACTTGCAATGAGCAAGTAATCGAACGAAACAAGTACTGTAACTTGTAAGTAATATATTTTTGATCAAGTATTTGAAATAACAAATATTCATTTTTGACAAGTTAAATACAAATTTAAATTCTATTAATCATACAAGATAAGTCAAATATTAAATATAAGTAAAATAGGAAGTACTCGTCTTGCTTCCATATACCTAAGACAAACTCGCCTTATCCTGTATCATATATCTTCTTTCGAACTTCCAACAATAACACAAAAGTACGTATAATCCGCAGGCAAAACGTAAGAGCATGTAAACGCTAGTGATTATGGCGTTACAGTTTATGTTTGCAGCATTAACGTTCGCCTATGGTAAATATAATTTATAAGAAGTTGAAAATGCATTAAAAAGTGTGATATTGGTAAACAAGACTCTAGTAGGTTATGAATGGTTACAATTGTAGGTGTGCCTTATTATTTACACAAGTAGGCATAACGGGTTAGAAAACCTTACACCATAAATTTGTTTTTTTCTTGGCTTAAATGTTTCCGAACCGGTTGGTCCAAGTTCTTAGTTTAGCTATTAGTGTTTAAAAAAAATGCTGAGATGAGAAGATTGGGTTTGATAAAGATGAAGATGATATAGGTAATAGGTGTTGAACAACTTATACCGGCTATCCACTTGCATCTTCTTATTGCTGTATTGGCTAATTCAGGAATGCTTCCACGTGAGTATCAGTTCACCTACCTTACCAGTTACCATCTCTAGTATTAAATTGCCTTCCGAGTGTTTATTTTTCCAGTTACTTATTTGCCTTTATTATTGAGGTAATTTTAATGGGAAAATTGTCAAATATGACTCAAAATTTGATTTGAAATGTAAAAGTAATAAACCCAAACTTGAATCAAATGCAAAAATAACTTTAAAAACTATTGAAATTACAACCAACCCTTGTGAACAAATAAAAAAATGTATTTTTTTTTACGTTTTTAGCCCTCGCAAGTCGTCTAGGACCGTTTTTTTTAAAAATAATTTAAAAATTGTGTAATAAATATTTTGATAAATGAAAAATTGGAATTATGTAATTAACATATGTCTTAAGAGATATAAATTAAGATATACAAAAGTCAGTTGTTTTCAGCATAGATGAGTGAAAGTAGTGAGTCATGATATTCTTTAGTTTAGGTTTCTCCAACATATGTTGTAGTATTGTATGTGTTTCTTAGGGTTAGTTTCTTTTATCTATCTCCCCATTCGAACGAGTTCGAAAGCATAAATATTTTTTTGAAAAATTAAAAATTTACCTAAGTGTATTTATTTCTGTGTATAGTAAACAATATTTAAGTATAATTTGATTTTATAACGTGGTTAGTTAGTTAATTTAGTCAATTTAGTTTAGAGTTTAGGGTTTAGGGTCTGGACGACTTATAATTACGTCGTCTGGTAAATCCCTTATATATTAAAAGAGAAGCATTGTAATAAATGCGTTCACTCCATAATTGACACATGTCGGTTTCACAATCATTTGGGAATAAATGCAATTACACACTATTTGTTTAAATTTATTATTTAATATATTTATACACTATTTTTAAGAGAAAATTGGAAAAAAGGACACCTTGAACTATGATTGGGAAACTTAAGATTTCTACAAGATTAATTGGTAAACTAAGAGTTATATTTTTTTTAAATACCATTATACCCCCTAATTAACATAATTATAACTTAATTTCGTAATATTAAAACAAAAGAAAAAAGTTTAAAAAAGTTAAAAAAATATAAGTCGTTAAAGGATAAAACACGGCGTTTTATCATTTACCCTAATTTCATACTCTCTCTTCTTCCCCGACGAACCTTCAGTGGCGATAATGGAGATTTAGGGCAAATCTCCATTGTTTCTCCTCCTACTCGTATATTTAATAAGGAAGACGACTTAGTCGTCTTATAGTATCAACAAACGACTTAATTATAAGTCGTCCAAACCGGATTTTACCAAATTACTTTTAAACCTAACCGTATTTTTTACCGGACATATATAAGATGTTTTTTTACTCATTTTTTCGCGAAATTCAGAAAACCCTAACGCCGTTTCTCTCAAAGGTGATTTCGAGGCGATTTCGATCAGATACAAGACCAAGGTAAATCGAAGGCTTCTCTTGCAGATTTATGGATTTTTATTAGGATGAATGTTGTTTTCCTTTACTTTTTACCGTTTGGTTTTGTGTTTTCAACGATTTCGGGAAATTTTGGTTTCAAATTAGAGTTTCAAAAATTGGGGATTTCAATCGATTTGTTGTTTAGTTAGGTTGAATGTTGTTTTCCTCTCATTTCACGGTTACGATTTGTGATGAATATATTTAGTATGAATATATTTAATTATTTTAATATTGAATTTTTAATAATATTTTGCTAAAATTAGAAAGATAAACTTATATTTAATTTTAAATAAAACAACATTATAAGATATTACAAATAGACTTATTAGAATGGAATCGATACTCTTATTGTTTATAGATTTTAAGTTTTTAAATATTAAGGACATAAATTGTAAATAACACGTTAGATTAATTTTTTTTTTTTTAATAAGATAGATAACTCAAATTTCATTGTGCTGTTGTACTATCCCAAAACTATAATCAAGTTTCATTTTCCTTATTCTAGTTTTTTTTTTGCCATTGTGCACCCATGGAAACAAATTTCTCTATATTACAATTATAAAAACTCATATTTTTACTATATTCAATCCTAATTGATATTGCGTTTTTTTTTTAAACATTATTTCATTGGTCACCATACGGTCCATACTAAGGAATTTATGATGCATAAATTTAATTTTTCAAAAAATGAAAAAAACTGAATACAAAATTATACCATAAAAGAAGAATCAAACCCAAGAATCAATCATATCTCATTTAATCCCCGACGTAACATCTGACCAAACCCTCAAAAACAATTATACGCCGGAAAATAAAAACTAATTGTACAATCCAGGGACTAAAAGAGAAAATACCCTCTATCTATTTTTAAGTGTTTTTAAAAATCAAACAGCTCGTGAAATCTGACGAAACCAAAGCTCTCTTCGCAAACGCACATCACATTTCGCACAAACATCGTACTTATCGCCTCCCTTCCCTCCCTCTCTCTCTCTCCTTAGATCCGCCATGCAAGCTCTCCAATCCTCCTCCTCCTCCCTCCGCGCATCTCCACTTCGCACACCTTCTAACCGACAATCCCACCAGATCATCACCAATGCTCGACCCTCCACAAGGAGACGCTCCTTCACCATCTCCGCATCAGCCTCCGTCTCCTCCGCTCCCAAACGCGAGACGGATCCGAAGAAACGCGTCGTGATCACCGGAATGGGTCTCGTCTCCGTGTTTGGAAACGACGTCGACGCTTACTACGAGAAGCTTCTTTCCGGCGAGAGTGGAATCAGCTTGATCGATCGGTTCGATGCGTCTAAGTTCCCGACAAGATTCGGTGGGCAGATCCGTGGGTTTAGCTCGGAGGGGTACATTGATGGGAAGAATGAGCGGAGGCTTGATGATTGTTTGAAGTATTGCATTGTCGCTGGGAAGAAGGCTCTTGAAAGTGCCAATCTTGGTGGTGATAAGCTTGATACGGTACTACTACTCTCTTTGGATTGGTCAAAGTTTGAATCTTTGAGGTTGATTCGGTTTAAAGTTCATGTTTTAGTCATGAGCTTGGTTTATGTGCATAACAGGTTTGGGTATTGGTTAGTTCGGATAGGGGGCTAGAGGGTCCATTTACTGGTTTGGATAGGGGGCTAGAAGATCAATTTACTACTTAACTAATTTTCTATTCCGTTTGGTTTGGATAGTAAAACTAGAACCAAAAAATACCCGGAAAAAATTCGGTTTTCGTTTGGTTTCAGTTCGGTTATATCTGCTAGTTCAGGGGTAATTCGTGTAAAATATCAGGTATTAGGATAAAATATCAAATAATTAGGTTGATTCGGGTATAGGTTCGGGTATTTCGGGTAGTTCTGGTAGGGGCTAGAGGATCCATTTACTATTTGATTTATTTTCGGTTCCATTTGGTTAGTTTCCGTTCAGTTCGGATAGTAAGTAGGAACCAGAAAAAACCCAGAAAAATTTGGTTCTCATTTGTTTCGGTTTGGTTATTTTGGGGTTAGTTCGGGTAATTTGCCTAATTATTGGGTAGTTCGCTTAAAATATTGGGTATTTTGGGTAAAATATAAAATAATTAGGTTGATTCGGATAAAATTATACGGGTACTCTTGGGTAGTTCGAGTACTTTGTAACAATTTAGTTTTCTTCAAATATTTTCGGATACTTTTCAACTTGTGTATGTTGTTGTAGATTGATAAGAAGAACGCTGGAGTACTAGTGGGGACTGGTATGGGTGGTTTGACTGTGTTTTCAGACGGTGTTCAAGCTTTAGTTGAGAAAGGTCACAGGAGGATATCTCCCTTTTTTATTCCTTATGCTATTACAAACATGGGTTCTGCTTTGTTGGCGATTGATCTTGGTCTTATGGGTCCGAACTACTCGATTTCCACCGCTTGTGCTACTTCTAACTACTGCTTTTACGCTGCTGCGAATCACATTCGCCGTGGTGAAGCTGATATGATGCTTGCTGGTGGGACTGAGGCTGCTATTATACCTATTGGTTTGGGAGGTTTTGTTGCTTGTAGGGCATTGTCGCAGAGAAATGATGACCCTCAGACTGCGTCAAGGCCGTGGGATAAACAGAGAGATGGGTTTGTCATGGGTGAAGGTGCTGGTGTACTGGTATGTTTCACAACTATTAATTGAAATCGTTGGGGTTTGAACAGTGCTGTCTGTAGCTGAGGATCCTTACTCTTTAGTGTTGAAACATTTGTTACCATAATTGATAGCTCAGGAAGTATCATTGCATTTGAATTGCTCTGCTTTAACAAAGGTGGCTTCATCCAGCATGAGATTTGCTGATACATGTGACATGTTGTGTCCATTGACTGTGTTAATTAATTTATTATATGCTGTAATAGGTGATGGAAAGCTTGGAACATGCGATGAAACGTGGTGCTCCAATTGTAGCGGAGTATCTTGGAGGTGCTGTTAACTGTGATGCTCATCATATGACTGATCCAAGAGCTGATGGGCTTGGTGTCTCTTCCTGCATTGAGAGCTGCCTTGAGGATGCTGGTGTGTCTCCGGAGGAGGTAACATGAACTAACTTTTCAGGTTCCATTATATTACGTGTTTACATATGTTACTTAATATTATTCATAGCTTGTGATTGTTTGAACGTTTTTTCAGGTAAACTACATCAATGCCCATGCAACTTCCACTCTTGCTGGTGATCTTGCTGAGATTAACGCCATTAAAAAGGTGTTCAAGAGCACTTCAGGGATCAAAATCAATGCCACCAAGGTTCGTTCCCAACTCTCAATGCTATTTTTAATTATCTTCTCCTCTATTTCCTGTATTTGTTTGCCTTGCATTTCCTATACATGGCAGTTTTGTGAATGCATCGTGTTACAGTCTATGATAGGTCACTGCCTCGGTGCTGCTGGAGGTCTTGAAGCCATTGCCACCGTGAAGGCTATTAACACTGGATGGCTTCATCCCTCCATCAACCAATTTGTACGTATTAATCACTCCTTAACAAAAATAATTTATCAGTTCGACATAATCGATAACAAAAACCCAAGAACACTCTGTTGATAGGTAACCTCAGTTTTCTTTGTTTTTAGAGTCTTAACACTCTTTTGTTTGTCATTGTAGAACCCAGAACCAGCAGTGGACTTTGACACGGTTGCAAACGAGAAGAAGCAGCACGAGGTGAATGTTGGTAAGTGACGACAAGCATTCTTGTCATTTGATTACAAACCGACGATGGTTTCTCTGATAATGTTCTGTCTGTTTTTTTTTGGTGCAGCCATTTCAAACTCGTTTGGGTTCGGTGGACATAACTCAGTCGTGGCATTCTCTGCATTCAAACCCTGATTCCTTCATACCCGCTTTAGATTCTCTGCTACATCACCATTACCTTCCTTGCAGCTTCCTGGTTCAGTGTCATTCAGTTTTTTTCTTTTTCTTTTCTTTCTTATTGTTCATTAAGCTGGTTGAGATTTCAGATTTTGTTTCTTTATCTTCTGTACGGAATGTTGTATCTTAATTCGTTTCATACTTGCCTAAACAAAACCAAGAATCTTTGTAGCAATGGTGGTAGTGTCAGAATAAATCCAAGTATGGGATTTTCATATTTTTTTCCCTCAACACGACTATGTACCACCTCTCTTTCCGTACTTTTTAAAAATCATATTGATTTCAATCATTTAATGATTTATTGATGAGATTCTATAACAAATTACTCCATCCGTTTCATATTAAGTGTCGTTGTAAAGAATTTTTGGCTTTATAAAATAAGTGTCGTTTTTGGCTTTCAATGCAAAATTTATTAATTTT
This sequence comes from Eruca vesicaria subsp. sativa, assembly GCA_932364175.1. Lineage (NCBI taxonomy): Eukaryota > Viridiplantae > Streptophyta > Magnoliopsida > Brassicales > Brassicaceae > Eruca > Eruca vesicaria. The sequence continues at coordinate 211,750 of CAKOAT010256265.1, read as the reverse complement.
ATTATGTAATTTGTTTTTCTATTGGTTAAGATATGGTTAGATGTATAGGTAACTGTGTTTTTATATATGAAATATGTAAAATTAATTGTTTTCTTAATCCGTGTGCATAGTTGTAAAGTGACATTTATAATGAAACAGAGGGAGTATTTGAAATCAGTTTAAATACAAAAAACTTGAAACATTTTAAAGTTGAATAACATTAAGAAGTGTATTTAATTGAAAGTTAGAATTCATTTGTATTCAAATGATAAATTTATTGTTATTTAAACATAATTTTTAAAAACTCATTTAAAGAACTTGATATTTTATAGTATAAGAGTTTCATTTTGGAAATTACTCTGAAGTTTATTGTTATTGAAAATACTTTATACGAGATTAAAACTTTAAAGTGACTTAAATCTACTGTTACTGAAAATGCTTTAAATTATGATTTTAAAGCTTTTCGTCTCATCATGGATGTAACTTGTTCCCGGCCAAATCAAAACTGATGCTGATGCTTGATCTTTGAAAGAACAATATTAAAGTTTTAAACTGTTCAATGTTGCCTGTGAAAATACAGAAAAGTAGATCAACAACATTGTCATTGTTGAGCGAAAACGTTAACACAATGACACAACCCACTCACAATGACTCTTAATCTCCATACTAGCTGCAAAAAATCAATTCAATACCATTACAGTTGCAACTGAGCAGCAAACCTAGAGTTCAAAAGTCATGTCAAAGTAGTAAATATCTCCACTAAATGCAGTATATCACACCTACCATCTTTCGGTAGAGAGAAAAAACATTAGTTCCAAATTTTACCTAGCAACGCATGTTTGTTAGTTTGTTTTGGGCTCTCTTTTTATGAGAACACAACAAAATCGATTACCTAGGCAACTAACATTTAAACTACACGGACCACACTTACATTACTTCACCGACAATCCACCCACAACTTTGAAATATAATAACCTGAACAACAAACTATAGACCAACTCTTCAGCATCACATTATTATTTTTTAACTAACATCACATTATCTACATGGCCACATTAGACACTAATTTAATATCTGAACCAACAAATCTCAAACACAAACTTACGGCTAGATGAATCTATTTCATGGAAACTGACTCTCGGTCGTTGAAAAGAATGAGAGTACGAGAAGCAAGAAGAAATTCCATAGAATCTGAAAAGAGAGCCCTTTTGTTTTCAAATTATATTAGACTAAGTAGATGTCATTCTAAACTGGAATTGTCATTTCATATTTTTTTTTTCATCACTGGAGAACTCTTGAATATCAAGCTCATTTAGATATATTGATTCATTTCTCTCACTAAAAAGGTATAATCAATCAATTTTCTAGTAACATGTGGATGCTACGGCAAAATCAGACCTAAGTAGTGGAATGAAAGAACTAATGCAACAAGTTAACACTACACCATTATAAAATATGATGCTTTGTTTTAAAAGTTATATTACAGAGCGACAGTGTTTGGAAAACAAAATACATAAAAGATAAATAAGAAAAGACACAACATTATTAGTGCATTCTTTAGTAATTTCCTTTTTCAATTGATGCCTATAATCTAGTAAATTTCATTTCGGAGAAGTTTAAGAAGAGACTTTGTAGCATTTATTTTACTTTCTTTGAAAAGTAAATTATCGTTTATAAACAATTGCTTGGATATGATTTGTCGTGGTTCTGGAAAGACATAAATAAGTGGTTTTCATCCCACACCTCATTACATTGTACAAATAGACATAAAATTACCAATTTACAATTGACTATCAAATCAATACGTCTATGGCTTTGAGAAGATACCAGGATTAGCATAAAAGCAAGGCATTGGAATGCATAAGATTTTGATCACCTTTCGAATTGAAATTATATGCATAGCCTTTTTACGTTAATATTAATGAAACATCAGCTTTCCTGACTCAAAATTGAAATTTGATGATATATGATATCAAATTCGGATATGATGAGCCAAATACCAGATTTGTCATCTCAGCAAATGGAGACAACAATTCTTTGATGAGTGCTCTTCTAGACCATTCCAAATCTGATGGAAACCACTTGTAATTTGGATCTGCTTCAGAGAGATTACGCAATGCTTCTTTATCCGGAATATCTCTATCTAACATCCGAAAGGTTGAATTCCACCTAGTTGCAACATCCAAAACAAGACCATGTTTTTTCTTGCTCCCAGCAGTTTCGACACAGGTCGCAAACATATGTTCTCTCGACTCTGAAGACTTCACAAACTTCACCGTGTGCCTGATTTTCTCTAAGGCTTCACTAATCACAGCCAAACCATCTTGAACAATGAGGTTCAAGATGTGTGCTGCACATCTTACATGTAGAAACTCACCATTGCACAAATTTTTTTTGCGAAGATGTGACTTTAGAACCCTTTGCATATTGTCGTTTGAGGAAGCATTGCCGACAGTCACTGTAAATACTTTCTTACCAATCCCTCATTCCTTCATTAACCTCAACACCTTCATAGCAATACTATAACCACAATGAAGTGGAGGAAAAGCAACAAATGACAGTATCTTCACTTTTAACTTCCAACCATCTACATAATGTGCTGTCAGACATATATAACCCTCTACAGTGATGGCTCTCCACAAATCAGTAGTCAAACAAATCTTACCAGGAACTTCACTCAAAACCTTTCTAAGATGAGTTTTCTCAATCTCATATATCTTAAGACATCTGATACGGTAGTACTTTTAGAAAAAAACTGAATACTAGGATTCGCATACTGAAACGCTTCTCTAATCCTTCTAAATTCGACAAACGAGTATGCAAGATCGTGCTCAACTATGGCACCAGCAATCATTTCACGAAAGACCATTATATCAAACTTTCTATTGTTACCTCCACGTGTACGTTCAGCACCAGGAGTCTTTGAACAATGTTTAATGTGACGCCACAAAGTAGTAATTCTGTTACTCAGATCAGAGCAATAAAGATGGTGGCAATGCTTGCAGATAACATTAGTATGACCATTAGGCATTCTATCTTTTATATCAAAATGTTTCATACATTTAGAATGCCTTCGTTTTTTACCTCTACTACTCTCAGCCACACTTATAGAATCATCTTGTACATCATCTTCATTCTGATCAGGACCATCATCTTCATTCTCATCCATCGTCCCATCAACACTCAAATAATCATCATCATCATTAAGATTCAAAGCATTCTCATCCATCTGAACAAAATAAATAAGTAAATGAGCAACCCCATCAGAAGCAAATCACTGAAACAAAGCTTACATGCATTCTCCAAGAACAAGACAATAAGGTAAAGTACAAATCTAAGACTTAATTACACATGAAGCTCTACAAAAAATGTTTAGCATTTTATCAATGTTGAAGTTCAGAGAACATTGAGTTCATCTGCTATGTAAACACTATATCGATATCAAAGATGATAGAGTGAACCTAACTCTGGAGATCCTTCAAACAAAAAATGAAGATTCTAAAGCTTCAAGGTTGGGATAATCAGTTTCTCAACAAGCTAAAAAGATTGTCTAGATGAATCGGTGAACCTAGATGAATCGACAAACCTAGATGAAACTCTAAAGTCTAAACCCAACACCAAGATGACTCGGTGAACCTAGATGAAGCTCTAAAGTCTAAACCCAACACCAAGATGAATCGGTGAACCTAGAATCACAAACCCGTCGAATTAAAATAAGAGAAAATGCAAAAGTGAAATCGCAAAAGGAGAATAAATATAAAATTACCTCGGATCGTGGCACGGAGAAGCGTGGTTGTGACTCGGTCTGTTAGATTTAAGCTTTGGGCGAGAGACGGAGAGAGCAAGAGGAGAAAAAGATAGACGGTTTTAATTTTTAGGATTTGATTTTTTCCCAAATACTAACCCTAGATATTTTTAAGATTTGGGCGGCCCATGTCCATATGGTTTTGTTCATTGGGCTTTGGACGTATATGAGCTTGGTTTATTTGGTAAAAAGATATTCTGGACAAATTTGGGCGTGATCATATTAGTCCGTATCGATTTGGACATGGACCACCCATTGATAGTGTGTCAATCCCTACTAAAATATCATTGAAAATAGATAAGATATGAGTTATGGTAAAATCACATTTACAATTTTTAGATTGTCACTCACTAACACTTTAAACCTTTAAAATTTTTTATTATCACTTTAAACACAAAACTTGACATTTGTATTATAAAAAACTTTTGACTTGACTTATTTATTCATCAAATCAAAAATGTGAGTGAAACTATTTATTTACAGATAAAAAGTGATGATGTGTCAGTTTTTTAAATAAATAATAAAAAGTAAGTAAAAATAAATAAAATCAGAAAATTAAACAAAATTTTAAATAATAGATTTTTAATTCATACTTTTTAAAAATTATTTTACATGTTTATATAATTTTATTTTTCTAAAACTAAAGAAATTATTCAAATAATATTTTTTTTTCTAAATTGAAAAAAAATTCAGAGAATTAAAATTCTATTTTTTGTGTTAAAAATTAAGTAAATTATTAAAATTAGAATATTCCAAAATAAAATTCCAACCTTAAGAAATTTTAAAATTTTAAACATTCAAGTAATTTGAATTTTTGAAAACTTGTAAACTTTGATTTGTTAAACAATAAACTTTCTAAATGTCTGAATTTTTATTTTTAAGTATTATAATTTTAATGAATTACTTTATTTATTTTTTAAATGAAATTTGAATTTCCTTAAACTTTCGAAAATTTATAAATATATATTTTTTAGTTTTATGAAGATTAAATTTTAATTATTTGAACACGTAAACAACATTTTTAGATTTTTTTCTAGTTTTTATTTTATTTTTTCTTATTTATTTAGTATCTTTTAATCAGAAAACTGACATCATTTTTTTATCAGTAAATGAATGGTTCCAATCACATTTTAACTTGACCAATACGTAAAAGTTAAGGTGAAGATTATTTATGATAGGAGTTTAAACGTCAGTCAAAAAATTTAAAAGTTGTTTTACCGAACGTTGAGGTTTTATGCGAATTATATATTTTCTTCGGATTTTGGATTCAACTACAAACTAGATTTTGACCCGCGCAACCTCGCGAGTGTTTGTTTTCTTTTATAATTAATTATATTAACATTTTGTTTTTACTTGTAAATTGATATATATTATAGTAATCACATATTTACGATATGTATAGTAAATGTTTTTCAAACATAATAATATTATATAATACGTGTTTTAATCAATAGATTGTTTCAAATTTTTTTATATTATACATGTTTTTCAAACATGTGTTTGTTTCTTTTTCTATATTTTATTGTTTGTTAGATTCGTATTTCATTTTTAGACAAAGTAATATAAATAGAGATTGATTAAATATTAGTATACTTTAATTTGCAAAGTTACTATAAACTTCGAAGAATTTTTTTCTAAAAACTAAACTTATAGTTTCATAAATTAATATTATACATAATTTTATTAAAAAAGAATTTTTTAAACAATTTATTTTTCTAAACAATATATTTGCGCAAATTTACATCGAAATAAATTTATCTAGTATATATAGCGTGTAAATTTTGTTAGGGTATACAAATATTCCATATTACGAATTTGTAATTTTTTGTTAATATATTGTGGATGCATTTGACTATTATTGACATATTTCCTTATAAATAATATAAGATTCCTAAACTTATATCTATTGACATATTTTGCGTGACTAAGTTGGAAGGTGTGTGGTAATTTACCAAAACTAAATTGTTAAACGTATCTTAGTTATTATAGATATAATTTTTCATAAGGTATAATAAAGATAAAATTATTAAGGGAGTTAATGTAACATGACTTTTTAGTAATAGTCTATTTTTTAAAAAAATCATACATGAATTCAAGTCATGACTTCTGTTTTAATATATAAGACTAGCTTTTTACCCGCCCTTTTAAAGGGCGGGTATATTTTTGGGTTTAATTTTTTAAAAAAGAAATTAATTTCTGTATTTATGTTTAATATTAATTTAATTTAATGTAATTTTTTGTAATTCTATTAAATATCTCAAGTTGAAAGAACTGTTTATGTTTAATTTAATTTATTGTTTATTTTTTCTATTTCTTTTTTGTAATTCTGTATTTATGTTTAATATTAATTTAATTTAATGTAATTTTTTGTAATTCTATTAAATATTCTCAAGTTGAAAGATAACTGTTTATGTTAATTAATATGTTAGGAAAAAATAACTAATTCTTTTATTGAAAGATATACTTCAAATATTGAATGGGGTTAAAAATTGTGATATATTTAGATGCAGTTATAAAAGATCAAGTTATTTTTATTAGTTTTTTACGTAGGTCATGCGGAAAAAATTGTTGAACTAATCATTTATCAATTGTTCATGATCTGATTTAATGGAATAGATTGGTTATAGAATTTTCTTTTTCTTGTTTTGGTCAAAGCACAGTATATTATTTGTTGATCATTTCTACAAAAAAAATGAACAATGTTATGGTTTTAGATACAACATCTTTTGGAACCAAGCTATTACCACTGAGATTATATATAATTTTGAACATCAATGTAGCAAAACAATTTGAATGGGTATTCACTGATATTATATACTCCTTCCGTTTCATTTTAATTACCATTCTAGGTTTTTACACACAGATTAAGGAAATATTTAATTTTATATATTTTCAAAACAAAAACACAATTACCTATATACCTAACCACTTTTCAACCAATAGAAAAATATAATATCATATAAAATTAATAAATTTTGCCGCGAAACTCTAAAACGACACTTATTTTGAAACGAAATTTTCTCTCTAGAATTACAATTAATTCGAAATGGAGGGAGTATAATTTTGGACATCAATGTAGCAAATCCATATTTTGGATGTGATACCCATTTTTTAAAAAGTACTCATCTAACTGACACAATATAAGTAACTGAACTTGATGACATACCCATTAATTATATTTTTTAGTTACTACTCCATCCGTTTCAATTTAATTGTCATTCTAGAGTTTTGCACACAGATTAAGAAAACAATTAATTTTACATATTTTCAAAATAAAATTACAATTACCTATACACCTAACCACTTTTCACGACACTTATTTTGAAACGAAAAATTTACTCTAGAATGACATATAATTTGAAACGGAAGGAATATCGATTTAGTCAACATGATCCAAATTAGTATTTACCTAAAAGCCTGTTACTCATACATTTTAGTCCAACTACTTTCATCTTATTTTGTTTTCTCGGTTCGAGAGAAAAAAAATGAATACAATATATTTCTGTAAGTTTCTGATAAATATAGCTATATATTTAGTTAGGAAAGAGGTTTATTAATATTTATTATCATGGCCTGGCTGTTCAAAAAAAAAAAAAAATCATGGCCTGTTGGAAGTTGGGCCAATTTGATACTCCCTCTGTTTCAATATAAGTGTCACTCTATAGCTGTGCACACAGATTAAGAAAACATTAATTTTTACATATTTCCTATATAAAAACACAATTACCTATACACCTAACCACATTTTAACCAATAGAAAAATAAATTACATAATAAAATTAATAAATTTTGCATTGAAAACCGAAAACGACACTTATTTTGTAACGAAAAAAAATCCCTACAACGACACTTAATATGAAACGGAGGGAGTAACTGTGTAGAGTTTTTGCTTTTCTTTTTTTTGTTTGAGTGACATTCTTATAATATTTTCCATCGTCTCCATAGATATTTTAGAATTCGCTGCAACATATCAATGGTCGCCATGCTTCCATAATTGATTATTTTTTGCGTTTTTCTTGTTGCTTATGCCTTGAACCTGTAATCTATTACAAAACATCTGATTGCAACCTTTTAAAACCCGAAAAATTAGTAACTTTAAAATTTTCGATTTATAATCCGATTATGACAATCAACACAGTGAACCAATGTAATCGCAAGAGAATCATCACCACTGACGCGTTTTTGATGAGGTATAAAAGCTAAATCAACGAATCGAATTTTGTTGTATATGAAAAAAAAGTAACTGATTTTGTTATATACAAAGAGAACGTGGTTAAAAAAAAGAACGTCATTAATCTTTTGATTTTTAAAAAAGTAGATTGATTGGTACAACATGTGATATGTGGCCAGAGATTTTAGTAGATTTGGTGGTCATTTTTCCATTTCCTAAATTATCTTCTTAGAGATTAAGTTTTTAAGGCAAAATTAATGGCACAAAAAGTAATATTCCAAGGATATCTAAGGGTAAATCCATAAAAGGGATCCTGATTTAATAGTATTGATATATTAGATACCCAGGCCTCGTTGGCTCGATCAACCCGTGTACATAAAAAGCCCAATTGAAATCCGGCCCAACACTACTGTAATCATCCCGCCAAAAAGGGAACAGGTCATCTCTTAATTTCCCGCCACAACAACACTATACCCTCCCTTTATGCCTTAGGGTATCAGTCAGTCAATCACTCCTCCGACCTCAAAGGAAGAAGAAGAAAGAACACGAAAAAGAGATTAACGTAAGAAATGGATGTGCCGGAGGAGACGAGGCTTCGCCACAAGCGAGATTTCATCCAGTTCCTCGAAAACGTAACTCCATCTCTCTTTCTCTATCTCACGAGACATCTCAATCTTTTGTTCGTATTAACTGTGAGTTTTTGTTTTGTTTTTGTAGATCTACATGGATGAAATCAAGGCGCTGGTTCAGAACAAGCGTCACCGTTTGATTGTGAATGTATCTGACATTCATACACACTTCCGCGAATCTGAATCTTCCTCTAGGTTCCTCTCCTCTTCTCTATCTCTCTTTACTATTTTCGCCTACTTCATTCTTAGTAGTAGAAGTGTAAATCAATTTCGTTTAGGTTTATCGATTTTTGGGATTTTTAGGGTTTTGTCGATTTTGGGGATTTCATCGGAATCTAATTACTAAGAGATTAGGAGATTAGTTTTCTCATATTCCTGAAGTTTTAGCGTTTTGTCGATTTGGGATAAGATTATGCCCTAGGAATCAGAATGGATGATAATTTTTCTTGCCTCAGTCAACTGTTTTTTTTTCTGAATTGAAGTTGATTCCCTTTTTTTTGTGTGTGTAGGATATTGAAGAATCCAATTGAGTATATGCAATCATTTTGCGACGCAGCCACTGAAGCTACACGCAACATTGACCCTAAATACTTGAAGGAAGATGAGCAGGTCCTTGTTGGATTTGAAGGTCATTTTGTCTCTCGCCGTGTCACACCTAGAGAGCTCCTCTCTGAGTTTATTGGATCTTTGGTCTGTGTTGAGGGCATTGTCACCAAATGTAAGCCCTCTTCTTTTTTTTTTCCTTGAAGAGTTTAGGTCACTGATGCTTTTTTTTTTTTTTGCTTTCAGGCTCTCTTGTGAGGCCGAAGGTTGTTAAAAGTGTACACTTTTGTCCATCTACCGGTGAATTTACCAATCGAGACTATCGAGACATCACGTCCCATGCGGGTTTACCCACTGGCTCTGTCTATCCCACTAGGGTAATTACTACTTTAATCTGATGCTGTTCATTTACCTTGTTATTGCTGGAAGATTTGCATGTTACTGAATTTTTGCTTTTTCAGGATGATAATGGCAACTTATTGGTGACTGAGTATGGTCTGTGCAAGTACAAAGATCACCAGACCTTGTCGATTCAAGAAGTGCCTGAAAACGCCGCTCCTGGTCAGCTTCCTCGAAGTGTTGATGTCATTGCTGAGGATGACTTGGTTGACTCATGTAAGCCAGGAGATCGTGTGGCTATTGTCGGCATTTACAAAGCTCTTCCAGGCAAAAGCAAGGGTAGCGTAAATGGTGTCTTTAGGTGAGTGTTTTCTAACAACCTCTTAAATTCAGATATGTTAGTTTTTCACTGTGATAATCCTGACCGATTTTTATCTGTGTAGGACTATCCTCATAGCCAATAATATCTCCCTGCTCAACAAAGAAGCAAATGCACCTATATACACCCCACGAGACCTACAGGAGATTAAGAAGATTGCAGCAAGAGATGATGCATTTGACCTTCTTTCTCGTTCCTTGGCACCTTCTATTTATGGTCACGCTTGGATAAAGAAAGCAGTGATACTACTGATGCTTGGCGGTATGGAAAAGAACCTCAAGAACGGAACCCACTTAAGAGGGTAAGTTCATGCTTAGAGACAATTTCAGTTTCGGTTCATTGATATGACTGTTTCTAAATTTCTGTGAATCAAAATTTGTGTGCCTTCAGGGACATCAACATGATGATGGTTGGGGACCCATCTGTTGCGAAATCTCAACTTCTGAGAGCAATCATGAATATTGCACCATTGGCTATATCAACTACAGGCCGTGGTTCTTCCGGTGTTGGGTTAACTGCTGCTGTGACGTCTGACCAAGAAACAGGTAAAAACACATTAAAAAGCCTTTTTCAACAATGCCTGGGAAAAGGTCTAAGTGCTCTTATGACATCAATTTTCCTTTTTTCTCATCAGGGGAAAGAAGACTAGAAGCTGGTGCTATGGTCCTCGCTGATAAAGGTATCGTCTGCATTGACGAGTTTGATAAGATGAACGATCAAGACCGAGTTGCTATTCACGAAGTTATGGAGCAACAGACTGTAACAATCGCCAAAGCTGGTATCCATGCATCACTAAATGCTAGATGCAGTGTGGTTGCAGCAGCAAATCCCATTTATGGAACCGTAAGTTTGCATAAAACTCTTCCTGGTCTGTTGATTCGATTGACTAGCAAGCATCCCTTGTTCTAATAATCTTCTCTTTGTGCCTCCAGTATGACAGATCATTGACTCCAACAAAGAACATTGGACTTCCAGACTCGTTGCTCTCTCGTTTTGATCTGCTGTTTATTGTGTTGGACCAAATGGATGCTGGTATTGATAGCATGATATCAGAACATGTCTTGCGCATGCACCGTTACCAAAACGATAGAGGTAGCCGACAATTCATATTTCTCCGATTTATTAAACATTTCATTCACATCAATGACTTAAGATATATCTGCCTTTTGAGGAAATTATAGGTGAGGCAGGGCCAGATGGGAACTTGCCGTATGGGAGAGAGGAAGATGGTGAAAGTGAAGTGTTTGTTAAGTATAACCGAATGCTGCATGGGAAGAAGAAGAAAAGAGGCCAAACAAATGAGAAAACTCTTACGATTAAGTTCCTGAAGAAGTACATTCACTATGCCAAGCATCGAATTCAGCCAGAGCTCACTGATGAAGTAACACTGAACTTCAGCATACAGATTTACCTATTTGATATCTGATAAAGTTTTTCCACTAAAATCTCTCTTTTGTTATTGAATTTTCAGGCATCTGAACGTATCGCAGAAGCATATGCAGATCTCAGAAATGCAGGTTCTGATACTAAGGTAAAAAAAATCATATCACAATGCTGAGTGTTGTGTTTTCGTCTTAAGAAACCTGTATTTGACATGACCATCCACATCTCTGTAGACTGGAGGTACGCTTCCGATAACAGCAAGAACTCTAGAGACAATCATCCGTCTTGCCACAGCACATGCCAAACTGAAGTTAAGCAGAAAGGTAACAAGCTCAAATATTCCGTTTTGTCTTCTTGGTCGTGAATAAATTGTTGTACTTTGTTACACTCTCAAAATCAATCATATCTTTGTTTTTAAAGGTTACTAAAGTCGACGCAGAGGCTGCCTTGAAGCTGATGAACTTTGCAATATATCACCAAGAACTGACAGAGATGGATGAACGTGAGCAAGAAGAACGTCAAAGGGAACAATCAGAACAAGAAAGAACACCAAGTCGTCACAGAGGCAATCAAGAGAATGCCTCCGCAAATGTCGAACGGTTAGCTAATTTCATTTCTTCCATTGAAGCCCATACCGCAGCTATCTTAATTGTAATACATTGTTTTTTTCTTTTGTTGCTTGTTCCCCTCAGTGAAACAGCAGAGCCAATGGACGTAGATGAACCTCCCGCAGAGCAATTTAGCGGCACAGTCTCTGCAGCAAGGATTGAGGCCTTTGAGCGAGTGTTTGGGCAGCACATGAGGGCAAACAGGCTCGACGACATCTCTATTGCAGATATAGAGACAGTAGTCAACAACAATGGAGTTGGAGCTTCTCATTACTCTGCAGATGAGATTATGGCTCTCTTAGAGGTACATCTCAAAATAAGAGACAGCGTCTCATTCTTTGTTTTTGTTGAAACAGTTTCCTCATCACTTACCTTAATGTGGGTTTATGCAGAAACTGCAAGATGATAACAAAGTGATGATCAGCGACGGAAAAGTTCATATCATTTGATCCATCATGAAGAAATGCACCCGATGAAGTTATTTCTTCATATTAGAACTCAAAGTAGTGTAGTACTGTGAGAAGAGAAGCTATTGGGGACCAAAGTATCTTTTCTTTTTAAATCATACTTTTTAATTTGTCTTTGCATCTATCATTTAAATTAAGAAACTCAAATATTTTGCTAGTCATGGTCGCTTTCTTCCTAAAGATCTTGTGTACTTGGACAATGCAACCTCTTCATTAAGTCCTTCAGCCTTGCATGATTATTTATTACCCCACAGAGAAATCAGTAAAGAGATATCGTACATAAAATCTTATAACTAGGGGTGGATACAAGCCGAGTACTTGGTGTTTTCGGTATATTTAGTACTCGGCTTGCCTTGTACGAGTATTCAAATTTTGGACTTGTATTTGGTTTGTTAAAAACGAGTACTTGCAGTTTCAAGTACTTGCGAAAAATTGATGGACTTGCAAGTTAATTGCCTTGTTTTATTACTTGTTATTAGTAAAAATTTAATAAATTACTTGATAACTATTGGTAAATTATTTGATAATTAATTAAAATTTAAAGGTAAATAAATATTATATATAAATAATATGTCATTATTTTCTGATTTTTAGTCATTCGTGAAATAGATTATATTAAGAAAGAAAGAAATTCCAAAATGTTTATATAAATATATCACTTATGTATGATTCCCTTATAAAAATTGAAATATAAAGGAGCTGTTTTACTATGATTTAGAAAATTGTATTTTTGTTCATTAACAAAAACGAATAATAAACCAAACAACGATGAATATTAATTTTATTTTATTATTTTGTATTTGTTTCTATTTAAATGCAGTTTAAATAGACTACTTGATACATGTCTTAGTCAAAATAAGTATTCGACTTTAAGAATCGTGTACTAACCAAGTACTGAACATGTGGTAAGTAACAAGTAATTGTGACCCCGCATAAAATACATAAATTTTAATTAATTAATAAAATATATATTAAGTATTTAATAAACGAAATAACATATGACAAGTAACAAATAAAGGATAACAAATAATAAACCAAGTAGTTAAAAATTAAAATGAACTTGATACTTGACTTGTACTTGCGAGTAATAAAATATGTTTACTTGTTACTCGACTTGATTAGAGCAAGTACTTGTTTTTTCAAACCAAACCGAGTCAAGTAGCGGGTACAAGCCGAGTATCAAGCATTTGTGCCCAGCCCTATTTATAACCAATGCGAAGAGACGATTCTTCATCCAAAAAAGGTAAATGATGTTATAACTGGCGTTCAATGGAATCTCCATTTCTTAAAATATCCAGTCTCTCATTGGAGATCAGCATGTCCGTTGTTGGTAAGGTCCCCCCAAACAACACCAATGTCTTCACCACCGGTTTCATCGATAATTTAAGAATCAGTAAACTTATTTTACTATAACTATTAAACTTATATTATTAATGGATAAATTGTATCAGAGAGATGTCGAGTAATTAACGAAAACTTAAAAAATAGAGGAAACAACAAAGAAAGAAGACAACATGCAATTAAATGGATTCCCTTCAATTTTCCATTCAATAAAACCTTACCATTCACAACAACACAAAAGCTAGAATACCCAAGTGAGGATTCAGAATAATTGCAGAAGCCAAAAGAAAACCCCAAATCCCACACAACATCTCTGTAAATAACTACTTACATGTTTCACATTTTAAGCGAAACGATTAAACTTCGTGGTTAGTTTGAGCAGACGTGGGAGGAGGAGGAGGAGGAAGCGGTTTGCCACGCCCCATTGTAAACCCTCTCGTCCCATCAGGCATTTTCGGACCGGGCGGAGGCTTTGAGACCTCCACCGGATGATGATGATGATTATTATAGTGATGATGGAACGATGATGAGTTTGATGGTGAGGTTCCATGTCCTGTGGCAAAATTACAAATTAAAAAAAAAGTGTGGGTCACAAAATTTCATTACCACTTTCCATTGTGGTACGAAGATGATTTTTACTCTAAAAAAAGTACCACTACTGTTGCTGCCTTGAAGATTCTGTCTTCTTCCCCGTCCTCGACCTCTGGCTTTGTTCCCATTTTTATCCCCCACATCCTGAAAATGGTTAAAAAATCAATCTGCCGTTAAAAAACAACCGTTTTGTTTCCTAGCTTAGTGGCACAACATAACTACGCACGTTAATAGAATCAATTTAACCAACTCCTAAACTATTCCAGACCGTAATCAATGTTTTAACAAATACATGAGAGATAGACCATGACTAATAAGATGGGAATTACATTATCAGCCAGATTATCAGAATGATGGTGATGCTGATGTTCATTTGCCTTTTTGTTCTCCTCACCTCCAGTTTGGTCACGCACTCGTCCTGTATTGTCCTTCTCTGGATCTACTTCCTTCCTAGCTGGTCTTCTCTGTGCATACTTAACCTAAGGTGAATAATCATTCAATTTTGTAAAAGCTATCGTTTGATTCCGTATGTATGATTCAGTTAAAGATTTTTTCAGGGATTACTTACTGCTTGTTCAAGAAGCTTAACTCGCAACCCATTTCTCCAGTCTTGCTCGTTATTCAATGTAGCTGCCTGTACCAATTAATAAAAGAAGAAAACGACACCCATTCTTTAAGAAAGGGCTAACTAGAATATCATACCAATCGTGTAACTTTTAATTGACGCTCACCGCTTTCTCAGCTGCCTCCACTGTTTCATATTCCACAAATGCATGTAACTATATCCAAAAGAAAGAAAAGCTCACTACTTACATGCATATAAATAAAAATAAAAGTTACTATGATTCCATATAAGCTCCATGAAGATCCTTACTCTGGTTCGGATGAATTTGTCCTTCTTAAAACCCTTCTCTGATTCTTCAGCAGCATTTGGATCACATATGGATACACTTTTAATGCTAGAGTTGGAACGAAAATTTTAGTCAGCAGTGTGTATAAAAGACATAACGAAGATGTAACAATTATATAATGGGAGAAAGAAGTAAATGAAAAGATAGATAAAGCTAAGCCCTACCTTCCAGCTTTACAAAATATAGCACGAATGTTCTCGTCTGAATGATCCTCCGGCAAATTTTCTACCAAAACAGTGAAAATCTATGGTACACAAGATCAGCAGCGAAGATAATCAGAAAGGAAGCAAATACAAAACACATGAGTTAGACCGAGAGAGAAGGTTCATGTTCTGAGGCAATTATAATACCTTTGGATCCCTGACCTCAGGAAGAGGACTCAGACGCTTCACCTTATTCCCCTCCGAGCTAACAACCTGCACGTTTGCCAGTTAGAAACCTCAAAATCCGTACGAGTTTCATCTGGTATTTAACTTTACTTCCCTATCGCTACATTACTCCTAGCCATTTCCGTGCACACAACTTGTAAATACAATGAAGAAGCTTACAAGAAATGACGACTCCTTCAAGGCTGCAACTATCAAATCATGGTCGCGTGTAAGCTTCTTCATTTTATGGAATGTAGCAATGGTAGATATGGGAACTGCATAGGAAAAAGAAGGCCATTGTTATGGCTCTTACAATTTTCAAACACAAATTATGATACATAAGTTAACGGAGTGACATTAAAACATTATTTCAATACAACGAGATTTCTATCAGCAATTTGAGTTTAGCCAACATCTATACTCATAGAGTCACCAAAGTTTGAGACAGAAAAGCCAAGAAGTATGTTTGCCTCAAGTACACATTCTAGTTCATCAGTTGCAATATCTCTACCCCAGAGTGTCTTTTTTTAGTCAACTCTTTATCAGAAATGGTCACAAAGAAATAGTCAACTGGGCGAATCCTAAAGGCTAATCACAAAAATCAAGGGGTTTATTGCTTGTTAATTTCAAAGTCAAAAGAGATGTATACTAACCAAAGCCTTTCTTGTTCTTCTTCATAGCATTCAAAAGAAACTTGTCAGTAGGCAAATTCTCGTCACTAAAGTAGTACTCAACCTGCAACCAAAAATTACAAAGAAGAAAAAAAACACTAAAACCAAACTCGAAAGCAATGTTTTTTTGATACTTTAAAGAAAACAAGAAAGAGCATAGACCACTTGCCTGTCTAATGATCTTCTGCTTCAACTCATCATTAGAAACAACAGCAACATCGGTCTCGACTTTATTATCATCATGATCGTGATCCTCGCCTATGTTTCTCTCGTGGTCTAAATCATCATCCGAGAAAACAACAACATCATCGGGAGATACAGCAACTGGTGAAGACTCGACTTCATGTAGCGTCGGCTGCGGTTGGGAAGTATCCGCGGTTGAGGCAACCGCGTCTTCAGCTGCTTGCGGTTTGACGGGAGGCGTTTCCATATTGCCGGAGAGAAGAAAGAGTTGGAAAAAATATTGTCCCGACCCTCTTTTTCTTTTTGCGTGTCGTCTCTCTTCCTCTTACCTCTCAGCCGACGCGACTTTTCGTTCTTCGGTTTTTATATGATGACGACTTTTTTTTTTTACGATCGGTCAAAGGTTAATTTCGTCATTTGCTTAAACGCCATCGTGTTGGCATGCTTCACCGAGGTGAACATAACGGGCTTCTCATGGGCTTTAATATAGCCAGGCCATTTAAGAGGTTTGTTTCTCTTCCCGAAATATATACTCTGTATACTAGGCTTTCTAGTTTCTTCTGGGAAGTTTTCTCATTAATTTTCATACTAGGTGATAACCGGGTGTCCATTGACTTCATTAATTTTGAAAACATGAAAGAATGAACAGTCTAATTTTTTTTTTTTTTTTTTTGAAAAAGGGCATAACAGTCTAATTTTTTCACCATTATTATAGAGTAGTTCTACGTTTTATCGTATAGCTATACGTGGGATTCAAAAAGGAAAAATTGTATATTGTTAAATATATATACTGTTGACATCAACTTATTTCCCTTGTGAAAGTAACTTTTACGTCAAAAGTTTGCTAAAATATGTGGGTAGCCACAAAGAAGTCTTCAAATGTTTATGTAAATTAGACATAAACCGTTCAGGTGGGAACATAAATGGTTTAATGTCCTTCTAGGCTTCTATGAAAACAATAGGTGCTTTGTTTATAAACTCCTATAAAGATCCCCACCAAATATGTAAAAGCATGTATGATCTTGTTTCGAAAGGTTTGATGGTTTGTGAAAGCATATATTATAAGTATTACTATTACATAACTGTTACACGAAAAATCCAGATGTATATCAGTAAAAATATTAAAATAATACTGGTACACTAAAAGCCCAAAAATATATGATAATTTTAGTTGAATTATTTTAGAAGATATACGGACAATAGATAGGTTGAATAACAGTGGTAATTCTTATAATAACACTAGTAGATAAAAAAAAAAACTCTAGTAGATAAAGGGTAAAAAATGTGTTGGATGAAGAGCATTGTGATATTGACACCTAAGCAAATAGCATGATTGTAAATATAATATAATTTAAAAGTTATTTTTTTAAATTGCTTTTCTTTTAATAATAAAAACTAGATCATAATCCGCCCGACTGGGCGGGTCTTTGTTTTTATGGTATATATAAATATTTTAAAAATTACAATCTTACGGTTCCAATTTTACTAAGTAATAGTATACTGTTTAAACATTGTATTTCATCACTGTATTGTGTAACAGGACGTCGGTAAAATGTTGTGACCCGTAAATATTTTAGCAATATTTTATAAAAAAAATTTTGACCAAATTTAGTGCAAAGTTATATACACTAAATAATTTAGTCAAATTTTTAAGTTCATTTTTAATGGAGAATTGGAAGGCTAGTATATTACTGTTAAAAACTTATAACAATAGTCAATATAAATTATATAAATAAAATATATATTATTCTTGATTTATTCTAAATACATTTAAAACACGAGTACATATATGTATAAATATTTTTCAAAAATAAAATAATATTAATGATAGAAAATCCAAAAACAATAATAATAGTACTTTGGGCCGCAGTAATTTTTAGTTTAATAATTAAGTCCATTAGATTTGTAAACTATTCTTGTTTCCAATCATCATAATTTTAAATACTTCCTATTCATGTTTCCAAACATTTAATTTTTTGTACTTCAGCTTTAATAATATAGATGATATTTTGTATTGAAATTTTGCAGGAACCATGCATTTACATATATTAATATTCAAATCAAATGAAGCGACCGTATTCTAGAAACCACAAGAACAATAACATGAAATGACCAATTATCTAGGGATTCTTTTTATATATTATGAAGAAGAAACTAATTGACTTATATTTATTAGCAATATATAAAGATAAAAGTCCATTCAACAAGGATAAACTTGAACTCACCTTCCTTTATCCATTGAAGTTGTTTACTAAACAACTACACTAAAAGCATATATATTAATGAACTTTAGAAGAGTCCACAACTTTATTTATTTATTTATTTATTTTTAATTTTTCGTTTGATTTTTAAAAAACAAACTGAGTCAATTGTGAGTCACTATGTGATATGGAGCCCACAAAACAGTGCTAATATCAATTTACATGAAAATATTTGCAAGAGATATATAGATTCACCAGAAATGTAGATCCCATAATTTTTATAATTTTTTTTTTTTTTGGAAAATGTGTGAACTTCCCTTAAAATTCACTAATGGACATGGTCTAATGTCACATATCTATATTATTTCCGCAAATTTAAATACTTACTAGAATGGAAGTCGAAAGTCCATGCTTGCGTTGCGTTAAATTAGGACTGGTTCTATAGCTAGCAAGTAAAGTTTAGTGAAAGAGAGCATCGTATATATATTTTTTTGCATTCTCATGCTCTTTGTAGATGTTGATGCTTCAGTAATGCACACAATAGCTTTGTAAGTTCTAGTTGTTTAAAGATGAAGCATATGTTGAAAAATGATGGATACTATATTTGTAAATGATGTGACTAAACGTTGGCTTCCATTGAACCCTAAAGAGTATGAAGACATGAGAGTGCAAGTAATCTTTAGAACACTCTATTGGAATGATGACTCGGAGATTAAAATTTCATCGTCTCTTATCAACCACTTACAAGGAATGTTGATCTATACACTAGCATATCATCAAAAAATTATACACATAATGATCAAATTATACGTGTTGACAGTGACCAGCTAAGAGTGATATGTTAAGTATAACACTTTTTTTTTTTTTTGGACAAATGGTATAACACTATATATTTGATTTTATATGTTAAACGAATCATGTAAGAAGTACTTTTTTATTTTGAAAGATATATGTGGACGAAAAAAATCTAAATGTTGGAATGCAATATTGCGATGATATTTGTATATAGTTTTCTGAAACTCCTAGTTGTTAACTAAATGAGGATCATTATAATGGTCTAAACATATTAACTAATATTTTTTAAAAATGCATACGAAGGAACAATAGTTATCAATTTTTCAAATATTATTATGTGAAATTCCTGGCTTCACTCTTGTATAGTATACTATATCTAGATTTATAGAAAGTGATGGTAAAATTGGTTCAAATAACTTCCATAATGAATGAAACACTGTAATTGGCCCATATAGTTTCGTCTTGCTTGCCTTGTACTGCGATTGGCTAAGTTATTTTTTGGTCCATCTTTGGTCCTCCACCAAATAAATGAGAACATTTATATTCCCTCTCCTCTCTTTCTACAATTTGTATGGAGTCTATGTCAAGTACAAATTCTTAATACTTTTGGCTGTAGCTGATAAATATTCTACATTGTTTGATCAAGATTGTTGTTGATAATATTATTATAATACACCCTCTGTTTTGAAATGTAAGATGTATTTATTTTTCATATTTCAATTGAATTTTAACTTTACAGAAAACTGTGCAACCAATTATAATTTGTGATCTATTTTGTAATTGGTTGAATAGTTATAAATTTATAGTTTAATTGATACATTCTAGATGGAAAAAAATTCTTGAACATGTGTGCTTAAGGCATCTCATTAAACACGATCAGATTATAACGTACACACATATTGTTTATTTTCAAGAATTAGAATATTTGATGTAACAACGCTAAAATGTCAGTAGCAATATTGATTATATATATTCCACATAATCAAGTACTATCAATGTATTCTGAAAGACTAGTTAGTCCGTACATCTTTTAAAAATTATAACATTTCTACGGATTCATAGTTTATATACTCGTTTAAAAAAATACTCGACAATTCCAAAGTGTTGTGCATAATGTGAAAACGTTTCAAAAAGGAATAACAATGCTTATTCCAATTCGTTGCGTAGATATGAGATATGAAGTACATATTCTGATCTGCAGTACTTTTTAAGCATTTTTTGAAAACCGAGTTTCTTAGAGAAATTAGTAAATTACAAACAAACAAAAGATAATATTGAGACTTCGGCTACTAGAAAGCCACTTTAATATTCTGCTAACGTCTCTACAATAAAAGGGGTTTCGAAAATCATTAGGGTAATAGGGTGTTACTGTTTTAGTCTTTAAATAGTGAAAGGCTACCCTCTCCCTAAAACTTAGGAATATATGTTCTTCGTGTTGGTTTCCGATTTAGTAAATTTAGTAAATGATCGAGTTGACTATATATATCCCAAATCTCCACTCAAGCATCTCACGTGAAAGTCACCAGAGACTTGGGGGCAAGAAAGCTATCATCACGAGCGGAAGAAAGTGATCCGGTCTCATAAGTCATAACAATTTGATTGCTATCATTAATCTAGAATTTACATAATAAGAGGGGCACAAATAGTTGGTGAATAACCAAGTGATAGGCAAATTCCATTGAGCTAAATGATCCTAATTTGAACACAACACTAAACATGTTTATACGACATAGATCTCTAATTCCTTTGCCAACAATCAGATATGTCTAACGCCGATGGACATATCCCCATGAAACTAATTGGTTGGACATAATTTTTGTATAAGGAAACAATATATAAACAATTTCGTATATGTTCCTTTATTGCACTAATACTAAAAATGAAACTCTCTCCCTTTTACTTTTGACTAGAAAGATAGATGTGAATCTTTACAGGATAGCCATAAGAATAGAATTTTAGGTTTATGATTAAAATCACTTCAATATAATTCATTCTTTTACAAAAAGCAGAACTCAGAACTCCAAGTGTAGCTTTGTATGATATGTTAATATCGATTTATAAAAGATTTGTTAATACTGTTTTATGGAGATTTTTTTAGCTAACTAAGTACATAAAACTCGAAGGAGTGACTGGTTAGACTTTAACTTTAGATTTATTGATGTATAACTAGTTTGTATAGTTTTGTTGTAGTTGTAAGAAGTAAATTAGAAAAAAAAATTATAACAGTATATTTTTTCTACAGCTTGCTAAATAATGCGTAAAATTATATTTCTTACATTTATTTTATTTTTTTTTTGTATTATTTCTAAAAACTAAATAAAATAATTGATATTTTTATAGTTGTAGGTAAAAAAACTAAAACTAAATACACTTGGTATAAGCTTAACTTTGATTAATAGTAGTTTTTTTTCTATCAATAGCTTTTAATACGGACAACTGTTTAATATTCAGACACAAAGTAAGAGTTTATGCACTTGTATGATCATAAAATGTGAATATATATATATATATATATATATATATATATATATATATTAAATGTCGTATTGCATGCAATAAAATCAAATAGAAATGGTTTTACCCACTAAAAGGAGTATTTCATTGAACTAACAAAGAACGATGACAGTAAATTCTTTAACAAGTTTCCAAAAGAAAACTTTCCATGGGTTGCTTGATCATCACTCATGGTATTCTACTTTCCTTATGCTGAATCTAGTTTTCTCTTTATAAAATATGGACCGCCTACAAACAAATAGTAATATTAATATGGTTATTATAATTTTTATTTTCACATTCTATGTAGCTTTTCCCCACCTCTATACTCTACACATTTTCTTGATCATAGCAACTTTCAAAAAGAGCATCTTTAGATTTTTCCATAACTATGACGTAAAGAACTTTTGACAATGAGAACCGACTACAAAATAACAACGTTTATCCTCCATTATGATCGACGAAATATACTAACAAGTTATCTAATTATAAAATATCCGACTTAATCAATATCTATCTCATGTATGTTTAGTAATTAAGAAAAGTAAAAATCTTGTTTGTCTTTTGAAGCGTGATCATCATCACTCTATCATTTCAATCTATCCATATAAATGGAGGCATGTGTCTCTGTAATACTTGATATCGTGTATTTATATATTCTCTGAAACTACTCTCAAGCCATTTTCAGTGCAACAGCAAAATGAATTAATCTATTGTGTAACACAACTATTTAGAAATGAAAAGAAAATTGACTTCATTCTTGTGTATATTTATTTTCCGGCTCATTACGTTTTTGTATCAATGGTTTACGCATCTTTAGATTGAACAGATGATTGACTATTGGGCCTTAATCCTATGGTGGCTGAATAGTGTTTGGTGGTGGGGCACTCTCCAGATACCTTATGTTGGTTTTGTACATTTGTCTCTTATGATTTTATCATTATTTAGTTTTTGTTTAGTCTAGCATTCATTTCTGGTTGTTACTATGATTTGAGCTTCTTTGGTTAATGAATGTAATTGTTCACCAAAAACTGTTACATCAAATGGTCCGAGCTATTTGAATAAAGATGATCCACTTATCATTTCTCAGTTTCGTTAGACTTACCTACATCTATGGTTCTTCTGAATTATGTGATACGAACTTGCTTCCTTATTTTACAAAATTGAAGCTCCATTAAAACCATTTGATAGATGTGTTCTAGTTGTCATTAGGACGTTTGTTAGTTTAAAAAAAGGACGATTGTTAGTTTGTCTTGGCTTTCTCACTGTTCTAAGACTGAAAAAGTTGGGGTTCACTGGGACTCAAACTTTTCTTTTTGCCGATAATAACTATCTTAATCTAAACAATGTTTAAAAACTCAAATAGAAGGTAAAAATCAACATAAAATACAGCTAAATAATAACTTCAAGTATCTCTTGGAATTTTGTTTGACATTATGTTTTTTACTCTTTGTATATGGTTGATCAGAAAATTATGGAAAAAAACTGTGTTTAAATTCTTTAGTAATATGTGACAACTGGCTGATCCGTCGATGTAGACATTTTCATCCATCGATGTAGATACTATTTTCATTAGATGAACTTACATAATACTCCATATTGTCATTAAATAATCTTTTATCATATGTTTAAGATGTTAGTAGGATACTTTTCCAGTAAATGAGATTTCTATATCATGTCGGGAGGATATTAAAGCACCTGATTATGGGGAAGATAATTAAAGAAGAAACTAACATAACTTTTGGACCGTGTGGTTCCTAGAAAAAGAGAGTATTTAAAAGCTTGACCGTTCTTAGTTCACAGGCTATATATACCTACCCAACTAAAAAACAAAAGATGTGTGATTGATTTTAATTTTGCTTTATCGCAAAAAAGTTTCCCACGTTGTAGGACAATCGCTAGCGCTTTTTTTTTGTGTGCACCAAAGTCTTCATTACTAAATCAAACGATTACAATAGTAGAAACAACATCGTACATAACACGATATGTAAGTCAAAAGGCGAAATCCCTAACATAGAATTCAAACAAGTATAAGGATAGAGACACAAACTTATTAAAATTTGATAAAACCTTATGGAAGAAATCAAAGTTGCCAATTACTATCATCTCTATAGAAGAGTTGCACCACACTTTAAATTCCACAAGCAAGGAACGATTAGTCACAGAAGTATGTGACGTCGCAGAAAAATCCCAAACCTCAGTTTTCATCGGAATAAAAATCGCTAGCGCTTTCCTTACGGTTTTTATCTACCCGACTCTAACTGCGTAAACCGAACCGCGCGCGTTAGACACACATGCAAGCTAATTAATTACCCTTCACATTCAACAATGGATTTCACATGAACATATATGTACACAGATGAAGTTTCAGCCTTTTCATCTAGAGACTTTTAATCCGAATATTTTTTTTTTTTTTTGATAACTCAGGTGTCCAGGGCTTATTTAGAGACCCGACTATACCTCGAAGGGGTCCTGAAGGCCAACGGAAATCATGTTAAATCCGCTGTGGCCGGGGCTCAAACTCGTGATGGCGGGCACCTCAGCCGAGATTCCTTTACCACCAGACCACAAGGCCCGGTTAATCCGAATGATTTTCTTAAAATCAACCTGAAAATTCTGCTTAAAAGAAAAGTTATGATGGTCCGATTTATCAAAACAATCTTTCCATTGACTCTACTTTATAAACTATTGTTAGCACCAATGCACCATGGACCTTCTGTTTATAAAAGCAAGAACAAAATCTGAAGAAGTAAGATAGGTTTTTCAAAAAAAAAACAAAGAAGTAAGATATATACGGCCGGGAGAAAACCACAATATAAAAGTCTGCCATAATATATACTAGATTTTGACCCGTGTTTGAAATCGCGAAAATTTTTTATAAATAAAAATTTATATAATTGAGTTTTGTCTTAATTTAAAGAATGTTTTGGTATAAAATCAGTTCACCAAAATTTGTGGTGATGATTGTTTTTCATTAGTTTTTAGTTTCAGTTTTTATTTTTAGATTTTGGTTATTGGTTTTTAGTTTTTAAGTTTCTTTTTTTTTATTTTCAGCTTTTGGTTTGTGTTTTTAATTTTTAGATTCGTTGAGTTAGTTTGAACTGATATTACAAACAAACAAATCTTAAATAATCGAATATCTACTTTAAAACTGAAAAGATGACAAAACAATTTGCAATAGTTTATTTTCTAAATAAAAAATATATATAACTTGTGTTTTCATCTTTTGGTTTTGATTTTTGTTTTTAGATTTGGGTTTTGGTTTTGCTTTACATTTTTTTTAAATCAGTAAATTATTTAAGAAAAATAAAACAATATATTTTAAAAGTTACCATTGAAATTTATCAAAATAAAGTGATTGTTATTTAAAATAAAAAATACATTAACATGTTTTAAAGTACATGATTTAAATAAATGATTAATAATAGATAATTTTCTTTTGTTAAAAATATTAAATATCTTTTGGGTCTAAAAATAATAATTGATTTTTGGATCTATTAAGATGGAAAGTTTATTCAATATTTTTTGGAGTGTTTCCTTAATACTAAGTCCAAAAACCAAACTACAGTAAAACCTCTATAAATTAATAATGTTGGGACTTTGAAATTTTATTAATTTATAGAGATATTAATTTACGAAAGTTTCCTTATTTAGATTTTTTTTTAAAAAATTCCATTTTTTATTTATAAAATAAAAAAATATTTTTTTAGCATATGTACATTTTAGCAATTTTCCTTTTATATTATTTTATTATCTTATTTGGTGTATATTTTTTATGTTTCATAGAATTGTTACATGGTTTTTGATATAATTTAACTAAATATTATCAAAATATATTCAAATGTTTAAAAATTAAAAGTATTTTAATAGTAAATATAAAACTCCTAACTAAATATTATCAAAATATATTGAAATGTTTTAAAAAATAAAAGTATTTTTATAGTAAATATAAAACCAACAATATAATGTTAGATTGTACTTATATAAAATTATATATAGCTAGATTATTAATTTATGATTTTAGTGGGACCATATATTTACATGGTAGTTTTAAAAATATTATTATCTTATTATTTTATCGATTTCTGTTATATTTTACACCGGCCCAAGTTGGGACCAGTGAAATTTATTAATTTATAGAGATTATTAATTTATCGAGTATTAATTTATAGAGGTTTTACTGTATATAATTTGTTCTAAAAACAAAAGTAAGCCAAGACTATATCCCATAAATAACCATCGTTTTAATATAAGTAATGCGGTTCAATTAATTATATGATTTTTGTTACATACTTTTAATTATATGGCTTTAGTTACTTTTAAATGACAACTTGTATCAGTAGATAAAAAGAATGACTCTATTTTAATAGAATATATACATAAACAATCATATACACATAAACCATGGGAGTCTAAAAGTAATTAAAAGTAAGAAACCAGTGCTCTTATTTTGGTAGGTTTCAGAATTTAATTTATTTAATTTGATGAGCACTATAAAAATACAAGTTTTGCTGGACAGATGGTATGTATTTTCTATCTTTTTTTTTTTTACGACGAATGGCTATCCTATTAATATTTTCTCCCTTTTAAGATATACATGTGTATCTTTTTGTATATATATTTTTTTTTTGAATTATATCATTTTGATTCTTTAACATTAATAAAGAATTCTGAGTAAGAAAGTTTACAACAGAAAGAATAACATTCGGTTATAGCTTACAGATCATGCACATATATCATTCGGTTCTCAGTATGAACTGTTTTGTAAATAAATTAGAAGGAGACTTTTAGGTTCGCCAATATAATATCTTCCATTTGAGTTTAGGAGAATAATATATATATATATATATATATATATATATATTTGCCAAGTTATATTATAATTTTAAATTAAAAGGTAAAAATAAAACTAGATGCAAAAAACATAATTTACTTTTTAATATTGTTAACACCATCAATAAAACACTAAACTCTAAATTCTAAACATTAAATCCTAAATCATTGGATAAACTATAAAACCTTGAATAAATCCTAAATATTAAAGTATAAATTCTAAACACTAAAATCGTAAACACTAAACACTAAACGCTAAATATCAACAACAAAACTCTAAATCTTATATCATAAACTTTAGGGTTTAGGATTTACTCAAAGGTTTAGAATTTAACCAAATGTTTGGAATTTAATATTTATGATTTAGTGTTTAAGATTTAAAATTTAGTATTTTGCTAATAACATTAAAATGTAAAAAGAATAAAACAAAAATCATAACTACTATTATTTATTGTTTATTGTTTATTTTTTCTTTAAAACATAATATGCCTTGAAAAATAATTTGAATCCTTTCTTCTTAAAAGTTGAATATGAAATGATATTTTTATTAGTTGGTAATGTAAGGATGAACCGAAGAAAAACGCAAAAAACAATGCAAAAGAAATACTAGCAAATTCTATTTCTATACCATCACAACTGGGGCCCAAATTTACTATTTCGAAAGATCATAGTCTCATATTATTAGCCTAACTTTAAAGACAGACAAGAAAAGCTAATGTTGATTATGTCGAATGGCTTTACATGAAACAGATTGGCATAAAAGTGCTAATACTCGTTTTTCATGTTGTCCTGTTCAAATTATTTACAGGAAAATTATGTTGTTTTTATTTGTGTAAGATCAGATTTTCCTTTCTAGAATCACATGAGAAAGAGAAAATCATCCATGCGCAATATTCTGCTCATAATTCATGCTATTTATAACATGCTTTTAAGCAACATTATGAATTATATAGCATTTAACTCTGAATTATAACAGTAAGCACAACAATACTGACAATAAACTGCAAAAGTATAAATCTTTGTAAATAAATTAGAATATTGCGCATAGTTAATATTAGTCTAATGATCTTGCTCGTGATCATTAGACTAATATTAGTCTAATGATCACGAGCAAGATCTTTGTCATAGTTATATTAGTCTAATGATCATTTAAACTGCAAAAGTATAAATTTTTTCATACAGTTGTTGCCGTTTAATTTAATGGAAATATTACTGGAAAATGTCTCTATCTGTTATCTAGTATTGGACTCATTATTGTTTAATATATGTGGGGTACTAAATCCCAAGAAAAATCAGGATTTTCTAGATAACATTTTTTCTCATTAAACTGTAATGGAATGGACCAGCATTATTCAATCTGGTCGTTTTAAGAAAGGCCAATTGAAAACAGACCCTAGCTAATTAATATTTTAGTATTTATTGTAATATGTTTTTTTTTTGCATATCAGATTTAAATAGTAAGAATTAGGGCTGGGCAAAAACTCCGGATCCGAAGAACCAAACCGAATCCGATTCGAAAAAATAGTAACGAATCCAAATCAAAAAAGTAATACCGAATCCGAACCGAAATTGATTAAATATCCGAACGGATTCAAAATTTTGGTATGTTAAAAGCCGAAACTGAACCCGATCCGAACCGAAGTATTTTGGGTACCTGAATGTATCCAAAATAGTTTAAATACCTAAATATATTAATTATTTTTAGATTTAGAAATATTAAAAACATCCAAAATATAAAACATACTTTCAAGTTATCCAAAATACTTGAAAATACATACAAATAGTCAAAAGTAATTGTTTGAAATAGCTAAAGTATGCTCCATACACCACAAAATTTAAAATATATATATATTACATTTCTATCCTAATATTCAAACTAATCAAATTTATATGTTAGGTTTAGATATTTTGACATATGTTAATCAAACTTATATGTAATATATTGTTTTGTTTATAGATTTTGAGAAATTGAAAGTATATAATAAATTTTAGAATTTTAAAAATAATTTAAATGAGTTATTCGAATCTGAATCGAACCCGCAAAGATCCAAACCGAACCCGCACTGAAATTTAGATATACCCGAATGTGACTGAAATCTTTGACCCCGAAAACTCAAAATACGATTAGACCCGAACCAAACCGGAATGGATATCCGAACGTCCATCACTAGTAAGAATGCCTCTGTGATCCAGTTCATAATCCTTATATCAATCGGATACCCATATCATACTCAAATATCCAACTGAACCAACCGTAAAAATACAAATCCGAAGTGATCAAATCTTACATAAGTGTATGAATTGTTTCAGGGTATTTTAAGTTTGGGTTTTATTTGAATTGAATCCGAATCCAAACAAGTTTGGGTTTTATTTGAATTGAATCCGAATCCAAACAGATCTCTGAAACCCCCAATAAAATAACATACCAAAGTTTATTCCAATCCCGAATAAGTAATCAAAATACTCAAAGATTCTAATAAGTAGTTAAAATAAGTATTTGTTACATGAATAATTAGTTCAAATACTAAGTTTAATGTATGCTTTTAAGATTTGGTCAAATATTGAATTTATTTAGGTTTTGACAATTAGATTTGAAATTTAACTATAAATAAATTTGTTTGCAAAATTTAAATAATATTACTTTATTTCTGAAGTTTTTAAATATTATTTCTATGCTTATAGAGTTATTAGCTACTAGTTTTAACTTATTCCGCTTTTCTCTTAATAATAAATTCTGAATTACAAGCGAACCCAAATTTTAAACATGTTCAACTAAGTTTGTGATGTGTTACTATATGTAAATAGAAACTTTGGATGTCCAAATCAAATTAAGGAAAACTTTAAGGATATCTAAATACAGTAGAACCTCTATAAATTAATACTCGATAAATTAATAATCTCTATAAATTAATAAATTTCACTGGTCCCAACTTGGATCGGTGTAAAATATGACATAAATCGATAAAATAATAAGATAATAATATTTTTAAAACTACCATGTAAATATATGGTCCCACTAAAATCATAAATTAATAATCTAGCTATATATAATTTTATATAAGTATAATCTAACATTATATTGTTGGTTTTATATTTACTATAAAAATACTTTTATTTTTTTTAACATTTCAATATATTTTGATAATATTTAGTTAGGGATTTTATATTTACTATAAAAAATATTTTTAAACATTTCAGTATATTTTGATAATATTTAGTTAAATTATATCGAAGACCATGTAACAATTCTACGAAACATAAAAATATACACTAAATGAGATAATAAAACAATATAAAAATCAAATTTCTAAAATTTAAATAATGTACATATGATAAAATCAATTATATTTTTATTTTATAAATAAAAATGGAAAAAATAAAAAAATCTAAATAAGGAAACTTTCGTAAATTAATATCTCTATAAATTAATAAATCTTCAAAGTCCCAACATTATTAATTTATAGAGGTTTTACTGTATGACTAAATTTCATGCCTTTAAAGAATCAAAACCTGATTAAATCTGAACCGAGTCAGCTTAGACACAACATGTGCCTACTCATGATGCGTTTTTATAAGCAAATCTAAACAGACCCTAACGTTATACTGTAGACATTATATGACTGACTGTATATACTGTTTTGTAGATAATCGTACTTGGCCATCCTAAAAGAACAAACGTTTGGGCATTTTTGTCCAACTCACTAAACGTATACAAATTCTGGTCCAGATTTTAGTATGTTCAAAACATCAAAACCTGAATTAGTCAAGTTGGACGAATTATTGAGACTTATAATCACCGGTTAGTCAAACCCATTGGAAGGCTTATGGCCCACAAGATAACTAACTATTTTGGACCCTACATCAGTCTTAGCATGTGACAATTTAACCGATTTATATAACATTAGCGACCCCACTTGCTGCACTAGGAAGACAGCGAGTGGCAAACTATTTGTTGCCGATTTAAGACAGCAGGTGGCAAACAAACGATCTATTTACGATTTTCCTGTCTTTTTTGTTTACAGAGTTTTAAGTATACGTGTTAAAAAAAACAGTTTTTTCTTGTCAGAAATTGCAAGTATAGTTTTTCTTTTTAATTAATTAGGAAATCCCAAATCCATAGAAATGTCTAATTAATCTCCAAAAAGAGAAATATGTAGTCCACAAATATATTTTTTCTCTAGATATTCAAATTAGCCCTAAATCATGGATTCATATCTATGTTATGTGATCAAGAAAAATTGTGGTTTAGTTTGAACAGCAGGAGAATCAAAAATAAAACATGTAGGTGTCCCAACTAGGCCTGGACATTCGGATATTCGGTTCGATTCCAGATAGGAACCATTCGGTTCCGGGTATATCGGATAAATCATTCTTATATCCAATAGGTACTTATGAGATTTCGGTTCGGTTTCGGTTCGGTTCCAGTTCGGTTTCGGTTCGGTTCCGGATACCCATTTAATATATAAATCAAATATATATAAACAGAATATATTAGATAATATGTTAATTTAAATCGTGTAGTGTTTACACGCTTACATAATAGTCAATCCAACAAGACTTTGAATTAATAAAGTGTTAATTTTATAAATATTTATCATATTTTAATATAGAAATACCATATATATTTATAATATAACTTAATAAATAAAACATAACGTAATCTGGTGGTAAAAATGTAATTACTCTTTGTATCTAACATGGATTCAAGTGGCCTTGATGTCATTTTATCTTATTTAAAAAAAAATTAACTTGTTTTTTCGGATATTCGGGTACCCGTTCGGTTCTCGGTTCGGTTCCGGTTCCGGTTCGGTTTTTCGGGTATAGAAATATAGGAACTATTCGGATATTTAAGCATTTCGGTCCGGTTTCGGTTTCGGGTATTTCGGTTCGGTTCCGGTTCGGTTTTTCGGTTCCGGTTTTTTTGCCCAGGCCTAGTCCCAACTCCACCTCCTCACCATTCGACCATAATCAACCGATCAAGTATTGTTTTTACTCCCAAGTGCAGTGCAATCAACCGATCAAGTATGGGTTTTACTCCCAAGTGCAGTGCTGTATCAAATTTTCTGATATTTATCCTACTTAGTTTAAAAAATATAAAAAAATTATTAGTTGGGAAGAAAATATCTATATATTAACAATAATTTCTGCACGTACAGATAAATAAATTTACGAAATAAAACATTACAGATCTTGATTTGTGGATATATTATGGTTTCGACTGATGAACACAACTTAATCGAAAAATCGCAAAATATAACTGAACTGTGAAAATTTTTATGAGAAAAGAAAAACTGCAAAATGATTTTTTTTATACGTCTGGATAAATTTTATGGAAGAAAGGAATACAAACTATATATTTTAGTATTATGAATTTTGAATTTCTAACCTGTAACTTGAATTTCTAAGAGCATTTTCAACAAATAACTTCATTTTAAGGGTGGAAAATCTTTAAAATAAGGATTTGTATGGTGTTACTCCAAAAAAACCTCAAATCTATCTTGAAAATTTTATACTATTTACATTTTGTCTCCAATTTTAATATAAACTAATTATAATCATTAAATTTTATATAGGTAGATAATATTACACATTAAAAAATTAAACATTAATATTTATAAATTTACAATTTAAAAAAAAAACAAAATACATAACATAATAATAGAAAACACACATTAATTCATAAAATACAATTACTCACTATTGTTATTTTCATAGTGTTTCAATATATGATCAATCAACCCATAGTGTTTTATTTTATAAGTACTATTCTTTTATATTATCATTTATTTTATTTTAACATATTTATATATTTTATGTATTAATTATATATATAAGATATATATGAAATTCAGACATATATATTTATAAAATATAATTATAAGCAGTAAAGTGATAAAAAATTAATAGAAAACAATTATATATAAATTACAAAATTATAAGGATTAAACTGAAAAGTAAATGAACAATAGATCTTCAAATTTGAAGTTTAATTATTCACGTGCTCAAAATTTAAAGATTTGAAGATTTTTTAAAAAGTAAAAAAAATTTCAAAATTTGAGGGTTTAAAAATCTCTCGGAAATACTCTAAACAATTATGTTTGGAATACACTTTCTGGCGTGAGGTTAGTACTGATAATGATTTATGTTACGATTATAAAGTGGGTTTGGACCTCAATTCGATTAGAAATTAAGTGAGTTTTCTTCGAACTGGACAGAGATGTTGATAAAAATACAAAACTCACTTCTAACAATGCATTTCCCTCTTTTTTTTATCATCTATGTTTAAAATGTCAATGAAAATATCATTAAACACTTTTTCTTTCTATCTTAAAAAATGAAAATCAAAACAAATTTATAGATGTATATCTTTACCGGTTCATAATAGTTTGTTGCTAATATTATCACGCATTTCTAAGGTGTATCTTACAATTCATAGTGTAAAGTGTAAACGAATGCTTGCAGTTCAGCATAAGAAAACAGACTATGTCATAGATTCTTAGCACCGATCACTAGTGCTTCTATACTTTTCTGGGAACATAAACACCCCCATGTCTGAAAAAGTCATCACTTTTTCTAGAAATTATTTGTGTAACAATATCTTTATGAACCGATGTAAGGAACATGTAGAGTTTATATTTTAGAGTCAGCTAATTTTTTTTTCGTCTCCTAAATTTATTTTTTTCTGTTTCAGATCACGATCAAAATAAAAATATTTTATCTTTTTAATTTTTAATGTATCAGTTCTTGCAAAGTAGTAGAAAAGATTAAACCAATATCATTAGAAAAAAAAATACAGAGTCAATAGAACTTGAGAAAGAACCTATTTTGTAGAAACAGTAAAAATTTAGAGCATCTTTATTTCTACTTAACATTTTTCATTTCAAACACTGTTTTTGAGTAAAATATTCAGCAACCCTATTACATTTTTTAGTTTCTCCCCATTATATATTTATTTACCAATACGCTTTTACTCTAAAATAGAGTAGAAATATAATATAAATCAAGTTCAATTTTAAAATAATCCATTAGAAATATTCTTAATTTTTATTTCACTTGTGCTTTTTCGAATCTACATTTTTCACAATGTTCCAATATAAATATATGTTTGAATGTAAATAGCTTAAGTCTTTTTAACAATCTGCAGGACTGTAAGATTGTTCCACAATTTTTGGTTATAAATCTGCAAATAAACTATGAATTTTCCAAGATATTTAGTTCCCATATCATTTGTTATAATATATTTCCGTTAAGAAAATATTTATTGCTAAAGTAGTTAGTTAGTATAATAGTATCTACTATTATATGATGAATAATCCCATAATATTGATGCTGTAAAAAATACGAAGAAAAATTGTTACTTAAAGAACATAAACATGATTTATATTTAATGCATTTTTAACCGTGAATATGATTATACTAATTCTAAAAATTGCAAAGAAGGAAAAAAAATCACAAATATTACAATGGTCAGAATGTCTACTTATATCCATGAAAGTAATAAATTATCGAAGACTGGCTTTTTATTAAACCTAGGCAGACCATATTTAATAACTGGCAGAGTTGCAGACCAAAATGCACACTAATCTTCAGCACCCATGCTTTCAGTTAAGAGAAATCAGGGCTGAATACCACAAAAATAAATCATACTGTATTTAACTAACTAACCATAAAATAAAGTACAACAATTATCTTTACATAATCACGACCACCATCAACATTGGCAACCATATTTCATCAGCTGCTATCTCCTCCTCCATAACCACCATCATCTCCAGCTCTTTCATTACCATATCTGTTGCTATAGCCACTACGATCACCTTCGTTTCTTCATTAACAATCACTGTCTCTTCAACCACTATTTATGTGACAATCCTTCTCGTGGAAGTTTACAGCGCTGCAACGCATCGATCCTAATCCTTTCTTTATGAGTTCTTACTAATTTTATAATTAGGTTGTTGGTACGCCTCGAAGCCAGGACCTCAACCTTTAACAAATCTCCACAAGATAAATTGTCACCAATTGAACTGCATACATAATCACCACCAACTCTTTTGTAATCATCATCAAATCTGTTGTTCCGTCACTCGCCTACCATCACTATAGTTACCTCCAACATGAGCGCCACCAAATCTGTAACCTTACTTTACCATCACCATTTTTTTCCCAACCACCATCACATGTTAATGTTGTGACTGTAAATTTTATTTCTATACTACTTTTAAATTGAGAAATAAATAATCTAATATTCTAATCATTTTGTAATTTCATTAATGTGTACTACCATTTAATTTGTTTTATTCTATATATAATTTCATTTGTATGTTTTCATATGATAAGAGTAATTTTTACATGAGCGTTTATAATATTGTTTTTCGTGTTATTTAATATTCAATAAAGTACATATGATTATTGAAATCAGCCATAGATAGCAAAAAAATTAACACATTGTATTTAATAATTTTACTAACATTTACTATATTATTTAGTTTGTTCTATAATATTTCTATTCTATGTTATAAAAGACTATTGGTTCCTACATGTCCATGACCATCAATTTCTTTGTAACCATAACCACTATTCTCACACCACCACCAACTCCATAATCACTTTTACATATTTCAAATCTATCACCACTTCACCAACACCACCGTAATCACCTCCATCGCTATAACGATAACCATCACCATCATGATCCGTAGTCACCACCGCTGTTGTGATAACCACCACCACGATAATCACCACCATTAATTTCTCTGTTATTGCTTCTTTTGTTTTTTTCATAACCAGTAACTTGTTTAAAAGGAAGATAAAAGCAAGAAAAAAGCTTTGTTATTGCTTGTTTTGTTTTTTTATAACCGGTAACTTTTATTTTTAACAATAATAACTAAACTATGATGTTTGCGCTACCGGTTCAGTTAACCAAGCTGGAGACACATAGTCGACATAGAACATAGCAGAAGGGGAACTCCTAGCACCTTGTGCAAGCTTGTCCGTCACTGAATTATGAGCTCTTGAAATATGTCGGATCTTGAAGGTGGGAAAGAAATTCTTACTGCGTTGGAACTCCTCCAAGTGTGTAGAGAAAGCTGGCCATTCTTTAGGTGACGACACCATCTTCACCAATTGAGAACAGTCTGTTGCAAATACTACGTCTGAAAAATTAAGATCTTCATACATTCCATCGCCCATATCAAAGCTTCACTTTCTGCATATATAACTGATAGACTACGTCGGAGATTCATCGCCCCCATCATCTTCTCATTCGACCCTACGGTCCTACAAAACCTACCATGTCCTGAAAACTTATTTCTCCTTCCATGCCCCATAGATGAAACACACCCTAAAACCTTCTAGAGATTGTCAATCCCACGTTGGGGAAAGGATATTGTGCCTTTCGGGAACCAAAAGTTGAGCCTCAGCCTATACTATACCATGCACATTCACTATCCGAAGTATCTCTTGCTGTTTGCCATCCCTATTATTATAATTCTTCGTGTTCTTATTCTTCCAAATATACCACAAGATCCAAGAAAAGGTATCAAAATCATCTTCCTTTGGGAGTCTCCAAAAAAGATAATCCATATTAGTAAAAACCAAAGGAGACGGAAAAATGCCTGGAGGAGATGGGATCTTTGACAAAACCCACACTTGCAAAGCTGAAAGGCATTTAAAGAGAACATGATTTATGGATTCTCCTTCTACACCATACATACCGCAACAGAGATCACACACAATACTACGAGCTCTCCAGTTTTTGGCCACTGGTATAGTACCCATTAAGACCTGCCAGATAAAATGTCTCAGTTTTGGGGGATACTTCAGTTTCCAAGTAAAAGCCAGTAAAGGTTTAATATCCGGCTGATAAGCAATTACTTGTTGTTCCTTGTCCAGGTATAATGTTTTTGTTTTATAGCCTGATTTAACCGTGTATTTACCCGTCTCTGTGAACAGTCAGTTATAAGTATCAAATCTATGATGTCGGCTAATTGCCAAACCTCTGATGATTTTCACGTCATCTGGATGTATATATGCATTCAGCAGATTAACATTCCATGTCAAAGTGATCGGATCAATAAGATGTTCCATCTTTAGAAGGAGGTTTAAAAATTGGGTTTGAGTTTTTGACTGTGCTGACCTCAGACGAGGAGTAGGAATCCACGGATCATTTCATACTGAAATAGATTGATCGTTTTGCACTCTTTTGGTTAGTCTATTTTTAACCAAAGATTTAGCTGAGAAAGTACTTCTCCAGTCATAAGATGTGAGTAAAATATGTAGGAATTCAAAGGTTTTGTATTCCAGCAACTTATTTAAAAGTAAGATAAAAACAGGAAAAAATTAAATAAGTGGTAATGAATCTAATAACGTCAACATCAAAGTCATATTTTTAATTTTACTTTCAAAATTGATCACTACACAAATTAATTCTTCAAGTAAAGTTTCTAAAAACAAGTATATCGAAAAATATAATATATAAAGAAAGAATTTTTACAGCTAATAAAGAGAAAAACGAAGGTTTTAGCTCATGTTTTTTCTCCTAAAATTGTATCTATCAAGTCTCAAGTTTTTAGTTTGTATTATACTATGGCAGAATGGAGTATAACGTTAATCAAATTAGCACCACAGAAAAAGGCACCAAACAAAATTCAATAAGGAATCATGAAAACACACTCGAACGGGCTCAAATCGACGCATAAACAAAAAAGGTTTGGAGTGATTTAATAAAACAAATTTGGCGGAAAGGTTTGGAGAATTTATACTTGCCATTGTTGTACTTGCGAACGAAAATAAAAGTTTAGTCAATGAATTACCAAACTAATCGATATTCGTGTACGAAAGTATTTTTATTTTCTTCTCTATAAGCTATAGTATTTTCCTAAGGGCTAAAGACCCTTTGTAACTTTAGTGACATAATCTCATTCTTATTATAGAAAAAAAGTCTTTAATTTATCTTCATACATTTGTCTCTCTTTTTCTTCTTAGATATTATATAGTTAATCGTTGCAGTTTAGTAAAGACAACCATTTCGAAAACACTTTAGCAACTATTTCTTTACCAAAAAGAAAAAAAAAATTCAACATTTTGAATATTTTATGATATTTCCTCCGTTTTATTAAATTTTAGAATATGCAATTTGTTTGAAAAATGTCAGGGTTTAAGATCTAGATCAAATAAAAGATATATAAAAATTATTTTAATATATCCCTTGTGCTAAATTCATACTTCTCGTGAAGGTAGGTTTAGAGTTTATGTAATAACATTTTTTTTATAAACGTTAGTTATTAACATTTTAGCAAGAAAAAAAATCAAGAGTGGTGATGTAATGGTTCGCAACTCAAAGTCCCATGGCCTAAATTTGTTGGAATATCCTGGTTCCATTACTAAAATAGACCTAAAATTTTTTTTATCACAAATATAGACCTTAACAATTAAAATAACCAGAATAACACTTAAATGTTTTATTAAATATATATTTATACCTCTTTTATTAACTAATCCTAGATTTTTTGTTTATAATTTAGGAATGGGGTTTTAGAGATAGGGTTTCGAATTTAAAAAAATAAAAAAAAAACTTAAAATTTTTAAAATAAAAAGTGTTATTTTGGTCATTTTAATTTTTGAGAACTATTTTTGTGATAAAAAACTTAAAAAAAGACTATTTGAGATATTTGCCCTAATTTGTATAGCCTAATAAATATTAGATTTAGTTCTCCAACTTTAAAAATTAATTTTTTTTGATGAAATATTAAATTTATTGACATCAGAGAAGTTTATATACAAACTAATTGTGTAAAACTAAAAAAAGTTAAAAGAATCACTACGGCTGGTGTATACGAGATCCGAGCCATCTTTGCAGAAGACCTTGCTTGAAACTTTAGTCTCTCAAATTACCTTGTAGACATCATTTGATTGCTGATCGTTTTATCAAGATTTATTTTAAAATATTTTATGACTTCCAAAATTTTAGGAAACTGCTTTACTCAGGCTACTGTATGGGCCAACTAGCATAAGATTTGTCCATCCATCGAGAAAAGTTAGAAATTATGTAAAACTAAAAAAGCATATTAACCTAACAGGCTATCACCAAAAGAATCAAGAAAGGTAGGTATGTTATCTCAATAAAGAAGTAACCAAGATCAAAACATGAAGGAGAGGGGGGCCACCCTACCGACGGGGGTGTGAGGAAGGATTAATCAAGTGTCGTTACTCCACGAGACAAACATGGAAAATCCATCTTGTGTCTGTTTGTGTGTGTTCTTCGAGTAAACCAAAGTCAACAAATAACTTGCTAGATTCGGCTTCACCACGTGGAGACCTGCTATGAATCTAGTGGCTTCCTTAAGTTAATCGACCATCTAAATGTTTTGAACCTAGTCAAAATTCGTAATAAGTCTAATCAATTAGACGGCCGTTTTTTCATAATGATAATAACTAGTGTTTTTTTATAAAAAATATACCAGGAGAAAAAGAACGATTATAATCTAAAAATATAACATTTTTTCTCTAGCATTAATTAAATTGAAAACTTAATAATATGGAAATACAAATCTAAGGATAATTTCTGATAAATTGGTTAGATGATATGTGCTAAGAATAAATTAACCTAAGAAAAATTTCATTGGTTAAGAGTACGGACCCGGAAGAATTTGTAATATAACATAAGAAAACTAATGCTGAGAAAATAAGATATTCTAATATCTCAGCATACAAAATGAATATTTTCCTATCATAAAATGATAAAAAATACAATGTTTATTTACTAAAAATTTTTTTTTTTGGGAAAAATTTACTATAAATATAAGGCTCAAAATAAGAAGAGAAACTAAAGTATTTCAACATACTTTTACTATAGTTAAGCAGATATAGCTAGAGTTACTAACTCCATTCGTTATCGGTTATACTTTTACTATTTAATCAATTTTTTGTGAGATATTAAAACTTTGACTCTTGTCGTTGAAGTCTCACAAAAATCAGTATTATTTTACCCTAATAATATGCTATGTCTGAACATTGCCGTAGTCCGTAGACTAATGATTAATTTGAGGATGAGGAAAAAAGAGAAGATATACTTCAAAGAACAGTAGAAGAAGAGAAAATAATGTTGTTATTCTGAAAGAAAGAAAAAAAAACTATATACTCTGGCCCTTCAATATTCTGTCAAAATGCCATTTTCTTTCTTTATTTTCTTGCTTGGTCCCATATCTTGATTCTCAAAATGAACACACCATCATTTTTCATGGCCATTTTGTCCTTCAATCAACACACACCAAACACCGAAACATACCTTCTTTCTCTGTGTGTGGTATGTCTATATATCACTCCCACCATCAAATGCTGAG
This sequence comes from Eruca vesicaria subsp. sativa, assembly GCA_932364175.1. Lineage (NCBI taxonomy): Eukaryota > Viridiplantae > Streptophyta > Magnoliopsida > Brassicales > Brassicaceae > Eruca > Eruca vesicaria. The sequence continues at coordinate 171,720 of CAKOAT010256265.1, read as the reverse complement.
AACCTGTATTTCACACAAGAGTCATAACTCTCATCAAGTAGAAATCTCCCAAAAACCATATTGCGTCTACTCTTCTTCTTCTTTATGTTGGATATCGAATCTGTTTCCTTTCAAAAGAAACAAACCATGAGCATTATTTCTTCCACAAAAACTCAATGTTTACCACTTAAATTCTGTCTCATCTCTTAAGCTTTTTCTGTTACACACACCACCCTGTTCCGTTTTTTTTTTTCGGCTTCTTGCTCACCATAGTTGCTTGTTGCATTTAAACCCTTTTGGACCATCTCTCAGAAAAAGAGAAAATAAGCAATTGGGTCAGAGCAAGTTGCTATAAAGGTCATAACAGAAACTTTCTCGTGTCATGCATCACAAGCTTCATCACTATTTATAAACTACCACCTTGCCAACAACAAAAGCCTTCACCTGCAAGAAACAGCCTTTCACATAACATTTTTTTTCTTATCAAAAACATTAACAAGATGCCAGTCTCTTGTACTAGAAACTTCTTTGAAAGATTCTGCGTTGAGGAATACAATATTGACACCATAAAACATAGTAGTTTCCTCTCCGCTGATCTTTTGCCATCTCTTGGAGCTAGAATCAACCAATCAACTAAGCTCCGTAAACATATAATCTCTCCTTTCAACTCAAAATATAGGTAACTTTCTCCTCTCTGAACTATCTTTTTAATGTAAATATTGACTAAACAAGATTATGTTCTGTTTCTGAACTCTCTTTTCATTACAGAGCATGGGAGATGTGGCTTGTCCTTCTAGTTATATACTCAGCTTGGATTTGTCCCTTTCAATTTGCCTTCATCACCTACAAGAAAGACGCGATTTTCATCATCGACAACATTATTAATGCCTTCTTCGCCATTGATATTGTCCTCACCTTCTTTGTTGCATATCTCGATAGTGACTCTTATCTTCTAGTAGACAATCCCAAGAAAATAGCAATAAGGTGAGAAACAAAAACTTAGCTTGAAACTTTTTTTATAAGTGAATCAGATTCTTGAAATTGTTTAACATTTTCAGATACCTTTCTACTTGGTTCGCCTTCGATGTGTGTTCCACTGCACCGTTTCAGCCATTGAGCCTCTTGTTCAACTACAATGGAAGCGAGTTAGGCTTCAGAATTCTCAGCATGCTCAGATTATGGCGGCTCAGAAGAGTTAGCTCGCTGTTCGCAAGGTTTTGTTTCAATGCTTAATAAAGACTATATTCTTCTTAGGGTTTGGTCAAGAGAGGGTTAACTCAACTTCTCTTACTCTTTTACTTCACTTCAGGCTTGAGAAAGATATACGTTTCAACTACTTCTGGATTCGATGCACAAAGCTCATTTCCGTAAGTCTCCAGACAGAGCAAAAAAAATAATTAATGATTAAGAAGTTTTTTTTTTTTGACTAAAATTAATGATTAAAAAGTTCTTCTTTTTTTTTTTTAATGATTAAGGAGTTTAGGGTCCGAAGAATGTATATTTTTCTAAAACGAAGCACAGGTCATATTAAATTAATTCTCATATAGAGAGCAAATTCGTCCAACGAAATTTGAATATGTGACTCGTAGCCCTCTGAGAGGTGATCTAAGAGTTTTAGTCACTAAGCAGAGCAAAAAAGAAAAGCATTTCATTTGTAACAATACTAACATGCTTAGAGTTTTACTCACTAAGCCAACTCTTCGTTGGTCCGAGCATATATTTCATTTGTAATAATAGTAACCTCCTATGAATTTTTGCAATCTCAGGTCACTTTGTTCGCTGTACATTGTGCTGGATGTTTCAACTACCTAATTGCAGATAGATATCCTGAACCAAGAAAAACATGGATCGGAGCTGTGTATCCAGATTTCAAGGAAGCAAGTCTCTGGAATAGATATGTGACTGCTCTTTACTGGTCTATTACGACGTTAACGACTACTGGATATGGAGATTTGCATCCTGAGAATCCAAGAGAAATGCTCTTTGACATTTTCTTCATGATGTTCAACCTTGGTTTGACTGCTTACCTTATTGGCAATATGACCAACCTTGTCGTTCACTGGACTAGCCGAACCAGAAGCTTTGTAAGTGTGATCCTTTGAATTTTATTTAGGTAGGTTCATCTCAGAACAAAAAGTTGGGTATAGCGAATATATGAATAGAGTAATCAGTGCATTAAAATTACTATTTGAGATAGTTTAGAAATTTTTTCTTTTTTAAACTAAGTTAATTTTTTTTTGTTTTTGAAAAATATAAATCCAAACAAGTTATTCGAGTAGCCAAATAATCTGTATTTTTAAAAAATCATTTCTATTAAGTTCATTTATTCTCTAAAACACTTATATATGTATTTTTCCTCAAAAATAGAAATGGTTTTGAGAGAGCGTATATTTTTAAAGTGAAAGATTATATAAACAGAACAGAAGAAAATAGCATTTTCTGTAAATAGATGAAGACATGACATTTTTATTTTAAAGAAATACACGAGAGCAAAATAACCACTATTTTCTGAAAAATATAATTTATAAAGAAAAATATAAAAATTGATTGTAGAGGGTGGAATTACATGACAGTCTTAGGTAGTTTGTCTCTAGTTTAAATTGGTAGTGGTAGGGTTGGGTAGCCTGATCCGAAATGAACATGCATATGTTGCTCTCCCTCAAATTAAATGTTCAACCTACTGAAAGTTAAATACATGATCAAATGAACCATAATCATCTTCAATATCAATTAGTTCAGACTAGACAAAATACTCATTTTTTTTGTTCAACAGAGAGATACAGTGAGAGCTGCTTCAGAGTTTGCTTCAAGAAACCAACTCCCACATGACATACAAGACCAAATGCTCTCACACATTTGCTTAAAGTTCAAAACAGAGGGCCTGAAACAACAAGAAACCTTGAACAATTTGCCAAAAGCAATTCGGTCAAGCATTGCAAACTATCTCTTCCTCCCCATTGTTCAAAACATTTACCTTTTTCAAGGAGTTTCTCGCGATTTTCTCTTTCAATTGGTATTACTTGTATTCTCTAACTTTCCATTTATAGTTAATAAATGTTGCATCTCTAAGAGGTTTCATGAAGTTACTTTTACTGTTCAAGGTTTCAGATATAGATGCTGAGTATTTCCCACCTAAAGAAGATATAATTCTACAGAACGAAGCGCCTACTGATCTTTACATTCTGGTCTCAGGAGCTGTGGTGAGCAAATTATATCTATTGAAATGTAACTAAATGGTGTCGAAATAAAAAAAAATGTACCTTATAACATTGTGTTTTATTGTTACAGGACTTTGCATCTTATGTTGATGGTCATGATCAAATTCAAGGGAAAGCAGTTATTGGAGACACGTTTGGAGAGATTGGAGTTTTATGCTATAGACCACAACCTTTCACAGTGAGAACAACAGAGTTATCTCAAATACTACGCATAAGCAGAACATCGCTGATGAGCGCGATGCATGCTCATGCTGAAGATGGACGAGTTATAATGAACAATCTCTTCATGGTATGTGAGCTAAAACCATATTCTTGAAATTTATGTATATATATTTTTAAAAAATAATAATCAAACCCATGTTTTGTTACAAAACTTGCAGAAACTTAGAGGACAACAATCAATAGGAATAGATGCTACAAACAATGATCAAGAAAACAGAGATTTCCAACGAATGGGATGGGAAGAGTGGATGGATTCAAGAATAGATTGCAAAGGTTCAGATGTTTCAAACTCGAATTCTGAAAATGGAGAAAAGGCTCTTACGGATGCAATTCACAAGGGAGATATTGAAATGGTTAAGAAGCTATTTAAACGAGGGATTAACATAGAGGAACCAAAGGTTCTAACAGAAGCAAAAGGAGGAAACTCAAATAGCGAAACTAAACAAAGAAGTAAGGATTCAGACCAATGTTGTAGCTCCAGCATCCAAGCTAAAGTAAAGGATAAGAGAGTTACTATTCACATGTTGTCACAAGAGAAGGATCTATCACAGCGCCATAACGGGAAGTTGATCCTCTTACCTACATCCATAGAAGAGCTTCTAGGTCTAGCGGGTAAGCTCTGAAATAACTCAAAATGAAGGGATAAAAAACTCTCCCTTGTGAAATAAAATCCTAACCAAGAAAATTTGGAAAATGTGTAGGTGCAAAGTTTGGAGGAAGCAGCTTCACAAAGATCACCAATGCGGAGAATGCTGAGATTGATGATTTAGATGTCGTTCGAGACGGTGATCATTTGTTTTTTCATCAAATTGAGTTTGAAGGTACAAACTGAAACTAGCCTTCCTTCATTAGAGCACTGTATATTTGCGGCAATATAATCTTACCCGGTTTTCATAGAACAATTCGATTATCATAAGCACTGTCTCAAATTGATATTGATTGGCAGTAAAAATATGTGTGAAATCTAGTTTTAAAAAAAAAACAAACGTTATGAAAAACAAGAAAGGTAATGCGTGAATAAATTTCGTACATAAATTGTTGTTGTTTGTTGTTCTTCTTTTCTGAAACAACTGTACATTTGTTTTGGAAAATGAATTTAAGAACAGCAAAGAATAACCTTCTGTGATGTTTAAACGTAATCGCGCTCTCATTAAATGTTTCTCTTCATGATAAATTGTTATCACGCGGATATCTTGGGTTCTCACAATATACAGATGCAGATCCGTCCGGATCAGCACAGAGCAGCCATATTATTTAGCCGCTAAAATTTAAATAGTTCAAATATGTATAGACATTCGGTCCTAAAATTGATTTAAAATATATTTACTGATCATTTAGTTGTTTGTATTGAGAAAACCAAAGAGGTCTGCTTCCCTTCCGGTTCCTGTTATCCATGGAAGCCATCACTACATCTTCTTCAAGCTTAGCTAAGACGAATGCATAGGGTGCAAGTCTAGTCGATGTTCACCTCTTTTCACTAGAGCTGATTGAGTGCAAGTCATTATTAGGCCTAAAATGCGCCAGTCTTCCAAACATGCTATTAAATTGTTGGGATACATCTGATTCGAGCAATCTACAACTGCTTTAGGCCAGCAACAAAAAATAGAACCTTTGGATAATCCAAACATGATACACTATGACCCCGGTAAAAAAACTTTTATTAGATTTTGGTAACTGACGCATTGCATACATTTTTGTAAAAGGAAATAAACCTTGAAAATGAAAAGTTTATTATTGTAACTCCTCATATAATATGGCCGTCTTAATTTTTTTTTTGGTCAAACACCTGAATTCATTCAAACATAAAAAGGTTCACCCTCCATACAAGGAGGACATAACTGGTAGCGAGAGTGCTGATTTAACCACATAATCAGCCTCTAAGTTTTGCAACCAAGGAACATAAACAAAAGAGATACAGTATAACCTCTTTAAATTAATAATCTATAAATTAATATCTCTATAAATTAATATAATTTCATAGTCCCAAATTGAATATTTAGTTCAATTAATATCTCAATAAATTAATAATCTCTATAAATTAATAATTTTTTTAGTTTTGGTGTAGTCCCAACATTATTAATTTATAGAGGTTTCATTGTAGTTTCAAATAACTTGCTAAAATGATAGACGTCGAACATAATCCCAAAAACCGCAGGCCTAGACTCCTTTTTCAGCATAGAGATGAGGGTTTGGGAGTCAGACAAGACCGTAAGTGATTGAATGTTAGTCACAGCAGCGTCATGACGGGTGAAACTAGCCGCAAAGGCTTCAGCCATCAGTGCGGAGGAGATACTTGAGTGATGGCCGTCTTAATTTAGTAAGAATAACTATCCCACTCCCACGAGATGAGAAATTAGCACACAAAAAAATATAGGGGTTATTTGTGAAATAACCATAAAAAAAAGAATAATTAGTTTTCTAGAGAGAAGTTAGAGAGAGATAGGAAGAAAGAAGAGGAGAGAGGATAGGATTTTAGTTAGTTAGTTAATTTTTACTTTTTTCATAGTCAGTAGGTGCAATTTCCCAAAAATATATTACGCGAACACAAAGTGCAAGCTTGGTAAAAAAAACATAAAGTGCATGCGTCCCACCTACGCAGTAAGCGAGCATGTAGCTTTATTAACCTACGCTAGTCGCTAGGCATCTGTTTTTTTCTCGTATTCCTTTTGTACCTAATAATATTTCGCTTTCCTGCTTTGTTCCATTGTCATCTAAAGTTCGATTGGTAAAATATTTTAGCTGGTTTTAAATTTTCATTTTGAACTTTTAATGGTAAATATTTTATTGTTACTTAAAAATGTAATTTTTAATTAAATATTTAAAAATATAAATAATAATAAAACTGTGTATAAATTATGAATATTATTTGAAACGCTTTCTTAAAATATAACATTATTAAATAATAAAGAGATGAAAATAAAGTAATATGGATTTGAAAAAACAAGAAAAAAGTAGGGTTTTTTGCAGAATTGACCTGAAACTTGAAGTCAACCACAAAACTAACCTCCCTTTTTTTTGGAACTTTATTTTGTCCAATTCACCCCACAAGTTCATATAATTCACGAAAATGCCATCAATTTTTTTTTTTTTTGGTTTCGAAAATAACATATTTACTCTCTCGCCCTCATCATCTTCAAGTAATTACAAGATTGCCATTGTCATCAATACTCCAACAACCATGAACAACCAATTTTGAAGCTCTTAATGCCTCCAAATTCCATTTACCCTTATTCTTTTTCTATTCTCATGAACTAAACAACACATTACAACACATATCTCTCACTTTCTCTCCACAATGAGCTAAAAAAACCCAAGATTTTGATTCTACATTTTTTAGGGTTCATATAGTCAAAGAAATTAAAGATTCAAGGTGGATTACCTTTGTTTGAGCTCCTGAGTGCTTGATTCTACATTTTCTAGGGTTCATAT
>CAKOAT010256265.1:101186-159921 GCA_932364175.1 Eruca vesicaria subsp. sativa | reverse complement strand
TCATGATTCACTACTTCCACTCATCTATGATGAAAATAAATCAATTTTATCATTTCTTAATTTATATCACTTTAAAATTTTTATAATTACAAGTTTTTAATTTTTCACTCATCAAAATATTTTTTACAAAATTTATAAATTATTATTAAGATTCAGTCGTCCAGACAACTTTAATTTCAGTCGTCCAGACGACCGAAAACTAGATCAGTCTGACTCAGATAACTTACAGGGGCTAAATTTGTAAAAATGTCTTCTGTTTTTTTCTTTGGTCACAAAGGACTATACTGTAATTTCATAGCCCTTTTAGGTTAGATTTGCATTTGATTCAAGTTTGGGTCTAGTATTGGGGTTTAAATCAAGTTGTAGGTTAGTTTTGGCAAAAACCCCAAAAAAGTAATTGTTAATCTATCAAAAAAATTGTGATAAGATCAATAGTAACTTAAAGATTTTAGTTATGATAGAAAGGAAAGGAAAAAAAAAATCAATAGAATAGTAAATAGAAGCTTATTGTTTTGAAAGTCACATTTATAAGGTTTAGAAAATAAATAAAAGAGGAAAAAATAAGATAAATGGCTTTTACAAATTTAGAATGATTACAGTTTTAAAAGATCTGATTGGTAAAAGCGCTGTCGTCTAATCCGATAAGTCTTGACAGCACTAATGCATATCGGGGCGCAACTTCCGTAACTACATCCAAAAATACTCTCGACCTATATAAACCATTACACAAATCTTTCAAACCACAAATCTCATTATCACAAATCACAAAACTCATAGAAATTAAATCTAATGGCGTCTCAAGAAACCACAACCAATCAAAGAGAAGGAGCTGAGATCGTCAACGGCGCATCAATGTGCAAGCAAAAAGCAAACGAGATGTTATCATCCATGAACCTACCTAAAGGACTTTTACCTCTAGACAACATGACAGAGGTCGGTTACAACAAATCAACAGGTTATATATGGATCAAGATGAACAACAGTGTTCAGCATCAGTTTAAAGCCATCGGCAAAAACGTATCGTATGATGCGGAGGTCAGTGCGATCGTTGAGAACCGTCGGATGCGTAGTCTCACGGGAATCAAGAGTAAAGAGCTTTTCATTTGGGTCACGATCACTGAGATTTATATTGATGAACAAGATACCACGAAAATCACCTTTGCGGGTCGCTCGGGATTGTCACGTTCTTTTCCCGTATCTGCGTTTGAGGAAGAGGAGAAGTGATTTATCAACGGTCTTAAAACTTTGCTTTATAAGCTATATATATATATATATAGCTATGTATTGTGTCCCTACTTATTATTTATCTGCATCTTTCCGATCAGAATACATAAAAATATAATGTTATGGAAAGCTGTTTATCAATAATATAATTATTTATGTTCAAAAAAATAATAGAATTATTTTCTATTTTGAAACTTCAGTTCATTACTTTTGCATAATAGAATTAAAGTGTGTGTTTGGTGTTTTACTAAAAAAAAAAAATTTGTGTGCCTATTTATTTCTGGATTTATTTGTGAGAATGTATATCATATTATCTATCATCGTCGCTTTTTTCACTCCAGCTGGTCTGGATAGAATCATAGAACCACTGGAAACTTATGCTTTCAGCTTTGTAGAAAATAAGTAATAATATTTTATCTGTTAGATAAGTAATGTATTAAGGTTTCTGCACACGGGGTCAAGGAATTACTCGTTCTGTTAATTTAACAATAACCCGATTTCAGAAAGAAACAACTCTTATCTGAAAGAACATTTAAATATCCATGCCTAACTTATTTTTAAACAAATAAAAAAATATTTGCTAACCATTTTGCATTCTTATCGCAAATTGAGTAATTTTATTCAAATTTTTCGAATTATTACGGTTGACATGTAATTTAAGATTGTCTAATTATTATGGTAAATGCATTTAATAAATTAGTTAAACAGGTGAAAAATGTAAAAGATATAATAAATATTTTAAAATATGTAAAGTCTGTTTTGTACTTCTTTAATAAATACTGTCAAATTATTTAGAAAAAAAAACAATAAACAACCTGGTTAGAATCAATTAAAATCTGTATAACACACTTTAAGATAAGTATATATTGTTTTGTATTTCAGTTTTAATATAATATATTATAAGAATGTAAATATCTAATTCAATGCTATTAAATTATCTTCTAAAAATGTTAGGTTCTGGTCAGCATAAAAAGTTATTTCTTTTTTACAATATATTAATATTTGGTGTGGTTATATTGGATAAGTTAGTTTGAAATACCGGTTTATGTTGATCCGGTTATTATTGGTTTAGTTTCCTTTAGCTTAAACCAATGTATATATATAGAATCGGTTGTAACAACCTAACGACTGAGAAAGTGAATATACATTTTTTCTTTCATCTTCTTCCTTGTGAAGCTTTTCTTCTTGAGTTCGGATCTTGAGTTTTCTCATTGAATCAACCTTAATATGGTATCAGAGCTTCTCTTTTGAGCTTCCGCTTCGATTCAATCTCTCATGAGCTATCCGATTTCACGTTTTTCGAGCTTCGCAAGTTTCTTTCTCATGGTGATTCTGGATTTTCTCACGGAATTGATCTTTTGTTACTATTTTTTTGTTCTTCATCTTTCTCGTTAATCGATTTCTCGATTTCGTTTCTCTCGACATTCGATTCTTACATCTCTCTTTCATCATGAGTACTCACACTTCTTCACCATCATCGGCGTCACCACATCATCCCACCGATCATTATGCGAATCCTTATCATCTTCATCATAACGATCACGCTGGGATTGTTCTTGTTACGGATCGATTGACGACGGCTTCCGATTTTCACTCTTGGCGTAGATCTATGCGAATGGCTTTGAATGTGCGTAACAAACTGGGATTCATCGATGGTACGATTCCTAAACCTTCACCTAGTCATCAAGATTTTGGCTCATGGTCACGATGTAACGATATCGTTGCCACTTGGTTGATGAACTCTGTTTCTAAGAAGATAGGCCAAAGTTTGTTATTCATTCCGACTGCAGAAGGGATTTGGAATAATCTGTTAGCTAGGTTTAAGCAAGATGATGCGCCTAGGATTTATGATATTGAACAACGTCTGAGTAAAATTGAGCAGGGATCTATGGATGTTACGACCTATTACACTGAGTTGGTAACTTTGTGGGAGGAGCATAGAAATTATGTGGAATTGCCTGTGTGTACTTGTGGCAAGTGTGAGTGTGCTGCAGCTGGTTTATGGGAAAAGTTACAGCATAGAAGTCGTGTGACTAAGTTCTTAATGAGGTTGAATGAATCCTTTGAGCATACTAGGCGTTACATTTTGATGCTTAAGCCAATTCCAACAATTGAAGAAGCGTTCAACATTGTTACACAAGATGAGAGGCAGAAGACTTTGAAACCTTCTTCAGTTGTTGATCAGGTGGCTTTTCAAGCTACAACGTATGTTCCTCAGGATCTTACCTCTGCTCAGCTGATGACTAATGAAGCGTTCATTGCTGCTTATAACAATTTCAAGAATTCTCAGAAACCAGTCTGTACTCATTGTGGAAAGCTTGGTCATACCATTCAGAAATGCTTCATGGCTTTCCACCGGGTTACAAGACCAATTCTTCTTATAAGTCCCGGAAACAACAAGCTCCTACTCCAGCTAAGATGTTACCTCAGGCTCAAGTTCCTACTCAGACGGCTAATGCAATAGCTAATGTTTACTCTGATCCTGCTGTGTCTGGTTCGATTACTGCAGTTCCATCGGTTACAAGTGGTGGTACTACACTTACACTACAGAACTTCTCTCCCCAGCAGATACAGAATCTGATTTCTCAATTCAACACACATGTTCGAGCTCCAGAGCATTCGACTCCTTTCTCTACAGCTTCCACGTCTGCATCTATCACTACAGATGGTTTCATGGCACCTCAATCTACTTCTGGTATCTTTCCCTTTCCATCTACTAGCCTTACATATACTGACAATACCCTTAAATTCAAAAACCATTGCCTTTCCGTTCTACCTTCTTTTATCTCTCATAGTGATTGGATCATAGATAGTGGAGCTTCTAGTCATGTTTGCTCTGACTTGGCATTGTTTTCTGATATTCGATCTGTGTCTAATGTCACAGTGACTTTACCTAATGCTAGTCAAGTACCTATTTTACATACTGGCACCATTCGTATAACTGATAGATTAGTTTTGTTCAATGTGTTGCATGTTCCAGACTTTCATTTTAATCTGATAAGTGTTAGTTGTTTGGTTTCTGACCAGTCTTGTGCCGCTCATTTCTTTTCTACTGGTTGTTGGATTCAGGAATTTATTCAGGGCTTGATGATTGGGAGGGGTAGACTTTGCAATAACTTGTACATTCTAGAGCACCAATCACATTCATCATCTTCTAAAGCTCGTATTGTTTGTGGATCATTCATTGCTGATGGAACTGTGTGGCATCAAAGATTAGGACATCCTTCTTCAAATATACAGCAAAAATTGAGTTCTTTTTCTTCTGTTGTTAAAGTTGTTTCTTCTCATGATCATCATTGTAAAATTTGTCCTCTTGCAAAACAAAAACGATTGGCTTATATTTCAAATAATAAACTTTCATCACATCCTTTTGATCTTGTTCATATGGATATTTGGGGTCCTTTTAGTGTTGAATCAGTTGAAGGTTTCAAATATTTTTTGACTCTTGTAGATGACTGTAGTCGTATGACATGGGTTTATCTGTTGAAGCAAAAGAGTGATGTTTTACAAGTTTTTCCTTCTTTTCTAAAGATGATTCATACACAATTTAACACCAAAATAAAATCAATACGTTCTGATAATGCTCCTGAGCTAGCTTTTGTGGATTTGTTTCGTTTACATGGCATGTTGCATCAATATTCTTGTGCATATACACCACAGCAAAACTCTGTTGTAGAAAGGAAACATCAACATATTCTAAATGTGGCTAGATCCTTATTGTTTCAATCAAACATTCCTCTTGCTTATTGGAGTGATTGTATTTTGACTTCTGTTTTTCTTATCAATAGGATGCCTTCTCCTTTACTTGCTTACAAATCTCCTTTTGAGCTTCTTACTAGTAAAGTACCAGATTATACATCGTTGAAAAGCTTTGGTTGTCTTTGTTATGTCTCGACTCATACTCATGAAAGACATAAATTTTCTCCACGTTCAAAACCTTGTGTGTTTCTTGGGTATTCTCCTGGATACAAAGGTTATAAAGTTTTAGATTTGGAGTCTCATTCAGTTAGCATCTCTAGAAATGTTGTCTTTCAAGAACAGGAGTTTCCTTTCAAAGTTAGTGAACATTTGTCTACTGCTGTTGATATGTTTCCTAACACTATTTTACCAATGCCTCCTCCATCACATTTTGTTGAAACTATGCCTGCATCACATATAGATAATCCATCTGTCATACCTGCTGCATCTCATATAGATACTACGTCTGCATCAACTGCTGTATCTACTGATATGGGTGATTCTAGTCATGAAAGTAGGTCTTCTGTGGCAGTAGAATCTAGGAACTTATCTACTAACAATGCTAGGCCTAGGCGACAGACTAAAGCTCCTACTTATCTTTCTCAATATCATTGTAATCTTGTTCCATTTTCTTCTTTTACTGATCCATCTTTCGTTTCTTCTTTTACAACACCTTATCCTATTTCCTCTGTTATCTCCTATGAGGCTTTTAATCCCATTTTTCAGACTTCTACTATCTCTCACACAATAGAAACAGAACCCAAAACTTTTCAACAAGCTATGACATCAGACAAGTGGACTGGTGCTGTGAATGTGGAGTTTGCTGCTATGGAACAAAACAGAACATGGGATGTTGAATCATTACCTCCGGGGAAGAATGTTGTGGGGTGTAAGTGGATTTTTACTATCAAATATAACGCGGATGGGACTGTGGAACGGTACAAGGCACGTCTGGTTGCTCAGGGTTTTACACAGCAAGAAGGTGTTGACCATATGGATACTTTTTCTCCTGTGGCTAAGCTAACAAGTGTGAAGTTACTTCTCAGTTTAGCTGATGCAAAAGGATGGAGTTTGACTCAGATGGATGTTTCAAATGCTTTTCTTCATGGAGATCTTGAAGAAGAGATATTCATGAGTTTACCACAAGGATATACACCACCATCAGGAGTTACTTTACCTCCTAATCATGTGTGTCGCCTACGGAAATTGTTGTATGGTTTAAAACAGGCATCAAGGCAGTAGTATAAACGGTTTTCCTCTGTTTTGTTGGGAGTTAATTTCATTCAGTCTCCTGCTGATAATACCCTGTTTGTTAAGGCATCATCTACTTCATTTGTGGCTGTTCTAGTCTACGTGGATGATATCTTAATTGCTAGTAATGACTCTGTTGCGGTTGATGAGTTGAAGAGTTTACTGCAATCTGCTTTTAAAATCAAAGACCTTGGACCAGCTCGATTCTTTCTTTATATATATGTACAAGTAAAATCACATAGATATCCAATACATACCAATTTCCATAAAATTTCAATTACCATTTACAAACAATGAGAAACGTTTATCTATTGTTAAAAGTCGTTTTCATAATTTTATCTGTCATTGCGGTGCATCACCTTTCTGTAGCAACCTCCACAACATGGTGCATAGCAAACTCGACGGCGACAGAAACAGAACTAAAAATAAATATATATTTAGGGTGCGAACATAAATTCGTCAATTGTACACCAATCTACCCTGGTGGATCTTGTTTCGGCCCTGATACTCTCCTTAGCCATGCGTCATATGTGATGAATGCTTTTTACCAACGCCATTATCGCGTCAAAGATACGTGTGGTTTCAAAAATACTGGCATAATCACTAGCACTGACCCAAGTTATGGTTCATGTGTGTATTTTGTAACTCAGTAATATACAATTGGTTCTAATAATTGATTCGTTTGAAAAAATAAAAAAAAATCAAAATAATAATAATAATAATAATTGATCCGTAGAAATCTTTGCGTTTCTGTAACATGTGAACAACATAATTATGTAATGCTGCAATAGGTGCTCAAAATTAATATAATTTAATAATAATATTGTATATTGACTAGAACTATTTAAAAATGTTAGTATAATGAAGAAAAACTCTCAACGTTGAAACTATAGTGGAAAAGAATATTAACAACTTAAAAAATACCAGCAAAGAAAAAAAAAATCAATGGTGATCACCCCACATCTCCATGAGATAACTCTTACAACTACTATTGTTGAGAGACCAAGATTCATGATCTAACCATCTTCGTTTCTTCTGAATTATTCGTAATGATTTTTGTTTTTGTTCTTCTTCCTGTTCCTCGTACGAAGATGTCTCCATCTTCTTGAGATTGTGTCTGTATTCAACAACTATTTGTTCAAAAACTTCGACCTCAAACATGTTCATTTTCACCATTGGGTTTATGTGATCCCTCACAAACGCAAATGCCAACTGGTCTCTCGGGTTAAACGCTTCTAACTCGTTGAACATGAAGCATGAGAATAGGTCGCTTCTTATTCCGTGTTTTCTCAGTATCAACGCACTGTCTGGTACATCTACAAATGTCAACATCAAGGCAAATTGTAAATTCGCTGATCACTAAATGTAATATGGCAAATCTGATTTTGTAAGAAGGTGAAGATCCAAAAAATATAAAACTTGTAGAGATAATAGTATTGTCATCTATATATAAGAAAGGGAAATATGCTTAGTCCAACTTCATTTTTATGCATTTAATTGACATATATAAGAAATTTATCTTGGATCGACAAAAACCATAGAACAACTTGCGTTTTGGGGCCCTCACTTCTAACTCTATCTCATATTCTCATTGATGTTGTTATATGGGACCACGTCGAGATTCTTTGATTGCAACTATGATTATGTATTTTTATTTCTGAAGGAACATGTCCAAGCTTCCAACAAACAAGTATAATCTACAACTAGAACTTAAGCAAGAACACATATATTTGTTATCCATTTTAATCTAATTTTTTTATTGTTGTAAACCCTATTATCTTACTATATTCCACAGTGTCTATGATGATCTACATAATAGTATTAATAATTGTCGATTACTAAAAGATCAAGTTATCTCTACAAGTTATGGTTTTCATGATTACCCGTGACTCCATTTTTGAAAAGCCACAAGTAAAAAGAGCATAACCTAACCGACTAAAAGCCAATCTTCATGCATAAGCCATGACTCTTTAGTCTTTATTGCCAAGTAATATATTAGAGTACACACCAACATTCTAGACAAAGAAAGGTATCTGTATTTCTAAAGATGATTACCTTAAGATCATTAACACACTTAAAAGTACTATAACTATATATCATACATAAATCAACATTAGACCAAAATATTATTATTATATATATACACATATATATCAATCATCAAAATATATATGTGAAAGATAATATTAATTTAAATATGATTTTCTATTTGAAAAGTTAATTCATAAAAGAAGTCACTGGGTTTTAATGAAAAGCAACTTAATAAAATACAAAGTTAAAGTCTAAAATCGTACCAACATTAATTTGAAAAATAATTATCAGCATAAGCTTGTACAATTGAGTCCACTATCTAATTATTTATGCATATATACATATGTACGCAATTAATAGTTCGTACTTTGAGATTACTCTATTTTTTTTCTTTGGATAGAACCTTACCTAACCTTCCTAAATACATGTAAGACAACCAATATCTCATTAATTAAACATAAAAAGTTTAAAAGCTTGTTCGTTATAATATAGTGAAGATTTTATTACCTGTGGGATATGGCATTTTATGAGAACTCCAAGGCTTCAAACCATGCTCACAATAAGTCTCCATTTGCATCCTTAGCCCATCGACATCTCCCCATTTCTTCCACCTCGCAGTAGCCATAGCCTCCTCCATCGTATTTACAAAAAACGGATGCTTAGATATCGCCATATCAACATCAGGCACTATTAACATAGAATGAATTAGAAGTAACGGGTCGATCATGAGCTGGATTTTCGCGTCAATCCATATACTGAACTTTGAGTTTGGAAACAATCTATGTATTAGATATTTTGGTATAACCCCGTTCATAGCTGGATTGATGTATAGATTTTCAGACGTTGAGATTTTGATGATTCTCCATGCGCCGACTCTGTAATCTCTTGGATTGTTTTTAGGGATGACATTGTGGTGGAAGAGAGAGTTTAGTGTTTTGTCGTCGATGAACATGTAGAAACAAACTGTTTCTAGGGTTTTAACTCCAAGTCCGACTGGTTGTCTGATTTTGTCATGGTCGTTAAAAATTGCTGATGCAACTACTAGTCCACATTTCTCCATCTCATCTCTATCTACCAAAACCATATAAAAATAGTTAAATTAAAACATATAAAGTAATAAACAAGAGATGTTGTGAGCTTTTCAAAACCGAAAAAGGATATGATTTTAGCATTTTAAATGCATGCTTAAAATGTTAAATACTGTTTTATTTTGACAATTTTAAGTTTTTATTTTATATTTTAAAATTTGAAATCCTATACCAAAATGACCAAAATAACATTTTTATTTCGGAAATTTTAAGTTTATTTTTATTTTTTATATTTGTGACAAAAACTTTTTTGGTTTATGTCAGAGAATTTCTCTTTGAATAAATAAGATAATGAATTATATAATTCATAAACTGGTTACTGGTTTAACCGGTTAATCAATATCTGGTTTACTTAATTAGAAGGATGATATCTCACCGGAGAAGCTGACCGGAAAATCTCTGAAGAAACCACATGGAACTTCAACGTCATTGTCCGAATGGTTAAAATAAGAAAATCTCTTCAGGGTACTAAAGTTTCCACCGAACGTTTCGCTTTTTCCATTAATGTATCTCAACTTCTCCGACGATGATGAGTCGCTGCATATACTCTGTATCTCATTCAACACTGTCCAGTAATCTGATTCACATAAAACAACAAAAACACAATGTCCAAATCGTTACTCATTAAAAACATTAAATACACATCTTAAAGAAAAAACAAAAGAGCATTTTAATGATTTTTCTTTTTTGTTAAGTTAATTACCTGAGAAGAAAACAGGGGAAGAGCAAGAAGATCTGTGAGTGGGGAGAGCGTATTTGTGTTCACCATAAGAAGAAGGATAAGAGAAGATATTTGTTTGGATCGGATCGAAAGGTGAATATCGAAAGACGCATTGGTTTCTTGAGAGAGAGACGTAGAGAAACAGAGAAAGTGTAGTGAATAAGTAGAGAAGTGAGAAACAGAGGAGCTTTGATCGGACGTATAGAGATGGAGATGCGGTGATTCTGATGAATTTTCCCATCCGAAAGAAAGATTTATGGTTTATTGTTTATACATTTTGGTAATTTTTTTGTTTCTTGACATTTAGTGTTGATGATGAAGAAGAAGGAAAGGAGGATCTTTCATTTAAGTTTGTGCTGATGAATCAACTGATAGTTAGAAACTTCAGCAGCTTTTTATGGTGAAGCGTTACTCGAATAAAATCTTATTTTATTATTTAGTAAAGCCGAAAAGCAATTATAAAATAAGTTAAATTCTTGTTTCTATATTTTGCATAGGATTTCTATAAAATTATGATGTAAATTTTGGGAAGCGATTACAAAAATAGAAAGGGATATTATTCAGAGACTCCCTCATGTCCACATGATATCATCAAATTTTCATGGTGTATTTAAGAAAAGGTGCGTAAGAGCACCCACATTGATGAATCCCCCTTGGGTTCACAGCAATAAAAAAAAATATATATTTTTATTATTTTCATTTACTTTTTTTACAAAAAAAAAAAATTAATATTAGACCAATCATATGTTGACACGTGGTGAATCCGGGGTCATCGGGGTTCACCGTGGTGAACTTTTGAGAGAGAGGTTCATAGAAATCTGATTTTAATATTATTATTTTTTCCCCATCAACCCTTGATGGGGTGCTCTAAGAGGTTTACTATTTTCTTTGTTCATATGAAATTCGGTATAAAATTTGAATTCGGTATCCAAAATTCAAACCGAACTTGAACCAAAAAATCTGAACCGTTATACAATCCAAAATGTAAAAAAATACTTGAAGGGATTTTGCATGATGTTATAAAACATAGATTTGATCATCGTTTAAAAAGCGCAGGTACTATTGTTGTTGTTTTATTTATAAATGAATCGATAAGTCTTTTGTTTTGATGGTATACAATTTCACAGAATCAAGATCAAGTTACCATGCAGATATTAAGAAATTTTATTTTACAATATCTCAGATAATTTTTTTTTATGTTTCTAAATATATTAACAATGGCTGTACCTCAAATTTATACTTGAGAAAGATTGTATATTTAACAATTAAATGATCCTTTTTTTTTAGTTTTGTGATTAATTCATAAAATTATTTAGTTACAAAATTTCACTATCTAATATAACTTTTTAAATTAATACAGATTTTAATTTATTATTATCATCAATATCTATGTAAATGTATTGTATATAATTGTGTAGTTTTTTTGGGAAAAATAATATCAATTAACTACGTCTTATGTTGGGAAGCGGGTCAAACTCGCTTCGCCCGACCTGCTTTGCTGTGGATTGAGTTATTTTTACGACTAAAAAATTTGACCCGTCTGACCCGCAAATAAAATATATTTTTGCAAGAAATGTTTTATAAAACTTGAAAGAAATCAAGCCCAGTAATGAAATCCATTATTATATAGTTTTAAGACCCAAATTAAAATGACAAAATTTCCACCAATAATAAATTAAATTTGTATATAAGAATAAGTGTATAATTGAAAAACATAAAAAGTTCATTTAACAGAATGTTTATGTTTTAATGAAATTGATTTGAAGTGTTGTTAAATGATAAATAACTCAAAAAATCTAAAATAATTAATCACTATAAATAAACATATAAGTACTTCAATTACCTAATTCAACATTTTAATTTGATATGATATATAAATATATTAAAATTTAAATTAATATTGTGGATATCCAATTACCTACAAATAAGTACTTTATAATTTGCTCGTGGAAATAACAAGTCTACTCTACTATGGTTGTTTCCATGTAAGATGTTGAAACAACCACTATGCATATAATGCAAAAGCTACGGCCAAATTCCAAGCTTACGTTGGTGGTTCCGCAATTGCTATGTGAACAACTGTACTTTCTTTGTATTAGGCAAAAGTATTCGAGTCGAAATCCACCAAATTGATTGGGTGATTTGTAGTTAAGTGGTAAGGAAAAGAGATTGAGACACTAACATGCTTCAGTTTCGACCCACCTACTATATGAAACTAATTCACAAATATTTCTGGTCACCTAACAAGAATATAAGTTCAGCTTTCGAGCCTATTTGAATATCCGAAGAGAAAGTCTATATATGGGTTGTACATCTCTTTAGCGATTAGTCGGAGCTTCTACTAGGTTAATAAGGTCTAATGCATGTTTCTCTCTTCAACTTAGATATGAATCCACAAACTGACAGATTTATTTAAACTTTTTTTAGTACGAGAGCTTGATTATGAACAAGGAAAATTGGACCGAGTAGCTAAGAAAAAAAACAAAATTAAAAATTTAACCAAAACCCCCTTCTCTCTCCTATTACCTCTTCCTATCTCTCTCTACTCTCTGTCTGCAAATCTAATTTTCTTTTCTTTTGTGGCTATTTGGCCAATAAGCCCTATGAACAACTGGTTTTCCGGCGTATATGTGGAGACATTTGGAAATGAAAGTACAATTTCCACAATTCCACTTAATAGAACTGAATTCTCAGTTATATATAAACACTCAATCGTGTGGTTCACATTTTTTTTGACGTCACCATTTATGTTTTGATATCCATGCAGGACCTTTTTTTTTTTTAAATCCGTCTTTAACACTGTTAAGTTTTTATGTCTCTAAAATATGTGACTAAAACCCTAATTTTGGGCATATATATGAAACAAATTACTCTCTAACATTATCATTTTACCATAAATTATTATCACCTTATATTAAAATATTCTATATCTATATTTAAAAAAAAAAAAACTATTTTCTTAATTTTCTCGGTCAAATTTCGCGTAGGTCCGAGAGAAAGAGAGAGAGAGCACAGTCTTTTTTTTTTTTTGTAACAAAAAAAAGGGACATGTCTTCTTCTTCTTCTTGATTTCACCTCCTTCCAACTTTTCATGTCTCTTCCTACCAAACGCTCTTCTTCTTCTTCTTCTGCCGCCACCGACTCTTCTCTCTATTCCCCGCCGATGAAGAAGGCCAAAAACGGCCTCCACACCCCTTCCTCTCACCCTAACGCCTCCGACAAGTTCGGCTTCTCCATGGATGATGATCCATCTCCCCCTGCCGCCGCTAATCTCTCTCGAAAGAAGGCTACACTCCCGCAACCTACTAAGAAGCTCGTCATCAAGCTCAATAGAGGTTTTCGCCCGATTCCCATTTTTCATCCTAATCAGAATTTTCCTAGCTTTCGTCGATCGATCTTAGGGTTTAGGGTTGGACAGTGTGTAAGATTGATTCTAAATGGCTCTCTGCTTAGGCTTCTCGATTTTTAGGGCTCCATAGGCTGGAATGGATGATGAGTGTGTAAATTGATGAAGTCTCTGTGTGGTTTTTGCAATTGAATTATAGTAGAAATTAACCGTAAATTGAGCTTGATTTTGATCTTGATATGGAATTATGGATTATGGATGATGAGTGGTTTAGGGATTTGTGTTATCTATTAAAGTTTCTAATAGTACCAATTTTGTGATATGTGAAGCCAAACCAAGTCTGCCTACAAACTTCGAAGATACTACCTGGCAAAATCTCCAGTCAGCTATTAGAGCTATATTCCTCAAACAGCACTTTTCTTTTAACCTCGAGAGTCTTTACCAGGTTAAAAAAATTTCCATCTTTCTTTTTCTGTTGTGTGTGTGATAATAATGTCTTGCTGATGATGTTGATTTTGTTTGTTAGTCTGTTGATAACCTTTGCTTGCACAAGCTTGAAGGAAAGCTTTACGAACGGATTGAGAAGGAGTGTGAAGAACACATCTCTTCAGCGTTACAGTCTTTAGTTGGCCAAGACACGGATTTGTTTGTTTTCTTGTCGCTTGTTGAGAATTGCTGGCAAGATTTTTGTGACCAGATGCTGATGATTCGGAGTATAGCCTTGTCTTTGGATAGGAAGTATGTGATTCAGAATACAAGTGTACGTTCGTTGTGGGAGATGGGTTTGCAGCTTTTTCGGAAGCATCTTTCTCTGTCCCCTGATGTTGAGCAGAGGACAGTTACTGCTCTATTAAGAATGATTGAAAAGGAAAGGTAATTGTCTTTCAATTATATGTGAAGCAAGGTTTATCTGTCACATTGGGAATTTGTCTTCACGTAGCCTCCCTTTACGTTGTTTGTCTTGTTTCTGAGTGAATTATTGAAATTTGAATTGTCTGTTTACTCTATTCCTCCCGTCTGGCTGTGATAATTAGTTCTAGGTAAAATTTGAAGACAAATGAGCACTATTGTAAGTCCTTTCTTTTATGACATTGGTCATGCAGGTTGGCCGAAGCTGTTAATAGGACATTACTAAGCCATCTTTTAAAGATGTTTACTGCACTTGGAATATATACGGAAAACTTTGAGAAGCAGTTCCTTGAATGCACGTCTGAGTTTTATGCTGCTGAAGGAATGAAATACATGCAGCAGCATGACGTTCCCGAGTACTTGAAGCATGTCGAGGTTCCTTGGATGAATTCATATAATTTCTTCTTGTGATAAGCTCCCGCAAAGGTTATTAGTCGATATGGTCTCTCTAAGGTTTCTACTGGTGATTGGTGCAGGAAAGGTTGCATGAAGAGAATGAAAGATGCATATTGTACATTGATGCATCAACCAGGAAACCTTTAATATCGGCTGTTGAAAAGCAACTTCTCGAGCGTCATATACATGCTGTCCTTGATAAGGTTTAATTCCTTTCATCCTTGTGTATATTAGCAACCTTTTTGTTTTCTCGACGCTTATTCTATGTCTGCACATAAGCCAGGGTTTCACACCCTTGATGGATGGACGTCGTATTGGGGACCTCCAGAGGATGTACACCCTGTTTTCTAGGGTCGATGCACTTGAGTCTCTGAGGCAGGCGCTAAGTTCCTACATTCGGAAAACTGGGCAGAAGATTGTTATGGATGAAGAGAATGATAAGGATATGGTACAATCACTATTGGACTTCAAGGCTTCTCTTGACACAGTATGGGAAGAGAGCTTTTGCAAAATTGAATCATTTGGCAACACCATCAAAGATTCGTTTGAGCATCTGATAAATCTTCGCCAGGTATTGAATAGTTGTAATGTTGTTTGTGTACTGTATTTACTACTAAAAAAGAATTGAGACATTTTAGGGGAGTGCTAGTTACAGTAGTGTTCTTTCTAGTATCACTTCGGGTACCAAATACCCTTGACCAATTTTATCCAGTGTTTGGTCGTAGCTCAAGTCTTGAGAAATAATTTTCTTATTTAATATTTAGAATCATCTTGACAAAAGGTCACATCAGCATTCTGCTCATTAGGGACTCACCATATTAAAAGTATAGAAGTGTCGAATGTGCACTTAGTATGTGCCCCATATAATATATGCTCCTGGTCCATTTTGCAGAATCGTCCAGCTGAACTCATCGCCAAATTTTTGGACGAGAAGCTCCGTGCTGGGAATAAGGGTACTTCTGAAGAAGAATTGGAGAGTACCCTTGAAAAAGTCTTGGTTTTGTTCAGATATATTCAGGTTATCTCTGATTTCTTACATATAGTACTGTGTTTGTCTCTGTTTCATTACTGCATTCAGGCCAGTGCATGGTCTGAAAACAGCTATTTGACCATCTAGATTCAGTTTTGCTGAAGAATCTGTATTTTTCTGATCGAAGGGCAAAGATGTGTTCGAGGCATTTTATAAAAAGGATCTTGCAAAAAGACTTCTGTTGGGAAAGAGCGCTTCAATTGATGCTGAGAAATCAATGATCTCTAAGGTAACAAATGAATATCACAGACACTCCTGTTGATTATATCTCTTGTCATTGAAATTTTTCTTATATTGGTAAAGTTCTTACGCACTGATCCGACCTTTTTCACACCTGCAGCTTAAGACTGAGTGTGGTAGCCAGTTTACAAACAAGCTCGAAGGAATGTTCAAGGTCCTTTGACTTTCTCCTTCTCTATTTTTGCATTAGATGTGGGTCTTCAAATTTTTCTATAGAAACATAAGGATCCTTTTTTATCATCTTTACTTTCTGGAGCTTTATGCTTACAGTTTGTCCTAGTTTGCATATTCTTTGTTACTTTATCCCAGACAATATTGTTGGATGTTCGTGCAACATTCCAACTTTAAGGAACCTGTGTGCATGTACAACAAGCTATAATGAGCTCGTACTCCCTCTTTCTTTGAAATTTCTTCAGGATATTGAATTGTCAAAGGAAATCAACGAGTCATTCAAACAGTCGTCTCAGGCGAGGACAAAACTGCCATCAGGAATTGAAATGAGTGTCCACGTTTTAACAACAGGGTATGCATTATGTATCAAATTGATCCAGGGATTATACCGGATAGCATGGCGCATCTATAAACTTCTTTAACCTCCCATGCATAATGCAGGTACTGGCCAACATATCCACATATGGATGTTAAACTTCCTCATGAGTTAAATGTCTATCAGGTTTCACCAGAAGTTCCGATATAATTTTTCTTTCCGCGATGTTTTTTCTCTTGTTAGCAACTTTTTCTTATTCATGTGTGTTGTTTCGTAGGATATCTTCAAAGAGTTTTATTTGAGCAAGTACAGTGGAAGGAGGTTAATGTGGCAGAATTCATTAGGTCACTGTGTTTTGAAGGCAGATTTCTCGAAAGGTAAAAAGGAGCTTGCTGTTTCCCTGTTCCAGGTCAGTCAAGTTTTTCCCTTCTTTTTATCCATTTTCAAGCTTTACTTGGCATTCATTTTGAATTTTATTCGTCAGTGCAAATCCTTTGCTTAGAAGACATGTTGATTTTGATCGTCTCAGGCTGTGGTGTTGATGTTATTTAACGATGCAATGAAACTTAGCTTTGAAGACATTAAAGATTCCACCGGCATAGAGGACAAAGAACTGAGAAGGACTCTGCAGTCGCTTGCTTGTGGTAAAGTTCGTGTCCTGCAGAAGGTTAGGCTAAAAATGTGGACTCTGTTAAAGTTGCCTTTCTACTAATGGAGACGCTACTGAGATCGTGGCTTTGCTTTTTTATATTTTCATATTCATGCGTCTTGTGTAAATGTTCTTGCAGTATCCAAAGGGAAGAGACGTACAAGACCGGGATGAATTTGATTTTAATGATACCTTTACAGCTCCTTTGTATCGCATTAAGGTACATGCAGTTTTTCTTTTCTTTTGGCGGCCTCGCTTCTAGGTTTTCTAAAGTCTCACATATATAACAAACCAAATTATAATGTTTTTTGTGGGTGCAGGTGAATGCAATCCAGATGAAAGAGACAGTAGAAGAGAACACGAGTACAACAGAGAGAGTATTTCAGGACCGACAATACCAGGTTTGATTTCTTCTCTCCTGTTTCGATTTACCATATATTTGACATAACTGACTTTCTCCACTGCATCCTTCCCTTATTGCAGATTGATGCAGCCATTGTTCGAATAATGAAGACGAGAAAAGTCTTGAGCCATACCCTTCTAATCACTGAGCTCTTCCAACAGGTAACTTTCGTCATCTCTTTCCTCACGAAATCAAAGTATTGAGCCATGTTTTTTTTGCAGCTGAAATTTCCAATAAAACCGGCTGATCTGAAGAAGAGGATTGAAAGCCTGATCGATCGAGAATATTTGGAGAGGGACAAGAGCAACCCTCAGATATACAATTATCTTGCTTAGAACCTCTCTGTTGAACGCCTTTGCATTGCAACTTTTTGTTTCTTCTCTGTATATTTATTCACAACAATGACCGACGTTACACTGCATTGTATTTACATTACTTTAAAGCATAAGAAAAATTAGTTCAGAGTTTCTAAGTTTATACATCACATACAGCGCCGTGTCTGGGTGAGAACAATCTTAAATATAGAGCAAGGGTATAAAACTATTAGTTACTTTATGAGATGAAAGTATTGTGGGAGAGGCGCCATTTTTAAAAGATTAGATTTCTCAATTGCCACAGAGCTCCGGAACCGGGAAGTTCGATATGTGATCACTTGCAAAACCGAAGACTCGATGAGGCTCGAGAGGTTTTGAACCAGGTTCCGTCTCCTCATGTGAGTCTCTACACTAAGATGATCTCTGGATTCACGAGGAAAAATATATTGGTTGATGCGTTGACACGGTTCGACGAAATGCCTGTGAGAGATGTTATCTCATGGAGACTGCAGTGAAGCTGTTCGATGAAATGCCTGAGAGAAGTGTGGTTTCGTGGACAGATATTTTAAATGGGTTTTTTTAGGTTTGGTAAGGTTGAGAAAGCGGAGGGGTTGTTTTATCAGATGACTGTGAAAGATACTGCAGCGTGGAATGCGATGGCTCATGGGTATTTACAGTTTGGTAGAGTAGACGATGCTTTGGAGTTGTTTGATAAAATGCCTCGGAATAATGTGATTTCTTGAACGACGATGATCTGTGGGTTGGACCAGAATGAGAGGAGTGGAGAAGCTCTTGTTTTGTTCAAGAACATGCTGGATTGTTTCTTTAAATCCAGTTCAAGAATCGTGTAATTAATCACTGGCTGTGCAAATGCTCAAGCGTTTTATATGGGTACACAAGTTCATGGGTTTATTATCAAGTTGGGGTTTTTGTATGGGGAATATGTATCTGCTTCGCTTATAACGTTTTATGCAAACTGCAAAAGAACAGAGGATTCGAGGAAAGTTTTTGGCGAGAAGGTTCATGAACAAGTTGCTGTGTGGACTGCTTTATTGTCAGGTGATAGTCGGAACAGAAAGCATGAAGATGCACCAAGTGTTTTCTCAGAGATGTTGAGAAACAATATCTTACCGAATCAATCAACATTTGCTAGTGTATTGAACTCTTACTCTGCTTTGGGAACGTTAGATTGGGGCAAGGAGATGCATGGCGTTGCAATGAAACTTGGTTTAGGAACTGATTCCTTTGTTGGTAATTCTCTAGTTGTCATGTACAGTGACTGTGGAAATGCAGAGGATGCTTTATCGGGGTTCAGAGAAATCTCGAGGAAGAGCATTGTCTCGTGGAATTCAATCATTGTTGGCTGCTCGCAGCATGGACGTGGTAAATGGGCTTTTATCATATTCGGTCAAATGATTAGCTTCAACAAAGAGCTAGATGAGATCACTTTCACTGGCTTGCTCTCTGCTTGTAGTCACTGCGGGTTTCTACAAAGAGGAAGAAAGCTTTTCGATTACATGTCAAGAGGACCAAATCATATCGATAGAAAGATTCAGCACTACACTTGTATGGTAGATATCTTGGGAAGAAGCGGGGAATTGAAAGAAGCAGAGGAGCTTGTCGAGAGCATGCTTGTGAAACCTAATGAAATGGTTTGGTTGGCTTTACTCAGTGCTTGTAGGATGCATTCTGATGTAGACAGAGCCGAGAAAGCTGCTGCTGCCATCTTCAATCTGGACTCAAAATCAAGTGCGGCCTATGTCTTGTTGTCGAATACATATGCTTCTGCTGGTATATGGTCGCATGTATCGAAATTGAGAATTAAATTTAAAGCAGAGGGGGATATTGAAGAATCCTGGGAGCAGTTGGGTTGTGTATAGAGGGAAGAAGTACGAGTTTTTCTCTGGCGATCGACCAGAGAGCTTGAGAATGTATGAGAAGATGGAGTTTCTGAGAGAAAAGCTGAAGGAGCTTGGTTATATACATGATTATAGATCTGCTTTACATGATGTTGAAGACGAACAGAAGGAAGAGATGTTGTGGTATCACAGTGAGAGGCTTGCTATTGCCTTTGCGTTGGTTAATACAATTGAAGGAAGTACAGTCACAGTGGTGAAGAATCTACAAGTTTGTGAAGATTGTCACGCAGTGATTAAGCTGATTTCAGGAGTTGTGGGTGTGGGACGTGAAATTGTTTTAAGGGATCCAACTCGGTTTCATCATTTTAAGAGTGAGGAGTGTTCTTGTGGAGATTATTGGTAGACAAGCGAGCAGAGAAGGTTACAAACTTTGATTCTCTGATGTGAGAAACTTTAGATCTTACTAAAATATGGCTATGATGTCAAATCTACAGGTTTATTTGCAAATCCAGTTAAAGGAGACTCTCTGAGCTTCAATTAAGAGGATTCGGCATACTACTTCCTGAGAACAGTCAACCCCTTGTAATGCAAACATTCTTCCACAAGTTTGTGGAGGCAACACAAGCAACAATGTTTACTTGAGACTTGGGAAGCCATGAGACTGAACACAGCCAAGAGTGTGGAGATAGCGCTGTAGAGA
This sequence comes from Eruca vesicaria subsp. sativa, assembly GCA_932364175.1. NCBI lineage: Eukaryota > Viridiplantae > Streptophyta > Magnoliopsida > Brassicales > Brassicaceae > Eruca > Eruca vesicaria. Next base: position 139,535 of record CAKOAT010256265.1, on the reverse strand, counting down.
AAAGTCCAGATACTATTTCACATGTTTGTGAAGCTGATGAAGAAAATGTTGTTAATGATGAATGCCATAAGACTGAGCAAAGTGACAATTTTTTAGGCAGCCATGTAGAGAATTAGAGATGTTCAGAAACAGCAAGCCAATGCGGGTAAGAATTAAGCATGAACTGAACAGAATACTTTTCTTTTATGTCTCACAATTTTTTTTTTCTGTTTTAGGATCTTGCATAATTTAGATTACGTGAAAACATTGAAAAAGTAATGTAGTGACTTATAGCGTCAACTAAGTCAACAAATAAGACAACTGGCATGTGGAAAAACCTGAAAAACAACGACCAAAATGGTAGCATCTGATATTTTCTCTTTTGATATTTAATTATTTATCTAAGCTGCCTCTGAGTTTCCTACTCTCTCTGTCTCTCTATGGCTTCTCCATCTTCTTCATCCCCCTCTTCTCGCAATTGGCGATACGACGTCTTCCCGAGCTTCAGTGGAGAAGATATCCGTAAAAACTTCCTCAGCCACTTTCTCAAGGAGCTGGAAAGGAAAACGATCTTTGCTTTTAAAGACAACGAGATGGAGAGAAGCCAGTCCATCTGGCCCGAGCTTGTGCAGGCCATTAGAGAATCGAGGATCGCCGTGGTTTTTCTATCTAAAAACTACGCATCTTCAAGCTGGTGTCTGAATGAGTTGTTGGAGATCATGAGGTGCAAGGAAGAGTTGGGCCAAATAGTGATTCCCGTCTTCCACGGTTTGGATCCTTCCCATGTGAGGAAACAGAACGGAGACTTTGGGAAGATCTTTAAGAAGACTTGCCAGAACAGAACAAAAGAAGTGAAAAATCAATGGCAGAAAGCGTTGACCGATGTAGCTAACATCCTCGGATTTCATTCTGAGAACTGGTAATAGTTAATCTTTTCTTGTATTTATTATATCTTTGAATAATATATTTATTATCATGTTTGTGTAATGATCTTTCTTCTTGTTAGCGCTGGTGAAGCTAAGATGATTGAAGAAATCACCAATGATGTTTTGGATAAACTGAATGTAACCGTATCAGAAGATTTTAGGGGGATTGTGGGCCTCGAAGATCATATGAAAAATATGAGTACATTATTGGATTTGGAATCCAAGGAGGTGAGGATGGTTGGGATATGGGGTCCTTCCGGAATTGGCAAGACTACCATTGCAAGAGCTCTATATAGTCGAGTCTTACGTCATTTCCAAGGTGGAATCTTCATAGACAGGAGTTTCATATCTAAGAGTAAAGAAATATATAGTAAAGCCAGCCCTGACGACTATGGGATGAAGTTGCACTTGCAAGAACAATTTCTCTCTAAACTGTTAGGCAAAGAGGGCATAGAGGTAGATCACTTAGGTGCGGTGAGAGAGAGGCTAAAGCACCGAAAAGTTCTTATCTTTATTGATGACTTGGATGATAAAGTGGTGCTAGACGCCTTGGTGGGTCAAATTCAGTGGTTTGGAAGTGGGAGTAGAATCATTGTGGTTACAACGGATAACCGTTTTCTAAAATCCCATGGGATTGATTGCATTTACGAGGTTGGTCTCCCATCTGGAAAGCTCGCTCTTGAGATTTTTGGTCGATATGCCTTCGGGAAAAACGCTCCAGATGAAGGTTTTGAGAAGCTCGCAGTTGAAGTTGTACAACTTGCGGGTAATCTTCCCTTGGCTCTTAGAGTTTTGGGTTCGTCTCTGCGGGGCATGAGCAGAGAGGAATGGATACATAGTCTGCCGAAATTAAAGGGTAGATTAGATGGGAATATTGAAGCAGTATTAAAATTCAGTTATGAAGGGTTATCTGACGAAGATCAAGCCTTATTTCGTCACATTGCATGTCTCTTCAATTTGGAGAAAGTTGATGATATCAAGCTGCTACTGGCAGATAGCTTTAAGAGTTTTGAAATTGGGCTTGCAAACCTAGTTGCAAGATCTCTTGTACATGTAAGATTGAATATTGTGGAAATGCACACTTTGCTACAACTACTGGGTAAGGAGATCGTTCGTAAACAGTCATACAATCCGGGAAAACGAGAGTTCATTGTGGACTGTGATGATGTTTGTGAAGTACTTTACGACTCTGGTGTAAGTTTTGTTCATAATTCTCAGTCTATAAGATAAAAACCATTTATTGGTAAAAAAAGATACGTTGTAGGTGGTTGTTAAGCTAATGAATGTCTCTTTCTTAACTTTCAGGGTACCAGAAGGGTTTTAGGTATATCACTAAATATAGATGAGATCATCGATGAGTTGCACATACATGAGAATGCTTTCAAAAAGATGGGCAATCTCCGTTTCCTAACAATTTTCACGAATAAATATATGCCCGACAAAAAGGTGCACTTACCTGACAGCTTCGACCATTTGCCGCCTAAACTCAAATTGTTATGTTGGGAAGGATACCCAATGAAAAGTTTGCCTTCTAATTTTTGTCCTCGAAGACTCGTCAAGCTCAAAATGAAGAATAGCAAGCTCAAAAAGTTGTGGGAAGGATCTTGGGTAAGTTTTGCATAGATTAAAATGGTTATTCTTTAACCGTTAGGTGACAATCATGCTAACTAACTTCTGCTTTGTGCTGCGTTTTTATTTGTTGAGCACAGAACCTAACATGTCTCAAGGAGGTGAATTTGTGGGGATCTGAAAACCTAAAAGAGATCCCAGATCTTTCCAGGGCCACCAATTTAGAGAAGCTTTATCTTAACTATCGTTTGAGTTGGGGGAAGAATCCTTCCTCTATGCAGAATTTCAATAATCTAACAAAGGTGGAAACCCATCCAACCCCCATTAACCACGAAACTACCAAAGGCCTCCCTGTCGCAGAGTTTTGCATGGATAAAGTAAAATTTGAGAAACTATTGGAAGGAATACAGGTATGTCTTTCAGAAAATTCACATTTAGTTAACCTCTTTTTACTAATCATTGGTCGAATTTGTTAAGTATAGTGTAGTGTTTAAGTTTGTTCAGGAGCTAAACTATTTTCCATATATACCATTATGATTATCTATATAAATAGAGCAAATTACTATTGGTTGGGTGAAGTGTTTAGTGTGAGGAAATGTTCTTCTATCAAACTTAGAAAAGTGAATATCAAATGGACCAATCTTTGTTAAATAGATAGAGGGAGTAGACTTCAAAAAAAAAAAAAAAGAGAATTGTTTGATGTGATTTCTTATAACGTCTCTTTTTCTTTTGGTTTAGCCGCTTATGTGCATGGGAACGATGCTGCCTGCGTCTTTGAAGGTGTTGTTTCTCTCAGATATCCCAAATATGGTGGAGCTTCCTTTCTCTATTCAGAACCTCAGTAACCTAACGGACATGAAGATTATAAGATGCATAGATCTGGAGATTCTTCCTACTGGAATCAACCTTGTCTCTCTGGAACGTCTCAATCTCAACGGATGCTCTCGCTTGAAAACCTTTCCTGATATCTCAAGAAACATCTCATCTCTTTATCTAGAAGAAACAGCAATAGAAGAAGTCCCTCCGTGGTCTGAGAACTTCTCTAAGCTCAAATATCTACTCATGCAAGGATGCAGTAAGTTAGAGTACGCTTACCTAAACGTTTCTAAACTGAAACATCTCGAGTTGGTTAACTTTTCGCACTGTGGGGCATTGACTGGTGCTGATTTGATCGGTTATCCAAGTGGCATGGCACTGGAAGGAGGGATTATTGGCACAGAGTTACAAGCCTCCTCTTCTGCTCCAGACAATGATGTCCCAAAAGTCGAGTTCAGTTTCATCAACTGCTTCAAGTTGGATGAAGAAGCTGTTCTTCAACAACTCTCTTATGAGAAACTCATCTTGTCCGGTGAAGAAATGCCGTTATACTTCACTCACCGAACTACAGGAACCTCTATGGCCTTCCCTCTTGTTCAGACCCCTCACTCTCCACCATTCTTCAGGTTTAGGGTTTGCGCTGTGGCTGTTTTCAACTCTAAGCTCACCTCTGGTGGTACCATTGGAGTCTTTACAAAGGTAAAGTGTCAATTCAAAAGCAGACTCGGAAGTTACTATGATTCCCCTTATCAACAGGACTACTTCTCGGTATATCAGAACGGGAGTTATCTTCTTTTACTAGACTGTGTTGTCCCTCTGAGGAAAGGCAATGCTACTCTAGCTGACATGGACTACGATTACGTGAATATACAGTTTCATATGAGTAGTAGTAAGTTCAAATTAAAAGAATGGGGTATACGACTCTGGGAGAACTGTTCGTCTGTGGAAAACCGACTTGGTAGTACAACCACTATTCCACAAATTTGTGAAGACGATGAAGACAATGTGGTTAAGTCTTTGATTCATGAGACTGAGGATGGTGAGGAGTGTGGAGATAGACGTAGAGAAGAAGGGAATACGGTAAGCATTAAGCATGACCTATACTATACACAATACCTTTTCAGGATCTGTTAGATTATAAATCACTCAGTTTTATTATTTTCTTTTTTTTTTCTGCAGACCACCTGAAGAAACTTTGATTGTGAATCTTTAGGAAACTCTGATGGCGATGAAACGAATCGTCGAGCCGGTTCTAATGGAGGACATGCAGGGATTCTTCACTGCCACCCTGGTTGGACAATCGTCTAGCCACTGACCAAAGAGTTTGGTTCACTGGTGATTTCATTCCCTGCCCTTCGGTTTCTATTTTTGATCAAGTTATGTTTTAGTCTATGAAAATTGACCTACGATTTGGGTAGACTAAGCGTTTATCTAGTGTCTGCTGCTCTATTTATTTATAGTTGCTGTAATCTTACGTGAAATAATATGTTTTTCGTCTCCTTTTGATTTTATTTGTGAAAGGTTTTGTTCCTACAAGAGATTTGAAAGTGTCCTTGTTTCTATGTTCTGAATCTAGTGTTAAAATTTAACTGATTTTGTTGGAAGTAGTGAGTCTGTTTCTGCTTGTGTCTCATTTCCTGAGGCTCTTCTGGTTTTTAATAATGAGTCCTTTAAGTATAACTTAGTTATACATCTGCTGTAAACTTGGACGATTGAATTTACCATTTCAGTCAAATCAGTTACTTGAGAAATTAAATCAGTTAATAGCTTATTGGTATAGTGACCACCACCTCACCATAATCATCAACGATATGATAATAATATATGGCTTAGGTTTCATGGCTGGTCAAAGTTTATTATGCATGGTTACTAAAGTTATCTCTGAATTGCAACGAAAAGATGAAGAAACCAGAGAGATTGATGAGTCTTGATTCTGTGGTTCTTTTAAGGCAGATTTGCAGATTTTATTCTCTATAAAGACAAAACAACTAATGCTGTGGCAGTTTGATTAAAAGTGCAGATACAGAGAAACAAAGCTCTTAAAATAGTTCTAATGTCAGGAGAAATCCCTTATGGAGAAGGTGAAGTTTGTCTTTAGTGTAATATTGGTTCAATGGGAAGATGATCAGAGTAGAATCATAAATTTCTCAACCCAAAGTGAGATTTTCTGCATCTGCAATCTTACAATGATTAATGCAGGAATCAGTTCTGAGATGGGTTATTCAAGGTAACGTTTGGGGATCCAAAACTAACTTGATCAATGCAGGAATCAGTTCTGAGATGGATTATTCAAGGTAACGTTTGGGGATCCAAAACTAACTTGATCGAGTTGAAATGTCCTTCTATTGAAGGTAAAGTTGAATTAGTGTACTAGTGAATGTGTAAAAGTGCAATTTTCCCAAAAAAAATTGGTGGACCTAATAAATAGTTTTGAGAGAATCGGACTAAATACGAAAACCAGAAAGAAAGTAAGGTCTTATCTTGATATTTAAGTGACCCCACAAAGAAATATAACAGACAATAAATCTCTCTCTCTCTCTCCTCTTCTTCTTCGGACAAAAGTGTTTCATTCAAGTTATCAAAGCTTTCATCTCAGATAATCTGCGTACGGAAAATTCGTCAATCTTCCCGTATGTTATTATATCCATCTACTCTTAAATTGATTTCATATCTGATTCCAATTCCAAATTTCAATTTTATTTTCTAGGGTTTCCAATTTTTGTAACCTTATCTCTCCAATTCAATTGAATTTCAATTTTTACAACAAAAAAAATATATCACTTTTCCTGTTTCAGGGTTTCTCCAAATCTGCAAGAGAGACACACAAAAATGGTCGAGCGTGGTAATAATAAACGAACTCATAACCGTAACACCAGAGACGACAACAACAATAGGAACCAAAAGAGAAGACTTTCACTCCAAACCGAAGAAAAACTCAACAGCAAAGACGATCTCGTCGTCTACAGAATCCTCTGCCCTAGTGGGGTCATCGGAAGCGTGATAGGCAAGAGTGGCAAAGTCATCAACATGATCAGACAAGAGACCAGAGCCAGAATCAAAGTCGTTGACCCTTTTCCAGGCTGTACCGAAAGAGTCTTAACGATCTATTGCACGGTCGTTGACAAGAAAGACATTGCTGAGATAGAGAACAGTGACCAGATCACCCCTTTGTGTTCTGCTCAAGACGCTCTGCTTAAACTCTATGAAGCTATTGTTGCTTCTTTAGCTGCTGCTTCTGAGAACACTAAGATAGGGAGAGATGATATTAGAGAGTGTCGGCTTTTGGTTCCGAGTAGTCAGTGTTCTAATGTGATTGGTAAAGCTGGTTCTACGGTTAAGAAGGTTAGGAGTAGAACTGGTGCTAATGTTAAGATTGTGTCGAAAGATGTATCTGATCCTTCGCATGCTTGTGCTATGGATTTTGACAACATTGTTTCGGTTAGTTTCTTGAAACCCTTTTTTCTTATTGGCACATGTTTCTTTTGCTAATGATGTTTCTTTATTAGATATCTGGAGAGGCTGAGTCTGTAAAGAAAGCACTGTTTGCTGTTTCTGCAATCATGTACAAGTTCAGTCCTAAAGAACAGATTCCTCTGGATGCAACTGTTCAAGAAGCTCCCGCTAGTATTATAATCCCTTCAGATCTTTCTATCTATCCACAAACCGGTTTATACCCGAATCAGGATCCTATCTTCCAGCATGGAGCCAATGTTCCATCCTTTATAGGGACATTACCACAGGGCTATGGAGAAACCGCAACGCCGGTTTTCTCTTCTTCTGCTCTTCATCATGGTACTTTTGGTGGTTCTTCGAGGCAAGAAGAGTTGGTTGTGAAAGTTCTCTGCTCTTCTTCTAACATCGGTCGTGTAATTGGGAAAGGAGGTTCGACTATTAAGGGGATAAGACAAGCAAGCGGGTCTCATATTGAGATTAATGACTCAAGGGCAAGAGTGAATCATGATGAAGATTGTGTTATCATTGTCACTTCTAAAGAGTCTCCTGATGATTTGAAGTCTATGGCTGTTGAAGCTGTGCTTTTGCTTCAGGAGAAGATTAACGATGATGACGAGGAGAAGCCTAAGATGCAGCTCCTTGTGCCTTCTAAGGTGATTGGATGTATTATAGGGAAGAGTGGCTCGATTATAAGCGAGATAAGGAAGAAGACTAACGCTAATATTCATATCTCGAAAGAGAATAATAAGTGTGCTGATCCAAATGATGAGCTCGTTGAGGTAACCATTCTTTAGAATCATTCAGCTTTTTTGCTTTTCTTAATTGGTCCAATAATGTTTTGGTTTAGATCTCTGGTGAAGCAAGCAATGTGAGGGATGCTCTTATTCAGATTGTTTTGAGGCTTCGAGATGATGTTCTAAGAGATAGAGAGACGACTGGTTCAAGGAACCAACCTCCTCCAGCAAGATCTGAGAAGAGTAGTTTCTTCTCTTCCGGGAGAAGTAATGCTGCTGCTCTTGCACTAACTCCATCTTTCATGTCTTCTGTTCCGCAAGTTGCTTCTGTAGATTTTGATAGGAGACCACCAGAGTCAAGCATACTTTCTTCGAGTGGTGGACTCTATGGTTATGGAAGTTTCCCGGTAACATCTCAAACCGAAACATCTCATTTTCTGTGTGTTTTCTTTAGCTCATAAGCTTTTTGTACAAACAGGTGGGGAATAACAGTTATGGATCCAACTCTTCATACTCTTCCACTAGATATGGAGGGTAAGTTTGCAGCTTCTACGAAAAAGTTAAGTCTCATTTTTTTAAAAATGTTTTTTTAACTTATCTTGTGTGTATTCACAGGTTGTCTCAGTCTACTACAATGGAGATTCGAATCCCTTCAAATGCAGTGAGTAAAGTAATGGGCAAAGGAGGAGGCAACTTGGACAACATACGAAGGGTTTGTTTTATTTAACATCTTTTTGAGTTTATCCTTCCTCGTTCCTCTCTGATCACCATAGCCTCAGTTAGTCTCTTTTCTCTCTTTCACATATAAACATTTTTTCACATGATGTGTGCGTCTCTCTTTCCTTCTCTCAGATATCAGGAGCAATGATAGAAATTTCTGATTCAAAAACTTCTCATGGTGATCGCATTGCTCTCATTTCCGGAACATCTGAACAGAAGCGTACTGCAGAGAACTTGTTCCAAGCTTTTATCATGTCCACTTGAATAGTTTCCCTCTGCCCCTCCCCCAAAATAAGGTGTCTTCCTGTCTTTCTAGCTCTCACTCCTTCCATCAGGCTCATTTGGATGGATATGTATTCTGTCACCAAAAACTTCCGATCCATCTGGTAGCTATTTGGTTTCTCATGCTATAGACATTTTATAGTCTTTTCAGGACCATTCTTTCTCCCTTCCCTTGCGAGCTGTTTGCTCAATAAATGATTATTATTATCTCTGTGCAATAAAAAGACAAATCGTTGTTAGTTCAATCAAGCTTTGCTTATTCTCTCTGCTTTGTGCTTTAGTCCAAAGCAGTCCTATCAGTTATGTGTTAGTTTTTCTGTCTCTACAAATCCCATGTCTCTCAGCTTCTTCATATGTGATGCCAAGTCACATCTCATCAAATCATGTTCTTCTCCAGAAATTTCTGCAGTGAACAGCCATAGCTTATATGCCTAGTGAACATCAATAACAATAGCTTTTTAGGTATTTTCTCCTTAAATGACCGGGATATTGCAGTCTGATAGTTTGGAATGTAATGGTTCTCTCAGTCTTATTTGGTCTAACTCCAGTTCATTGATTGATCTACAATCACTCTTTTTCCTGAAACATATTCCGTTAACTGCTGAGGTATCCTATCTCCATAACTTGATCATCATCCGATAGTGTGCTTGTAGTATACTAGGTTATGACTTATGAGTAGAGGATCTTAGCATTTTAGAACACGCAACATCTTAACTGATTTTAGGAATCAATGTCTTGAGTTTTCTGATTGTGTTGAGTTTTCTGCTTTAGCCTTTGCGGTGGCATTTATCCAGACAACCCTGGGGTTCAACGTAGTAACTAAATGTTGCTAGAAACCGGCAACAATCTTTTTATTTCTTCTGCTTTTAGCTTTTTGTGGTCTGATGGTTTTCGAATAAAAGCCTTTAGAACGTGCCTAAGCATCCCTTTGTATCTATCTCTACTTACCCGCTTAATCCCAACAGTCTTTCATCAATGTCTTAAAGCATCTTTATTCTATCAATCAAAAGTTCATTGAGGATATATTCTTAGAAACAGATAGAGTATGTTGATCCATTTGGAAGGTTTTGCAAAAAAAAAAAACGTATACGGTCATTGTAGTAGTTGTAGATTACGTTACGCAGCTGTAAAGTGCTTTTCAATTTTATTTTATTTTGTAATATAATGTGATTTACTGTTAATTAACACAGCTGGATGGTTTATATTCTTCTCATCTCTCCACTAAATAATAATAAAAAATCGTATAATTGTCTACATATACCATGAACGAAAATAAGGATAAACATGGGGAAGGTGGCAAAAGCAATTGAATTATCAAAGCTTATTAGGCAAAGAAGACACCAACACATTAGTTTCAGCTTTCTGTAGATAAGACCAAACCGAACTAAACCGTAAATCGATTTAATATTTTTCCTTTAAATTAATTGAAACAACTTTATAATGTGATTTTGCATCCCGAGAAATGATCACTTTCTTGGAAAACGAACAAAAGTTAAGAAAGAAAAGAGAAAAAAACATTTGCGTCCATTTCTGAAAGACTGTAATGGCAGCGACGAGACGTTTGATTCAGCGTGTGTCTACCAGGATTTCTAGTAACGGAGCACGGCGGAGCTATGGCGTTCTGCCAGAATCGAACTCAAAAGCTCCGTCATCTTCTTCTCAGAGATTGATGGAACTTGAATCCGAATTCAGTGCCCACAAGTAAAGCCTCCTTCTTTTTTTTTCTTATTTTTTCTTCAAAAGGTTTCGTTTTTTCTCTCCGATTTGGATATATCGTCGATGTAATCACTTCTGAAACTTCGAATCTTTCTGGCTTTCATCTAAATTCTACTCCTTTAAGTTTACAAATATGGATTTCTTTTATTGTTTTGGATCATAATATTTATTATTCCTCAGAATGAATGTTATTATCTCTGGAGTATACGAAACAAGGACCTTTGATTTTAATTGTGTTTCTATCTATTTTGTCTGGTTCGTTCTGTGTCCTAAAATGGATTTTTGCATACTTTCAGTGAAGCATAGGCTGAGAGCTTTTTTTATTATCAAATTTTAGTTTATTACTTGATGTACTTGCTAAGCTTTACTCTGTAAATTTTTATTTGTGTGTGTTTCTTCAATTTAGTTACCATCCTGTTCCGGTTGTGTTTTCTCGCGGAAATGGCTCAACCATATGGGATCCTGAAGGAAAAAAATACATCGACTTTCTTGCTGCTTACTCCGCTGTTAATCAGGTTAATGACTCACTCCTCCTCTGCTTCACTTAAACATACAACAATAGTTGGAAAGTTTCTTACGATGTTTGATTCTTTGTTGCAGGGACATTGCCACCCTAAGATCATCAAGGCGTTGCAGGAACAAGTGGAGAAGCTCACTTTAAGTTCACGAGCCTTTTATAACGATAAGTTCCCGGTCTTTGCAGAGCGTCTCACTAACATGTTCGGTTATGAGATGGTCCTTCCTATGAACACCGGTGCTGAAGGTGTTGAAACCGCTTTGAAAATTGCAAGAAAATGGGGTCACGAGAAGAAAAACATTCCCAAAGATGAGGTTATTTACAATATTCATACTTTTGTTTAATAAGAATCATTCTTGTTTGCATCAAACATGTTTAAATATTTGGAGAGAATGTTTTTTTGTTCTACAGGCTATAATCGTCTCTTGTTGTGGCTGCTTTCATGGTCGTACGTTAGCAGTTATCTCCATGAGCTGTGACAATGATGCTACTCGCGGGTTTGGACCATTGTTGCCTGGGAATCTTAAAGTTGATTTTGGTGATGCAAGTTCACTTGAGAAGCTCTTTAAAGGTATGAAAAAAATGGTTTCCTGCATTGAGCTTAATGAGTGGATCATGTTATTGTTATGATGATTGCAGAGAAGGTAGATAAGATAGCTGGATTCCTTTTTGAGCCTATTCAAGGAGAAGCTGGAGTAAGTATCCTTCCTTTTCTAGCAATAATAATCATTTTAGAGGATGAAATCATATTATTGGTTTTGTATTGCTTTGGGTTATAGGTTGTTATTCCTCCTGAGGGTTATTTGAAAGCTGTTAGAGAACTCTGTACCAAACACAACGTTTTGATGATAGCTGATGAAGTACAAAGTGGTCTAGCGAGATCTGGAAGGATGTTAGCTTGTGACTGGGAAGAGATTCGTCCTGACATGGTGGTATGTTGTTTTAGTTTTTCGATATACTTCCATTACATAGCGTAACCAAAATCATTTGAGTATGCTTTTTTTTGAAAGATACTTGGGAAAGCATTAGGTGGAGGAGTGATTCCAGTGAGTGCAGTGCTTGCTGATAAAGATGTGATGCTTCATATCAAACCTGGCCAACACGGAAGGTTCTCATAAAGCGTTATATTTTCTTAGTAACATAACATTCATCACTCTCTGATAAAGGTTGTTCCCTTTTTTTTGTAATCAGCACATTTGGTGGGAACCCTTTAGCTAGTGCTGTTGCTATGGCTTCTTTAGATGTTATCGAGGAAGAGAAACTCGTCGAAAGGTACCATTTTGACATCCTAAATGGACTTTGGGTTCTTTGGATTCACATTTCTCAGTTCTTGAATCTTGTATAGATCAGCAAGTCTTGGAGAAGAACTGAGGACTCAACTGAATGAAATCAAGAAACAGTTTCCTGATTACATTAAAGAAGTAAGAGGAAGAGGATTGTTCAATGCGGTTGAGTTCAACAGCGAAAGCTTATCTCCTGTTTCAGCTTATGATATTTGCTTGAGCTTGAAGGAGAGAGGAGTGTTGGCTAAACCGACTCACAACACCATTGTCCGGTTAACTCCACCACTCTCCATAAGGTAAAATATAAAACAGCTAAACCAGTCTTGTTTCATTAGCGGTTTTAGCATTGGTTAATTAACTGAACCAGTTATTGATTGTTATTTTTTTTTTTGGCAGCTCTGATGAACTCCGAGAAGGCTCCAAGGCTCTTCATGATGTTCTTGAGGTCGATCTTCCAAATCTGCGGAAAATCAATGCTGGTAAAACTCCGGTTTCTCACTTAACCGAGTGTGATCGCTGCGGAAGAAGCCTCTATGCTTGAACCAGACCGGAACTTGATTAGGGTCTTGTTTAAATTGATTTTAAAGAATGTGTGTATCTTGTGATTTCATAGAACATAACTCTGGTTCGGTATAGCAAAGATAAGTACGTCTAAGGCCGAACCGGGTTGCACCGAGCTCGGTAGAAATAACTTTGGCTAATTTCTGGTTTGGCATTGAATAAAACCGAGTTGGTTGTTTCGACATTTATCGGTTTGGCAGTTACATTTCTGTTAAGAACTCAAAAGAAGATATATATACTAAATTATTCCCAAGGCCTTTTATTTTGTTTTTATTATTCTAAATTTGACTTCAATACTTACAGTAAAATCTCTTTAAATTAATATATATTAAATATTTTTTATAAAATACTATAATTTTATAATCTTAAATTAAATTTTTGGTTCAATTAATATATCAATAAATTAAAAATTTCTATAAATTAATAAATAATTATAGTTTTGGTATAGTTCCAACATTATTAATTTATAGAGGTTTCATTATATTAAAGATCATTTTCAATGTATTGTGAAAATAAGATCCTTTTTAATTTAGAAGTATTTCTAAGACTCAAATTAGAATAATTTATTTGGATCAAGAGTTTGTTGCTAATATTTTATTTTAGTTTTTAAAATAGTGGACAAAAATCTTGTATTTTCATCAGATTTTTGTATTTCCACTGCACCGTTTGTATTCATGTACTCTCCTTATTAATGGATGAATTAATGTGTTTATCCACGTGTTGGCATGTGTATGTGGATATTGATATGGGACATGAAATCATGAATACACATATGCTTGTCTTCTAAAATTGCCCAACCCAAACATGTTGAGGCGTGAAGCCCCATATGTGGTTGGCTCCCGAATATTTAATTATCCATATCATGACCTGATGATAATTTAATAGTATGTAAATTTTATACCAGCAAATGACTCGATTTTGGTATGGAGAATTTTGCTCATTAGAGGGAAAAAACTTTGATGTATTTAATAGTCACATGTCGTTGTATTTCAAGAAAACGCCGAGGCGTGCAAATCGGAAAAGCACACATGACAGAACGTGCATATTAGTTGGTGAGGCTGTCCTGATTGGCAATTGGCATCTATCAGCACAAGACTTGTCTAGTCATGAGTGCTTTATGCATCTCATTGGTCACAATATATTGGTGATTTAAAGTTAACTAGATTTTAAACTACGTGCTCAGATATATATATATATTTTTTTATAATTATATATAATTTTGGTGACAATCTGATTAAATATATTGTTAGAATTTTGTGTGTTTATATTATATAACTTAATATTTTTTGTTCGATATTATTAATATATATTTATTATAATTTCGTCATATTTTTGTATGAAACAACATATATTAATATATAATTTATTTGTATTTTAATAATTTTATTTAAATTTAAATAAATATATATATATATAAGAATCAAATATAATAATTTATCATTTATTAAAACTTATTTAATGATTTTTTATTTATTTTAGATAAGCTAAATTTCTTTTATTTAACTTATAAACATAAACATCAACTGTACACTAAAAATCATATAATTAAAAATATTATTTATAACTTTTATAATTTATTTTTATTAAATTTAAATTTATTTTTATTAAATTTGAATTTATTTTTCTAATTTTTATATTCTAACTTCATAAATTAAAATACTATATTATAAAATATTAGAATTTATTTAAAATTTAAAAAAGTATTTATTTCTAATATTTGATATTAATTACGAATTTAATGAATTATTTAAAATTAATAAGAAAAAAAAATTCTAAGATTTTGTTAAAGTAAAATAGGAAATCTTCAAAAATAAAAAGTGATATAGTAGAATATTTTTATGTGGGATAGTATATTTTATTCAAATGATCTAATACATAAATATTAAGTTAATAAAATTATTAATGAAATGGTTTAATGATTTTTTATCAGTAAATAAAAAGGATTATATTTTATTCAAATGATCTAATATATAAATATCAATTTAATAAAATTATTAATGAAATGGTCTAATAAGTTTTTATCAGTAAATAAAAAAGGATTATATTTTTATAGATTAGATGAAATCGTTAGGATGTGCAAAGGTTGGATAAACAATGTTTGATAATAATCGGTCGAATAGGTAAGATATCATCTATATTATTTTGTGGAACAAATATATCACCTACTATGTATGTACTTTTCTTATGTATAGTAGAAAATCTAATTCTCATAAACTTAAGCTGTATGTCTAGTGATTAAAGTTTAAATCCATAATTTTAAATTTACATGTATTTTTAATCAAACTAAAATTTTATATAAAACTTTACAAATATTTTAACTCTCTTAAATAAAAATAGACTAACTTTTAATTTAATTTTAAAATTCAAATCTATAAATTTATCGAAAGGTGTCAAATAAAATCTGAAAATATGATTAGTAAAACTATATACTTACTTAGATTTATATGTTCAATATTAAATTTCTTTTGTCAACTACTATTTGAGAAGATTACTTCTAGTGATTTCGCCATAGTCAAACTGGAATACCTAAATGACGTTAATAAAAAAAAAAAAATCATTTCCCCTCTTCACACATCACACACACACGCGCGCGAAGACTCGAACCACGCGCTGAAATAAAGACAAAAAAATAAAAAACTCGTGTATCTGTCTCCTCCATCCATTTCTATCTCTCCCTCTCTCCCGAAACTTCGTCATACACATTATCTTTCTCCACACAGATTCTGATTCGAATCCCTTTTCCTCCTCTCAAACCCTAGAAAAAAAAACAAATCGAAAGATCCAAAATCCAAATGGCCGTTACTCCACCTCCACGAATCCACCCGGAACCGCCACCACAACAAACCCTAGACCAACAAATCGACCACTTCGACCACCTCCCAGACTCAATCCTCCTCCTCATCTTCAACAAAATCTCCGACGTCAAATCCCTCGGCCGCTGCTCCGTCGTCTCCCGCCGATTCCACTCCCTCGTCCCTCAAGTCGAGAACGTCGTCATCCGCGTCGATTGCGTCATCTCCGACGACGATACCTCCTCCCTCTCCTCCATCAAATCCCGCTCCGGATCCTCCTCCTTCTCCAGCGTCTTCCGCCTCGTCTTCTCCGGCATTGTCAAGCCGTTGCAAGCGTTGGGGCAGTTCCTCGGCGCGAAGAGATCTTCTTCTTCGTCCTCTTCTCTGTCTGTTACTGGAGAGATCGAGCAAGGAGGAGTAACGCATCACTCTCCTACTCAGGTTTTAAAGAGCTTCGAGGAGATTCGTTACTTACGGATTGAGTTACCTTCCGGAGAGCTCGGAATCGATGACGGAGTCTTGCTTAAATGGAGAGCTGAGTTTGGTTCAACTTTAGATCACTGCGTGATTCTCGGCGCTTCTTCCGTTTCTCAACGCGTTGACGTTGACACTACAACAACCACAACCGTTGAATCATCATCTACCGACGATACTGGGAGTATTCCGGAGTCTTTCTACACGAACGGAGGTTTAAAGCTACGCGTCGTATGGACAATCAGCTCTTTGATAGCTGCATCAGCGAGGCATTACTTGCTGCAACCGATCATAGCGGAGCACAAGACGCTGAGGAGTTTGGTGCTTAGTGATTGCGATGGGCAAGGTGTGCTTTGTATGGATAGAGAGCAGCTTGAGGAGCTTAGGGTGAAGCCGTTGTCGGCTTCCTCGGCTTCGAAGAGGACCATGGTGCCTGCTTTGAATATGAGGCTGTGGTATGCTCCGAGTTTGGAGTTGCCTGATGGGACTGTGTTGAAAGGTGCGACTTTGGTGGCGATTAGGCCGAGTGAAGCTAAGAAGGATGTGTTGTCTGATGTTTCTTGGGTTTCTTCGGGTGCTTTTGAGGAGCCTTATGAGGCGGCTGTTAAGATGTTGGTTAAGAGGAAGACTTATTGTTTAGAAATGAACTCGTTCTAGCTTGATGAATCTGAGGTAAGTTGATATGATTATGTAATGATTTGAGCAGTTCTGCATTGGTTAAGCTTATAAGATGATTAACGTTATGAAACTGAAACTATCACTATTTTTTGACTGCATTGATTATTTAAGCATTGTGTTCACAGAGGGAAGAATTTGTGTTATCTTCACAACTTTTCTTTGATGTTTTTAGAAAGAACAAAACTTCTCATTGTTTTTGATTTCTTGTTTGTTAGGGAACTTGATGGCGATTCGTGATGATTATTACATATAAGTGCTATAATGAAGGGTGCAGAGAATGGGCTAAAATCCAGTTTTGATGAATCCAGAAACCAGTTTTGCTTCGTACTGCATCTGCTAGTTTATGCTTTTGCAGGGTTTTCTCAATCATATACCAACAGATCAGTTATTATCATGTAAGGTTTGTTGTCTGGTCTTTGTTAGTTACTTAAAAAGTCTTTGAGCTTTGCTTGTTCTTCTCTCTTATGTAAATATTGTAGTTACGAGAAATACATTTGCTTGTTATTATTAAAGTTATTTAAAACAGAGCAACTTGTAATGTTTATATTAGAATTGTATAAAAGCAACTTGGTGTTTGAATGTTTATATCATAATTGAGCATCTTCAAATTGCCATTTGTTTATGACAATTGTCATGTGCTAAGAGTGATGATATGTATTATCTTATTTCACACGACATTAGATTATAGAAGCATAAGCTTTATTATATTCAAAGTATACGGTGATATGGATAATGTTAACAAGCTGGACCCATATTTGGAAGGGCATGAGGGGAGGTGGACAAGTTACATCGTTATTGTGTTTGTTTAAACATATAATGATTATCAGCCTGATGATTATGTCCAACTTTAGACTTCTTACTTTACCTGATTAAAAAAAAAGATTTCCTACTTTACTGTCAATTGCGTTTACTCAAAAGTTTTATAAACCTTTCTCAGGTATTGTTCATTACATATTTAGTTTTCTTCGGTCTCTGAATAATAAAGAGATTTAATTACAAAAATAAAAACAATCTATATTATAATGATTCACTTTTGAAGCTCTTAAGGCTATCCACCTCAGCAAGTTTACGGGTCCCACATGTGTTATTAGGGAAAACAAAAACGTATAACATTTTGTAAGATTAAATGTTATCGATGAGTGATGAAATGGCTCAGTGGTGTAAGTTGGTGACTAGAAGTTGGTACCGCGAGTGTGCGGGTTCGAAACGCAGTGTTTGCATGTAACTTTTTTTTTAATTTGGACTTTTCGAGATACCTAAACGCTTAGGGAGATTCATAATGATTTTTTATGCTGGTTGTTGGGATACAAAATGGCTTAAGGATTTGAAACTTTATGAGACCATCTTAGATACTTTTATACGAAATGTTATCATGTTCTTACCTCCAGTATCATTTCAGTTCAGTTATAATAATCAAATAAAATAAAAACATATTTTTTCAATAATAAATATTTACCCCGAACCATTCAGATCGGCCATAAATCTCATATACATCACAATTAAAAAAAAAAAAATATATATATATATATATATATATATATATATATAACATAATTTCAGAAAGAAAATTACACTAATAAACACATGTCCTTTTTTGTCTTGTCTCCATTAATTATTTTTTTACATGAAATCACTAATAACAGTAATGCTCGATAAAATCACTAATAAAGGGAATGCTCGATAAAATCACTACGAAGATAAAATATGAAAATATCAACCCATATGAATTTGATGTTTATTCTTTTATCAGACTAATCAAATTGTGTGACTTCTAATGTTTCATTCATCACCATTATAGATAAGCCAAATAAACAAATGTTAAAAAAGACAGCAAAGTCTCATACACAAAACTACACAACACATCAACAATGTATCCAACCCCCGCGCGCGGGGACTATGCATCTAGTCATAATAATATAAAGAGATTTTGGTTTTATGCAAACGCTGAGCAGCATCAGAACCCTCTTGTCACGCTCTAATCTATTTTCCCTTCTTTCCGCTTCTTTGTTTCTCGCTCTCCGAGCGGATGCATTGGACTTTGATTAGTTAATTAAAAGGAAAATTCAATAAAACCAAAGCCTTATTTAGTTCTTCTTCCCGTGTGTAACCTGATTCAGACACAAAACATAAACAGGAGGACATTCTTACCAGTCTTTGCAAATGGTTTCTCTGGTTTGGTGAATTCCTCTAGCGAAAACATAAACAATCAGAGGACAAAGGAGAAAAGAAGGTTACGTGTATCAGAGCCCAAGCCCAATGTGTCCAAGCACTGACGAGAAAGAAAGGAGCAAAAATCTAGTAATGCAATAGTTTTCTTTTTTGTTGCCTAAAATAGCTATAGATGTCATGAAGCCCAACATTCATTGTTCGGGCCGAAAATAGAAACATAACGGAGAAATCAAATGTTGATGACGGTTATACCCTTTAGTAAACCTGGTAATTTACATTTGTTGCCACTCTTAAACCTTTCCCTATTATCCTCCGCCTCGTCTCTCCCTCTCTCTCGTTAGTCACTCATCTGGTTCTTCTGCAACGAATCTGTTTTTTTTCTCCATCAATAACTCGTAAGTTACCATTTTCAGAACATATATAATCTCTTTTGATAGGATTATTTTGTTATATATCATTGACCTTAAGATAGAAACTTTGTGATTGTAGACATGGCGGCAGCTTTAGCTTCAAGAATCTCCCGTGGTAAGATACTAGCTCTACTTCCTTCTTGTTCTGATCTATTTTGAACCACAATTTCTGTTTTCTTATTATTTATTGCTAAAAGTGTTTTAGGTTGCAACTTTCCAGCTTTTGATAAACTGTGGAGTTTTAAAAGTTATGATGAAATGACATTTAATTTTTCTATTCTTTAATGCTTTTTTTGTATCTTAATGGATGATTTCGAAAATTCAAAAAAATTTAAAATCAAAAGTTTCTATCTTTGTAATTATTTTTGAAAGACTGATTCAACTGATTGAACAGTTGTTGTTGTTGTTGCTCAAGATCTGTTTTTTTTTTTGTTTTTGATTCATACATTAATAATGAGTAGGAGGACGGTCATTACTTGGAGGTCTTAAGAATAACTTATCTGGATCATTGACTTCTTCCAATGGAATGATGAATGAAAGTATCCTCCTTTCTCAGGTCAGAAACCTTCTTCAAGTTTTAATTATTTTTTTTGGTTTGATCACAATGGATGTTTTAATGTCTGAAAGATTTTTTCTTTCTTTCTTTTGTTGTTTGTTAATATTGGTGGAAGCATCAGCAGCAACAGAGAAGGACATTCATTCAAATGGGAACGATTCTCAAAGTTGTGGACAACTCCGGAGCCAAGAAAGTGATGTGTATTCAAGCTCTAAAGAGTAAGAAAGGAGCTAGGCTTGGTGATACGATCGTTGCTTCGGTGAAAGAAGCGATGCCAAACGGTAAAGTGAAGAAAGGAGCTGTTGTGTACGGTGTGGTTGTGAGAGCTGCGATGCAGAGAGGTCGTGTTGATGGAAGTGAAGTTAGGTTTGATGATAACGCGGTTGTTCTCGTTGATAATAAAGACAAGAAGACTAAAACTGATCGGCAGCCGATTGGGACTAGAGTGTTTGGTCCTGTTCCTCATGAGCTTCGTAAGAAGAAACATCTCAAGATCCTTGCTTTGGCTCAACACATTGCTTGAGACAACCGAAACATAAAACCTTAAACCACGTAGTGTCTTCTTTTTTTTGTGTTATTCTTTTTTTTCTATGGTAGTTTTAGAGGTTGAAACTTTAAAAGAGTGCACACTCCCCAGCTCTTTGTCCTTTTTTTTTGTTCACGAAATACAAAACTCATAATAAAAAAACGGAAACATTTCAGAAAATATTGTTACGATTTTGGTTTGGATTAAGTTATAAGAGTTGCTTACATCTTTTCTTTTTCTTTTTTTTTGGTCAGAAAATATATACGGTATCTTAACTTGAAGAAGTTGGCAATCCTAGTCCCAAACAAGATTTTGCATTGCCTGATTCAAGAAAAGTCCCGTACTTACGTTTCAGAAACCAATCTAATCCCACAATGATTCTCAATATGCATCATAATTACATTTGTCGGCCATCTAGGCCTGAGTGCACCTGTTGGAGCTTGGTTTGGAACTAGAAGTCATTATTGATGCATGTGCTAACTGTTATTATGCTCCCTACGTTTTTGGTTACTACTTACTACAATATAAAAAGCCAATGAAGTAAATTAAACTCGGCCAGTTGACTAAGAGGCCGTCAGAAAAATATGTCGACATAGAAAAACAAAAAGAAGAAAAAATCAGGTATGAAAGGAGAAGATCTAGTTCAATAAGGACACATTCACAAACACACAAAAGTCTATATGAGAACTAAGGTTTAGTTAGCTTTACTTGTTCGTACCAAGTTCTAGGCTCTCTACGATTTCATCACCTTTTCTCTGTAATTGTTGAATCCTAGAATTCACTCAAAAATAGGGTTTGTGTTTTCGGTGACTTGCAAAATAGTTATCTAAAAGTGGAAATTCGGAGCTATGATCAACTATGGAAAATGTGTGTATTATTGATAATGAGATTAAAAATAAACGATTAATACATAGGGTATGTGTGCACTAAGATTAAAGTTTAGCTATGGAGAATATCTGATCCCCATTTCTTGGCTTCTCCTTTTTCTTTTAGATCTTTGGAGGTGTATCGTACTGGTCATGTGATCTCCGGCATAGCTCATGTGTCTTTATTAGGCCTGCGACTTCGGTTTTCCGAAACCGAACCGACCTGATTTTTCGGTTATCGGTTATCCGAATTTCGGAATATATTTCCGAAGAAAACCGAATTTAAATTCGGTTCGGTTCGGTTCGGGTATCGGTTATTAATAAAATTTTATTTAATTCCGAGAAAAACCGAAAAACTTAATTTTGGAAAAAAATGGTTTAATCGGGTAAAATCGGTTATTTCGGGTATTATCGGTTCATCTCGAGTATCGGTTATCTCCGGTTTATATGATTATGGCTCTGTTTTCACCTGCCAAATCAATTAAACCAAACAATGAACAACAAAAAAAAACAAAGAACCTGAAAACCAACTTATAACCAACTAACCAAGTTTAAACATCCAAAAGAGATCACTCTCAAACATGAAAACACAAAAAAAAAGACAACAATCTGAATCTATATCTCTTTTCTTAAGATCAAAGATCTAAGTTTGAAAGATATATAGATTCACGAAGTTCAAAAGGATGTTGTCCAAAATAAAGAGATAGATAAGTTGGTTTTGAATGTTCCTAGTTCCAAGCCACTCCAACCTACAAGTAACATGTTCATGAAGTAAGAAGACATGTAATAAACGATTAGAGATAGACAAGAAACATTACAAATCAGAGAGAGTAACAAATTACCTCTAATTATCAGATTCACCAGAAATTTTCAAAGACTCTACATAATATCAAATGCAGTAAGAACTTAGGACTCTCAGCATTAAAAAAATATATGCAAAATAGTTAAGAATTAAGATGATTACCTAATGATTCATGAAAATCCAACTCTTCAAACATCTGAACCAAGCTTGAAACCTTCTCAGCCTGGATGTTGTTTCGAAGCCACTGTTGTAAGCAGACAAGAGCTTCAATCATGTATGGAGTGAGACAGCTCCGAAAAAGATCTAAAATCCTACCACTCGTACTGAACGCTGACTCGGAAGCAACAGAGGAGACTTGGATGGCTAGCACATCCTTTGCTAGTTCACACAAGACTGGAAACTTACAAGAGTTCTTCTTCCACCAAGATAACACATTGGTGTCTAATCCGAGATTGTTTGTTCTTCTTGGTATTGGTTTTTCCATCAATTAAATGTCCAGCTCACTACTGGATTCTTCATGTGCTGCCTCTGAAACCATCTCTGAATACAAAGAATCTCTGCTCTCATAGTCCTCATCATCGTCATCAGAAATATCAAACAAGTTACCAACTTCAACTTCCCCCGAAACGATACTGTTTTTCTGACTCTCACCTTGCGATTGAGGGACAAGCTTGCTCAGATACTCCTCATACAACGATTTCATCAGTGCTCTTATTGAGGTTCTGAGATGAGCACTCTCCACACTATCCTTACCATAGAGCTTATCAAAACAGATAGAAGCAAACTGCATCTTGTTCCTTGGAGCGAACACACTTGCAATGATGGTCAGCGGGTTCATATTGAAAAGTCCATCCCAATACTTCTCAAACTTGTTTCAAATCTCCCTTGCTTGAATCTGTAGAACCCCATCCCTGCTATTGCTCAGTGCAATCAAATTCCTCTCGATTATCACAATCTCATTGTAACAAATGGTAGATGTCACTGTCTTCGATGCTGAGAACGCCAAGGTGCAACCAAAGAAGATTTTCAGAAATTTCACTAACCTCTGAACCTCTTCCCACCCTTCTGAAGTCGGAGGTCCAACTCGTTTCTGTACATTTTCCTCTAACTCCATAAATATCATTATACAACATGTCTTCGGCTTTGAGCTTCTCAAACGCAACCTTGAACTTCAAAGCAGCAAACAGCATGAGATAGGTGGAGTTCCAACAAGTTATACAGTCCAAAGATAAGCTCCCTCTACTAACCTTTCCTGTCAGCACCCTCAACTGAAACGACTGCAACCTTGTACCCGATGATCTCACATACTTCACCACGTTTGTAATAGCCATGACACTCTCTTTGACCTCAGATAACCCATCCCTAACGATCAAGTTGAGAATATGTGCACAGCAACGCATATGCATCAATGAACCATCCTTAACTAATGCATTCGGGCCTATCCCCCTACATCTTTCTGCAAACAGTCGCAGAGCCTTATCGTTAGCCTTAGCATTGTCTACTGTCACCGTGAAGACCTTATCTATACCCCAATCAGAAATACATAAACTCAAATGCTCAGATATAGTGTCACCTTTATGATCCGTGATAGGCTTGAAACTGATGATCCGCTTCTGCATTTCCCAGTTCCTATCAATCCAATGGGCTGTGACGACCATGTAGCTGTATGATGTCGTAGGAGCCACCCAAATATCTGTGGTAAGAGACACTCTCTGCTTCTCATCAGTAAACAACTGCTTCAACCTAGCTTTCTCCAACATAAACATTTTAAAAATGTCTTCTGTTGCTGTTCTTCTGCAGTGAACCATGTACATCGGCAAAACGTTGTGACAGAACCTCCTAAACCCTTCAGACTCGACAAAAGAGAATGGCTCCTCATTCAGAACTATCATCTCGTTCACTGATCTCCTGAACAAGCTAGCATCATACTTCACGGTTTTCAAAACACCACAACTATCTCCACTTAACACCTGCTGTTTTCCAGATTCGTTGTAGACTTGGAACATCTTACATCGACCAATGTGATTCTTCATTGCACTTGTCCCACTCTTCTTCGAGTCACATCCAATCGCTTGGCCACAGTAACGGCAGTTGCTGATGCTTGGATCATATTCTCTTTGAATGAAATGTTGCCATACGTCTGCTCGGTGGGCTTGCTTTTTCTTTGCAGCAGGAGGCAGATCAGTGCTTGACCTCTCCGAAGCAGGTCGTTTCTTTCCACCTCCTTGATCAACATCTTTAATGTCTTCTCCAAAGAACTCATGGTTATCTTCACAAGCTGACGTCTACAATCACAAGATAAACATTTTAGAAATTTAGAGCACACAAAACATATATACAAAAGTAACAAAAGTACAAAACTAACCAAACATCAGAGAGAAGAGAAGTGAATATTTAACACTAATATCCTACAATATTATTCAAAAAATCACTAGAATGTTCATATTATCACAATATGACTATCAAAAAACACTAATCCCCAATTTTTTAAAATAAAAAAGTGAAAACCCTAAAATCTAAAATCAGCCCTAACTCAAATAGATAACAAAAACTCAGAGAGAAGAGAAGACCACAGAAAATCACAATCTCTGAATCAATTTACACAGAAACTCAGAGAGAAGAGAAGACATGAGAACTAACCTTGTCACCTTGTACTCGAGATGATATAAATCAGCAGAGAAGAATCAGAAGATGGTCTGGATTGAGAATCAGACAAAGCTCGATCAGAGATCGTGTTTGAGGAAGAGAGATTAGGAGAGGCGATTAGGTTACGCCGTTTAGTTTTAGATTTGTCGACACTTAGATTAATTCTGTTTTAGATTGTATATATAGTTAGGTTAAATTCGGTTATCCATTCGGTTATAGAGAAGTAAACCGAACCGATGTCAAAACCGATTTATATTAAAAGCTTTGCCGATCGGTTCCTCTCCATGAACCGGACAATAACCGATATCCCTAAATGTCGGTTCGGTTCGGGGAAAATTCCCATGACTAGTCTTTATGATGGGTCTTTAATGCCTTTGATTCCTTTACGTTTTGCTTTGATACACCAAGCTCAGCGTTTGAGACTCTCTCAACCGGATGGGCCTTGACATTTGTGGGCTCCTCGTTCCTTCTAGGCCTCGACGATGCTTCATATGAGCTCTATTATGCTTGGTTGAGATCTCGTACGCGGGTTGAAACCTGCTCCAATAATAGCCCTCCAAATTCTGGTGTGTCTCAGGTTCTCAAGTGAACCGGATATTGAATCCAACTCGAATGGTGTATTTGAGGCTGTCAATGTATGTGCCCTAAGGCAACCTATGCGAGTTGCACCTCGTTGTGCAAATGTTTTAAAAATGAAACCTAAGTGACTAATTGCAGATAGTTTTGGTAGCTAAGTTTCTTCCTTCTATCCTCAGCTTTGTACTCTTCTAAGGGCAGTCCAGTATATTTTTTCCTGTAAGTTTGAATCTTCCATTTTCCTCTGTCTTGCCTTATTTTTCAGCATTCAAATTCATATTTCCCAAAAAAATTCATAATCCGTTGTCTTCCATTATCCTGTCGAAATATTATAAACCGTCACTAATACTGGACCGTCTTTAAATCCTTTGATTCTTTCATGTTTTGCTTTGACTCACAGAGCTACTCAGAGTGGACCTTAACTTTCGTGAACCAATAGTTCCTTCTTGAACCTCGACCATGTTTAATTTGGACGCTATTATGCTTGGTTAAGATCTCGGACCAGGTCTAAACTGAGGTTAACTCCAAAAGTAATTGCCTTTGATCAATCAGTAAACGTTTTTAAAATAACTCACTATCAACTTTTTGTCTACTTTCTTTACTACCGTATCACTACAAAAAAACTGACGATTTTCTGACCAATTTGATTCGTCAGAAAATTTCTGACGACTCTCTAACAAAATATAAAATCGTCAGAAATTTCCAATCGTTTTATATTTCGTCAAAAATTTTCAACGGAATGCCAATTCGTCATAAATTTTTAATCGATTTTCTAATGGAGTACCAAACCATCAAAATTTCGTCAGAACTTTCCAATGGATCTATGCAGTTGGAAATTCTTGACGGATTTATGCGGTTAGAAATTTCTGATGGATCTATGCAGTCAAAATTTTCTTTTGATTTTCAAACAATTTGATTAAACAATACACATTGGAGTAATAGCACATGTAGTGTAAGATCACACCACAAACATAGGTAAGCACATGGTCATGTCCAAATAAGATACCTTAAAAGGTCTTATACGAGTATCATTATGCAGGATTTTTTAGAAACTGTTAAGAAATTGTTTTTTATATTCCCTTAAGAACTCCACCCTAAAACATCTTGATACTCTAAGTGTAAAACAAAAATTTTCAAATCATGAGTTAAGAATTCCGGTTAAGAGACCGGGTTAATCATGTCCTAAGACCATGATTAACCACAGTCTCTTAACTGGAGTTTTTAGCTTTGAGTAAGAGATGATTCTTAGTTTTTCTTAAATAAAAGATACTAGATGGACGGCCCGCACGCCTGTGCGGACATTAATATAATCTATACATTGTATGAATAAAAATAATATAAATGTATAAATATATTGTAATTTTCTTTCTCTTTTACATAGATACTCTGTTTTTTAATATATTTTTCTATTTTACTCATTTCGTTTCTCCTTGTATTTTTTCACATATTCGTTTTGTTTCTTATTTATCTCTCTTTGCATTATTTTTGTATGTCTTTGTACACCTCTCTCGCTCTCTTTTTTCTTTCTCTCTCTCTCTTAGTTGATCAAATAATCTCAAAATCTCTCAAACTTACATTCACTCTCTCACAATCACCTATATTCATTCTCTTACCCTCGTCCCTAATATGATCCTCAATATTTCATTTTAAAACTCTTTCTATCTCTTTTTGGTTGTAAAATTTTCACCAGATTTTGTTAATCTTCTAAACACTTTGACATAGTATTAATAAATGATTTCAGAATCTATCTCACTTATATTCAGTCTCTCACTTATATTATTTTTCATCTTCATTATGATCATAATCGACTCTCTGATCCTTATCATCATCATATCTCCTTCTCTTTCTCCCTTTCTTACATATTTTTTTATTTAGAATTTAATATAAAATTACAATTGACTAACCAAATAAATTCATTATCAAATTCTCTCCAATGTTCACACTATCTTATCAAACATTGATTCCTTTGACCAAGATTTTCATTAAAAAAATAAATATTTTATTATTAATTTTGTTTTTTTTAATTACTTCATAGTCTTCATTACATACATATTTTAAGTAAATCTAAATAATTGTATTTCAAAGTAAATTTGATTAAATAATTATATAACATAAAATATCTTAATTCTTAAATGATGCGATGTCATTAATTTTAGACATAGATTAATATAAACATGAGATTCAACAGTTTTAATATATCAAATAACATGTTTCTAGTTGTATAAATTTTGTTATAACTTTGTTATCATTATTTTTAAATTTTATTACACCGCAAAAAATACTTATCATTATTTTAAAATAATTTATTTTAAAATTAATTTGCGTTAGATTTTGCATCTTCAACATTAACAATTTTATAACTTATCATTTATATTTATCCTCCTTGCTCAATTTTTACTTATGTTGTATAAACACCTAAATATAATTAGTTTACAATTATATAAATATGTAAAAAAATATTTTGGTCTACAAATAAAAAATTATGTATGTACAAATACAAAATAACGAAGAATACAAGAAAAAGTTTTATTATTATTCACTCATGTTTTTATTTATGTCTCTTTTCTTTTTTTTCTTATTAAAAATAAACATGAAAATTTTATTATACTTAAAGCTATATGAATTATATGAATATAATATTAACTCTAATCTTGTATTAATATAATGTTTTGATTTTATATTATAATAAACTTTTTATTTATTCATATTTTTTAAAATGACATACCATATAATTTTCTGTTTTAAATATAAAAATACTTAAATAATTTTTGTAAGTGATAACTCAACTATACTATCGACATTTATCTCTGGAAAATGATAGATTTTTTTAAAAAAAAATTATATTTGACTGTTTTGCATTCATTGAACATATTTTAAGAATACATATATATTGTGAGTGAGTATAAAAATATCATTAGTTTTCTGTAATGTATGATTTTTTATCCACTATTAATAGAAAAAAATTAAAATCGTTTATATACTTATTTCTATAGTATAATATGTATTTATATGTATATTCTAAATTTTTATAATGAAATATGTGATATTTAATTGTTTCTATAAACAAATTCTATTAATCCTATGTATTTAAAATGGTTAATTGTTTGTTTGGTAATATATATTAGATTAGGTAATTCTAGGTTTAGTTTCCTTTTAAAAAACTTTAATTAAATAAATAAAAATTCAAATGCCAACAACCAATCAAATTAAGAGAATTAATTCTACATTGCACCTATGAATGACACGTAAGCAAAATTCATTAAAGTGACTTCTATTTTAATATATAGGGGGATAAAGTTGTCTCTTAACCGAAAAGTGTAAAAAAAAAGTGTTAAATCATGGGTTAAGAATTCTGACTAAAAGACAAGGGTTAACCATGCTCTAAGATAAGGTTGCCAAATTCACACACATATGTGTCAACCATTTATTGGTTCTGTTTTGTAAAGAAAAATAAAAAGTAAATACATTATTATAATATTAATATTTTTTTCTTTTAGAATCTTGCACCGGTTTTGAGCGATGAACATGCTCTAAGTAGGCTGTCATATATACCCTCTTTGAACCCATGGATGATATATATTATTAGTGGTCTAAATCCTCACTTAGTCTGGGGTGAGATATTGGTATGTTTTACAAGCACGTTCACGTTTGCTTAGCAAAGGTTCTTAATTTCTGGGAAAATATATGTCAGCTACACTATCACATGAATATACATCTCAAATAATGCATGTTTAATTAGCTACATACAACGACAAGCGCTTTGTCGAATGTTGCTGAAAGAAGGCCTAAGATGATGCATGTGTAGTTTCAACAAGTACTTCTGTTCGCGTCTGTGCGAATGAGTGTAATTTCACATCCTAACCGTACGAGCTTTCTTAGCTCTAGTCTTTAGTGAGGGTTATTAATTGACATAATACAAGAGTTTCAGTAAAACCCTTATAGGCTCTTCCACAAGGGAATATATAGAGGTTGTTTGGTGATATGGGAATGGGAAATTGGGAATACGAGAGGATATTTTAGATAAAATAATTTGTTGCAGTCTCTACATGAGCAACCTCAAGCCATAATCTCATTCTCTATTACTATTAAGAAGTTGTAGATGGCTGTACGCTTATCTTTGTTGGATAGAATTTGGGTGCGGAGACACATCACTGAATCAATACCCACAATTATAGAGTACAAGAAACTTTTACTTGTTACCAACAAGTTGGTCTGATTCCTTCAATTGCCTAAGGAACCATATATATTTCAACATTCTGCACGTGTCTTGTTGTACTATGATTCTTGAAACTGAGATTTTAACATAGCATAACTGATAAACATGTACAACTTTTAAAAACGTAAGAATTAAAAAAAAAATGTCACACGAAAATAAACTTTTTTTTTTGTGCAACAGAAAATAAACTTATTTAAGTTACTGAATCTAGCACCTTATCTATAGTTTCTCTATAAAAAGGAGTTATGAGCTTTGAAACTACTCATTCACTAACTTGCTCTCGTTCTATAAGTAAACTAGAGAAGTATTCAATCATCTGAAAAACAATGGCACAGGCGATGTTGAAGCCTTCTTTACAAGGAGAGATTGAGGCAGATGTTGAGATCAAAGCTCCGGCCACAAAATTCTATCACATGTTCGCAGTAAGACCACAAGATGTGCCTAATGCCTCTCCTGAAAACATACAGGGGGTCAGTGTGCAAGAGGGAGAGATGGTCAGAGTTGGCACTCGCGTCACCTGGAACTATGTTCTTGGTAAGAAAAACTTGTGTCATATACATCTATAATTTACTCGACGCTATAAAATTTGATTGGTTAAAAACTGCTTTTGTCGATGCAGATGGGAAGCCAAAGGTGGCCAAGGATAGGATCGAGGCTGTGGAGCCGAAGAAGAATATGATAACGTACAGAGTGATAGAAGGAGATCTGATGAAAGAGTTCAAGAGCTTCCTATTCACGATCCAGGTGACCCCGAAGCAAGGAG
Source organism: Eruca vesicaria subsp. sativa (assembly GCA_932364175.1). Lineage (NCBI taxonomy): Eukaryota > Viridiplantae > Streptophyta > Magnoliopsida > Brassicales > Brassicaceae > Eruca > Eruca vesicaria. Next base: position 109,505 of record CAKOAT010256265.1, on the reverse strand, counting down.
GACCTGGAGGTGTGGTGAAATGGAACATGTCATACGAGAGGATTGACGAAAACGTGGCTCACCCGGAGACTCTTCTCCAATTGTGTGTCAGAATGATTGAAGACATCGACAAAATGATTTTGTCTAAGGAATAAATACTAGTCAAATATCTATTTATCTATATATATATATATGTGTGTGTGTATCTATCTTTATGTCTTTGGTGTTTTCTATATTTAAGTATCAATAAGGTGCTCTCTAGATGTAAAGAGATGTGAGTGATATGAAAGTGTGTTATGAGAAATATCTATCTATGTTATATATGTTTTTGGTGTTTTATAAACTCATACATGTGTTCATAATATACTCTCTCTCTAAATTTCAAGTATGGAATTGTGTTAATTAAAAGTTTGCATTGCATAGTTCATGGGATTGGGTATGATCCAAAATATCTTGCAACTGTCCATCAAACAAGAGGTGAAGAATAATATGACCCTGAATGTACAAGGTTTGAGATGGGTGATCCCTCTCAAACTCAAGGGGGGTAGCCTAATCAAACTAACTCAGAATGTTCAAGAGATGCAGTGGACTAGTCATGGGCATATTATCCGAAATCCGAAAACCGAACCGGAACCGAACCGAAAAAACCGAGACCGAAACCGGTCCGAAAATTACAAAAACCCGAACGGTTCCTATATTTCTAAATCCGAAAAACCGAAACCGAACCGAGACCGAACCGAGAACCGAACGGGGACCCGAATATTTTAAATTTATTAAAAATATTAATTATTTTTAATTTTAATATATATAAAATATCATTTATAAATAAAAAATCCGAACTACCCGAAAAACCCGAATTTTTTCGGTTATTTCCGAGTTTAACTCGGGTTTTCAGGATTTTTTTCGGTTTATTGGGCTTCAAACCCGAACTAAACCCGGATTATTTGTAATACGGTTCTACTTTGGGTTTTATAAAAAAATACAAACCCGACCCGAACCCGACATTAACCGAACCGATCCGAAAAATGTCCGGTTCCTAAACGGTTCCTAAACATCCCAATCCGAATAACCCGAAAACCGAATAAACCGAACCGATCCGAACCGAAAACCCGAATGCCCATGACTACAGTGGACTATAAGATGGGTGATCCCTAGAGTCCGGATACCTCCTTTTTAGGAGATCATCGATTCATGACACAATTTCCTCTTCTCATGACAGTGCTCATTCTCTTGTGGTTGCAATGTAATCATCGGCTTCAACTATCAAGATTAAAGGTAATAAAAAGATTCTATCCTTTTCTCATATGTATATTTTCTCAATTGTAACTTTGTAAGGTTTCTATCTAACAGTTGTAAACTCTTGGTACTGTTACTTTTAACTTTACAACTGTTACTTTTAACTTTAATGCATTACATTTTGTAAAAGCAAAACAAGAGGGGAATCTGTACATTATAGGATGGCAGGAATCTAAGAGCATCATTAGTAATGAGATGTTTAAACCGAGTCCTATATACATTAGTATTCTGAAATAAAATAAAATTAAAATTTGATGTGAAAAATTATGGTGCAAACACGTGTAGAAGTAATCTCTCTAAACTAGTTCAACGTTTCTCTATAACTAGACATACTTCCACTTTTCTCATTTCTCTTTTAGTTTTCATATTAATTTTAATGATGAGAAACTATAGTCAGAAAAATAACCAATGCGGATGCTCATAGAGATGTTGTGGTCTGGTGGCGGTCCCGCGGCGGCGATGCAGCAGTCCGGCGGCGGCGTGTGTTATATATATATATACTTTAGATAGATTTTCAATTATTTCTTTTGGTGAAGATATAATAAACTAATTTGTATAATCTTTTGAAAAAAATGATATAAAACTATAATAACTATCCAAAAGTCAAACTAAACAGAAATTCTAAGATTTGTACATACCAGAAGAAAACAAATGATGTTAGAAATAAAAAGTTTAAATTTTTTCAAAAAAATAATAATGATTATCCAGAAAGATCGATCAACAGTTAAGAGAAGACTAGTACGAAAGCTATGCAGTCAGCACTGCTACAACTTCGAGGAGAAAGATCAGTGTAGTGCAAACAGGTGAGTATGGAGTATACTGAGATGAAGATGGCAATGCACAGACATTGGATGGAAAGGACCATCAGTGTTTCTAAGGAAGATATAGCAGCAGTACAGGAGATGGCAGATAGATCAGGAAGTAAGTACGTATTTGAGTTTACCACAGTATGTAGGATGTTTACAAATGCCTAGAGTATATCCTCCACCCCCACCTGCGCAAGAAAAGGACAAATACCAAAAGAGTATGAGTTGTCATCTAACTCTTTGTAGATCGTTATATTCGCTGCTCTTTCAAGATGATAATATTTGAAAAGTCACCTTACCCCGCACAAGGCACGGATTTTATCCTAGTATCATATATAATATGTGTTAATCTACCATACCTAATATAATCTTTTAAGAGAGCTCATGCATTTCATTGAAATAAGCAATGGTTTTGACGGGCTTGAAGATGTTTCGCGGTGTTGTAAGGGTTTTGTCTTAACCCGAACCGTGAAAGCGTGGCCTATCGATCATTCAGACCTTCGGAATTTGAAGCTAGAGGTGTGCGACCACAAGGCCCCTTCGAGTTCTTCGGCCCATCTGCCCTTTTTGGCGTCCAATTGTTTTTTGAGTCCATCGAGAATGGTTTTGTTAATAATTTCGGCTTAGCCGTTACATTGCGGATACCTCGGGGTCGACTTGGTGAGTCGGATCTTCCACTTCTCACACATCCATAACCAACAATAAAAACTAGAAATGTCATCTAATATTTTTATGAACAGTTTCTTGAAACCACAACTTATAATGTGGCCCTTTTTACTTCAAACACTCTACCGAGGTTTGAAATGTTTCCGTACACTTTCTTGAATGTATGTATCAACATTCACCTCTCTTGATGAATTTGTTGTAGGCTAAATTTTGATATGGGAAAACGATAATTTATAGTTTATCCTATAAATAAACTATGATGCATTCCCATTCCAGGTCCAGATATATGTTCCCATATCAAGAGCAGTTGTATATGTGATCATGTAGATATATAGGTGTATATAACCAATTTATAGTTCTAGAAAACTGATAGGTTCCTCTGTTTTCTCCATGATCGTTCAGTTTTTGGGTTCTAAAGATAATTATTTTGACCCTTTTTCAACTCTTAACCCTCTAAAGTGATGAGTTTATTTTGGGTACTATCGGTTTTTAGAGTTTCTAAATTTAGCTAACCTAACAAAAGCATTGCCTTGGCGATCTGCAAACCGTACATTTTGTTCTTCTGATATCCCGAAAAACATTCATGTTTTCTTCTCATTTTCCATATTTGTCATCTCTAGTCTCTCTATTTAACCTCTCCTATTCGTCTCCTCCACTTCATATGCACCTCAAAGTTCTCCCGTCGAAAGATCTTTTCATTTGTTAAGTCAAAATCACCTTTCAATCTTCCTCTTCCCTCCTCAACCGCAAAAGAAACACACCGTTTCTTATTCTTTCTCAAACTAAACCTGTGGTTTGCTTCTACATTGTGATAAGAAAACCGGGTGAAAGAAGGGAAAAAAAAAAAAGATGGCCAAGGGAATGAGGTTTGTTCAAACATGGGGAGAGGTAGCACCAAGGCTTATTGTGTCTCACAAGAAACAACAACAGCAATTCTCAAACTTGCCAAAGCTTGAGACTATTGTTGAAGAAGGTTGCTGCGTCGATAGTTTTGCTGTTAGGGCGCCGAAGCGGATTGTGATCTTTCTTCCTATTGTACTCTCTGTGATTATGTACTTGGTGTTGCACAAAAGTATCAAAGATTCTTGATTCTTTTTCTTTTGGTTAAGAGAATTTTTTAAAATTGTGTGATGGTGAGAAGAAGAGATTGTTCTCATTTCTTATAGAGAGAGATTCAGTTCTCCAGTAAAATATAATTAATTTAATAAACAAGTTGTAGTTTGGTTTTCCCAGTTTTACAATAATTTGATATATAATTGTATAAATCATTTTTCTGTGAGCAAAATTACCAAGAAAAAAAAACTAATTACAGAAAGAAACAAATTTAAGTTCAAGATGATGGGTAAAATGTCCTACCAAAAAAAAAAAAGATGATGGGTAAAATGCTCCAAGAAAAAGAGAAGAGAATAAATACATTATTATGCATTTCATCTACTAAGATAGGTGCAATGCAGAAGAAATGGCAACAATGTTCTCCACTGGAAGGAAAAGACGCAGAGTAAAAAAAAATAATATATAAGCTTTAGAAAGAAAAAACAACGAGTAGAGAAACTCAAAAACAATGTTTGATTGTACGATACAACATTTTTTGGTTATTTATTATATAAAATATTCATCGGAGGAACTGTTTACTCAACCATCGACCGTAGCTCCTTACGCCTTCTTTCCTTGCTGGGAAAAAAAAAATCAATTTCTCACATTGATCATCTTTTCCTCAAACTATAATATATACAGAAAATGACAATGAATAAATAATGAACTGACCCGTTTCTCTTCTTCGATCTTGGCCTTAATGACAGAGTAGAGTGCAACTCCAGCAATGGCTATTCCAGTTCCGATACCTGTCTGCGTCGATATCTTGTTTCCTACAAACATTAATTCAAAAGTTTAACAAATGTTTCATTTTCACCAAAGAAAAGGATATAGATGATGAGAGTTTGTAAATCTTTTACCGAAGATAACGATGGAGAACCCAATCACGAAGACACGTTTCAGAACGTTTCCAACAGCGTGAGTCAATGGTGCTACCCTCTCCAATGTATTAGTAGCCAACTGCAACCATACACGTGGTTTTTTAGTTTAACCTTAAAATGGAAACTTTAAAAATTGAAGTTGCATTACCTGATTGTAGAGATGGTAAAACATTCCAACCCAAAAGAGATCAGAGATGAACTTAGTCATCCCCACTTTAGCAATGGCGTCGTTGAAACCGTGCTTCAACAGTTGAGGACCTTCGACCTAACCGTAGGATAAATCAATAACCCTAATTAATAGATTGCTTCGCCCACACGTAACTAAATTAATAAATTCAAAAGACTTAACGATGATGGCAGGAGGAAGGCAGACGAAGAGAGCAATGATGGAGATGTAAGCATAGACATTCGTACTGTCCATATCAGTCTGCAAAAAGAAAAAAAGAAAACACAATCAGATTCTCCACATCAAAACTTCAAAGACTTGGCTAAGAGTGTGAAGAAGAGAATCAAGAACCATGGCTTTCTTGGAGAAGATGCTTCGGTAAGTGAAAGAGATGTTTGATATCATAGCACTGATGAAACCAAGCCAGTTGAATGACAACTCAGTGAGCGAAGCCATTGCAACTCCTGCAAGTTACCATATAAGATTAATCCAATAAACTTAGGACCAAGAAATATATATAAAAAATGGGAGAAATTATTTTAATTAGAGTGGTTACCGAGTACAACAGGAGCTAAAGACAACCAAAGTGTTATGGGGATTGGTTGTCCAAGAAGGAACTGAGAAGCAGAGGCATTGAAGAATGGCTCGAGAGCTGCGTTTTTGGACATGATCATAAAATGTTAAGTTTTTGTTATAAGTATAGGTTAGTATCAAATGATTTTGAAAGAAAGTGAGATACCTTTGATGGTGTGAGTGAAGGAGACAGCGACGGCAGCGAAGGAAACGTTGCTAGTGACATGGCCTATGGCGTGACAGACTGCAACTGGTATCAATACCTTGAGGATGTCCGAGTTAATTGGCTGCAATAAATCATCATGAAAATTAGACACAAACACAAATTAAATTAATATAATATACACAAGATACAGCAAGTGGGCGTTTGGTTTAGTGGAATAATTCTCGCTTCGGATGCGAGAGGTCCTGAGTTCGATTCTCGGAACGCCCCTATTTTTCTTCGTTTGTGAATATAATGTACAAACTAATGAAAAGAAAAAAATGTAAAACTTACAGCCCGTTTAGGAAGACCCACGGACCAGCTCACCAAGCAGTAGACAACTCCAACGAACAAGTGAATAACCGATACAAAACTGAAAAAAAGAACAAAATAAAATAATAAATTCTCTCTCTTTTTTTAATTACTAAATGGATTCTTTTGATATAGTTATAACTATTCTGATTCGATTCTTCACTGGACCAACAGAATATAGTTCGACCATCATTTTTAACCAGAAGTTTACTCTTAAACATTAATTGAAATCAAAACTGAAACAGAAGATATTAAGCTATGTTGTGTTTACTCTTAAACCTTAATGTAAATGCGTTTTGTTATGTAAGAAAAAAGCTAAATGTGTTTACTTACTAGGGGTAAGGGAAGTAATTGTAGATCTTCTTGTTAAGGATGTTGAAAATCACGTTCAAGAAGTACCTGTAATCAAAAATCAAATCAAAAAGGGGTAAACAGTAACACCACGTTAATCAAACTTTGGCGGCAAACCGCATGAAACTGCTATAGTGCGCCTTATCACGTGCGCACGTTATGGAGAAATGATAATAAGCGCGTGAGTGGCACGTACCACATGAAGAAGAAGAATCCGGTGACGAGCCACGGATACTTCTTGAGAAATCCAACCTTCTCCCTACGAACACAAAAAAAAACGAGTCAGACCACCCGAGTCAAACGAGTCAACACCGAGTGAGTAAGAAACGGAGCTCATTGGCTCATTGCTTACCCTGCTGAATCACCACCTTCGGCAGCGGCGGCTCTAACCGGCTTGAGAATCTCTCTCTTCTCCGGGGAGCTATCGAGAAGCAGCACAGGACGGAGCTGACGACCGGAGATCAAGTTCCCTCCCTCTCCGATTGATCCGATCGGCTTGGCGAAAGACGACGGAGAAGACGCAGTGCTGAACTGACGGTGGACCGCTCTGATCGGTCGTCTCAGTTGCGGAACGCCGGTGACCGTTGCGGTGGCGCGTAACAGCAGGCGTGACTCCATCTCGTGATTGAGTTGTGACAGTGAGAGGGAAGGAAGCGAAATGTGAGGCTCTCGCGTATTTCAAGGGTACATACTTCGTGTTCGGACGGCTACGATGATTCTCTTTATCCCAAACGCGAGTTAATCGTGTGTTTCGCGTCTACTGTACTATAGTGGGGTTGGTAGTGTAATATGATCCAACGGTGGAGAGTGATGATATTAGATAAGAATCTTGAGATGGAGGGTTTGATTGGATGAGGTTGGACCCATCTTATCTTGAGGTGGAGGGTTTAAGACACACAGTGAGTATTGTCCAAGCGAAGTTCCATATCATCATCATCTGTTTTCATTTATGTTTTTGTTCTTTTGTTATTTTGAGGATAATATTAGTGAAATGTTTTGTAGATATTTTTTCTCTTTTTTTTTTTTTTTGAGTTTTCTTCAAATTATTGAACGTGAAAAAGTCACAAGAAAGTAGACTTTTATAAATATTACTTGTTTCAACTTTCGAACTGCAATATTTCTGACTTTTATAAATACTACTTGTTTCAACTTTCGAACTGACGTGAAATAATTCTGTTATTTTTTTTAATTTTCTGTTGTGACATGTCGGCATTTGATTTCCAACTTTAATCTTTTCAATATTTTTTAAATTTTAAATGTATAACCAAATTAATTACTTTTAGTGATCAACTTTTGTAATAGTCCAAAATATAGCTTTTAATAAATAAATAAATATATATATATATATATACGCTTTAAACTTTGAAGCTTTTTCACTAGCACTTTAAACCTTCAAAGTGACACTTGTGTCACCCAAAACCTTGAATTTGAAAATCTGACCTGTTGAACAGGTAAAACATTTAGTTTATCAGATTTTTTTTTTTGAAAAATAAATATTGAATAAATAATCAAAAAATAAATACAAATCAATTAAATTTTCAAAAAATAAATAAATAAAATTTCAAAACATAAAGAAATTTGTTGAAAAAATAAAATGAAATACAAAAAATTAAATAAAATTCGGAAAAGATTAAAAAATTAAAAAAAAAATCAAAAAATTAAACAAAAAATAAATAAAAATCAAAAACTAAATTACATTTTCAAAACATTAAAGAAAATTTCAGAACATAATGTTACATTTTAAGAAGAAATTGAAAACTGTTCGAATCCATCATCGTAAATAGTGATATATTTGAAATTTTTATTCTCAACTATAATATTTCAGATTTTTTAAAAAAGAAATCTTGTAACTTTTATGCAATTTTCTAATAAAATTGACATATCATCGTTGACAATAAATCTTTTTTCTTGTGTTCTTATACAATCTGAATCTTAAAAACCTCTGTTGAATGATATAACACCGTTCGTGCTCTTAAGTCTATCACGTTCTACTCG
>CAKOAT010256265.1:27985-100817 GCA_932364175.1 Eruca vesicaria subsp. sativa | reverse complement strand
TAAAAATTTTAAATATATCACTATTGACGATGATGGTTTCAAACAATTTTCAAAAAAAAAATTTAAAATGTTTATTTATATTCTGAAATTTTCTTTAACTTTTTGAAAATTTAATTTAGTTTTTGATTTTTATTTTTTGTTCAATATTTTGAATTTTCTTTAATTTTTTGTTTAATTTTCTGAATTTTATTTAATTTTTGGTATTTCAAATTATTATTTATAAAATTTTGTTTATGTTCTGAAATTTTCTTTATTTTTTTTGAAAATTGAATTGCTTTTTATTCATTTTTTGATTATTTATTGAATTTTTATTTAATAAATATTTATTTTTCAAAAAAACTTAATAAATTATCTGTTTTACCTATTCATTAGGTCAAATTTTCAAGTTTAAAGTTTTTTATGACACAAATGTCAATTTGAAGGTTTAAAGTGCTAGTGAAAAAACTTTAAGGTTTAAAATGCTAGTAAGTGTCACTTTGAAGGTTTTTTATGCGATTTTCTCCATTTTAGTTAAAGCAGTTTTCTTTTTGTATTTTTCAAAATTTCAATATATGTACCTTTTTTTTGCTAAAATGTTTAATTTCAATTACGTACTCAGATAAATTAATTTGTGATAATTTTTTATACATAATAACATGATGTCTTATGTTAGAAAATGATGAGACAAAAAGATCATATATTTTTGCCAATCTGCTGCTAGGTTTGTCCACTTCGACAGACTGGTATGACACTCTTCACTCTTTGCAGAATACTAGGTTATCGTCCACTGATTCAGTGCTGGTTCCAATGATTTTCCAAATAACTATCTAACCAAATTTTGAAAGAAATGACTGGTCAAATACAGCATCAACTACCATCGACCAACTAAAGAAACTTCGAAAAACAAAGCGATTCACAGCTTAGTCGTATCACTCAACTAAAAAATTTCACATAAGTTTGACGATATGCTTTTGAGGATTTTCCTGATTTCAGACATTTTTCTGATTCTTAAACTTAAACTATCAATGTGTGTTTGGATAAATTTTGCTGATGTTTGGTTTTCAAACTTACACATAGTACTTTGTAAGTATATCATTTTTAAAAAGTGATCAGTAAATTTGATATTTTATCAAAAACATTTTTCTATACTTCAAAAACTAAACAATATAAAAATAAATAAATAACTATAAAAACGATGGTTCTTGGAGATGATAAATTGTAAAATAGTTTCTAATCCAAAAGACCTTTTCTGAAAAAAATTGACCTAAGCTCTGTTCATTTGGGTGTTGGGTAATCCCTGATAGAATGTAGATATTCTGTTACTAACAAATCAGTTTAGATAAGATTTTGTACAAGTATATTCTCCTATTATTCTGTAACAATCTTGGCTATTAAAACATGTGAATGAAACCTAATTCCTCAAGGGAATTTCATAAACTAATATGGTATTAGAGCCGCCTAGCTCCTGATCCAATTCTCTTCTTTTCTTTCTTTTCTTTCACGCTTTCTTCTTCACGTGATGTACCTCCTGGTTTGAAAGAGCTACGAAATAGCTTTTCTGCTAGGGTTCCATACAGCCATAGTTTAACTAGATTGTCACGTTTCTGCCATTGAGCATCATCGGCATTTGCAGGTAGAAGAACCGTCGATGTGGCCCAGAACGTCAAACGCAAGACAGTGGGTTTGCATCAACTCACGCCAAGCATCATAATTGTGGTCCTCTAGGTAAAGAGTTAATGGAATATGATGTTTGATATTAGTGACCCCAAATGCCCTTTCAACGTGTGCTGAAACAGCAGCCATAGAAGAAGAGAAATGTAGAAACAGAATGAGGTTATCCTTCTAATCATAAAGGTTACAGGTGTATGGATCTTAAGACTAATAGAATCATTATCTCTCGTAACGTATCCTTTGATGAATCCATTTTTCCTGCAGCTACTACAAAAGGAAACACTGCTACTTATCGTTTTCTAGGAGCTGATGATGAACCTTCTCCTCTTTTCCGAAGCATTCTTCAAGGTTCTTCTCTCACTCAAAACGTTCCAACACCTATGCCAAACACTATTCCACCTTCAACTTCTGCTTCCTTTGCTTCAACACACAAAATTGCGCGTATGGCGGCGCCGGTTTCTCCTAGTCGCCACACGATGCAAACTCGCAGTAAATCTGGTGTTAGCAAGCCAAAGAAACAGTTTTCACTTCTTTCCACTGTTTCACCCCTGCCTACTAGCTACTTAAATGCTCTAAAAGATCCGAACTGGACACCTTCAATGACTGATGAGATGGATGCTTTTGATAAGACTAAGACTTGGGATCTTGTTCCCAGGCCTACTAACGCTAATGTTGTTCGTTGTATGTGGCTTTACAAGCATAAGCTTGATGCAGATGGAAATCCAAACCGTCACAAATCTCGACTTGTTGCCAATGGAAAGTCACAAGAAGAAGGTGTCGATTACAATGACACTTTCGCACCGGTGGTTAAGCCCGCAACGATCTGTGCCGTTTTGGACATAAGTCTTGCTAAGGACTGGCCTATTCATCAAATCGACGTCAAAACCGCGTTCTTACATGGCGAATTAGAGGAGACAATATACATGCAACAACCTCCAGACTATGTCAACCCAGCGTATCCCAATCATGTTTGCAAACTCAAAAAGGCCATTTATGGTTTAAAACAGGCTCCAAGGGCCTGGAACTCTCGTTTTGCTAACTATGTAAAGTCTCTTGGTTTCAGATGCAGTGACTCCGGCACTTCTCTTTTCGTCTTCAACAAAGGATCACGCATGGCTTATCTCCTCCTTTACGTCGATGACATAATTCTTACTGCCTCAGACAACTCGTTCCTTCAGTCTATCATTGCCAAACTAAAGACGGAGTTTCCCATGTCCGACTCCGGCAAGCTTCACTATTTCTTGGGTGTCAAGGCAGAATTCAAAAATGGAGGGATCTTTCTCAGTCAATAGTCATACGCTGAAGATATAATTAAACGCTCAGACATGGAGGACTGCAAGCCTGTCATGACCCCGGTTGATCTTCAGTCTAAGCTCTCTCTTGAGGAGGGCGATCTCATTCCCGATGCGACACAGTACCGTAGGCTAGCAGGAGCATTACAATACCTAACATTCACTCGGCCAGACATATCCTATGTAGTACATCAGATATGTTTATACATGCACAGCCCGCGAGTTCCACATCTACACGCCCTTAATCGAATCATTTGGTACATTCAGGGAACAAAGGCTCTCGGATTACAACTTCGCAAGAGCAACATCACAGACTTAGTGGCTTATTCTGATGCAGATTGGGCTGGGTGCCCTGACACGAGACGATCCATTTCTGGATATTGCGTCTTCCTCGGATCCAACCTGGTTTCTTGGTTAGCAAAACGCAAACAAACGGTGTCTAGATCCAGTGCTGAAGCTGAGTACAAAGGGGTTGCCAATGCAGTAGCTGAGCTTTGTTGGATATGCAATCTCATGCTGGATCTCGGATGTCCCATAACCAAAGCAGATCTTGTCTATTGTGACAACATCAGTTCAGTTTATCTCTCTCAAAATCCGGTGAAACATCAACGCACGAAGCATATAGAGATCGATATACATTTTGTTCGCGAAAAAGTAACAATGGGCCAAGTCAGGATTCTTCATGTACCATCCTCTCTTCAGTACGCAAACATTTTCACCAAGGGATTGCCTACTTCACTCTTCAATGAATTCAGATCCAGTCTCACTGTCTCAGGCGCCGACAATGTGACTGCGGGAGGGTGATAGAATGTAGATATTCTGTTACTAACAAATCAGTTTAGATAAGATTTTGTATAAGTATATTCTCCTATTATTCTGTAAAAATCTTGGCTATTAAAGCATGTGAATGAAACCTAATCCCTCAAGGGAATTTCATAAACTAATAATCCCTAAATTCGATAATACATACATAACGATAGATTTTGTTTTAACATTCGAAAATACATCCATTTCATAGTAGACAGGCCCTCTAATGGGCCAGAGACTCGCTAAAGTCTCTAATCGGAAAAGCCCGCCGTAGTTTTTCTTTCCTCCTCCATAAACCTTAATAAAAGTCGGCAAACTGGTCAAGGATCTTCCCCGGCGATTGGATTCAAGTTCTACCTCATTACGAGCTTCCTTGATGCTTCATTCGATTTAGGTGAGTTACTGAAAAGTGTTATATAACTAAGAGAGGTCTTTTATTGATTTGGGTTCGAAACTTGTCGAAACATTAATGCACACAAACTGTTCGACGTAATGCCTAGCTGAGATTTATTATTTATCTTTATTGTAGAAAGGCGTCACTTTTTGAAGTAATGGGAAGCAAAGCGAAGATGTTCAAGTGGTCAAAAGACATCACACCTTCACAGGTTATCAAACTGATGAGAGCTGAAAAGGACGTGGAGAAGCTGATCTCTGTTTTTGATTCCGCAACAGCAGAATACGCAAATGGGTTCTTACACGACCAGAGTTCTTTCAGTTACATGGTCACGAGGTTGGTCTCCGCCAATAAGTTCAAAGCAGCTGAAGACCTTGTTGCAAGAATGAAGATTGAGAACTGTGCTGTTACTGAAGATACATTGCTTTCCATATGCAGAGGGTATGGTCGTGTTCATAGGCCGTTTGATTCTTTGAGGGTGTTTCACAAGATGAAGGATTTTGATTGTGATCCTAGCCACAAGGGCTACGTTACTCTACTTGCTATTCTCGTTGAAGAGAATCAGTTGAAACTGGCTTTTAAGTTTTACAAGAACATGAGAGAGATTGGTTTGCCTCCCACCGTTGCGTCACTCAATGTTTTGATCAAAGCACTTTGTAGAAATGAGAAGACGGTGGATGCTGGTCTTAAGATATTCCTTGAGATGCCTAAACGAGGGTGTGAACCGGATTCCTACACGTATGGGACTTTGATTAGTGGTTTGTGTCGGTTCGGGAGGATAGATGAGGCGAAGAAGTTGTTTGAGGAGATGGTTGAGAAAGACTGTTCACCAACTGTTGTTACCTATACTTCTATGATCCACGGTTTGTGTGGATCGAAAAACGTTGAGGAAGCAATGAGATATCTTGAAGAGATGAAGAGTAAAGGCATTGAGCCGAATGTTTTCACTTACAGTTCTTTAATGGACGGTCTTTGCAAAGATGGGAGACCTTTGCAAGCCATGGAGTTGTTTGAGACGATGATGGCTAGAGGATGCAGGCCAAATATGGTAACCTATAGCACTTTGATCACTGGTCTCTGTAAGGAGCAGAAGATTCAAGAAGCCGTTGAGCTTTTAGATAGAATGAATCTTCAGGGTTTGAAACCTGATGCTGGATTATATGGGAAAGTAATCAGTGGGTTCTGTAATGTCAATAAGTTTTGTGAAGCTGCTAATTTCCTTGACGAGATGATTCTTGGAGGAATAACTCCAAATCGTCTGACTTGGAACATTCATGTTAAGACAAGTAATGAAGTAGTCAGAGGTCTTTGTACAAGTTATCCAACTCGCGCGTTTTCTCTTTATCTAAGCATGAGGAGTAGAGGCATCTCTGTTGAGGTTGAGACATTAGACTCTTTGGTGAAGTGTTTGTGCAAAAAGGGGGAGTTTCAGAAAGCTGTTCAGTTAGTTAATGAGATAGTGGCTGATGGGTGTATTCCAAACAAAGGAACATGGAAGGTACTAATAGGTCACACATTGGATAAAACGATTGTAGGAGAAGCTTCAGAATCTCTTCTCAGAGATTTGGAGATCTAAATACAAGAAAGATTAGATGAAGACAGCTGAAACAAACAAGTCGAATACGAAAAAAAGTTACACAAAAGTTGAGATATTCTTTTGAAGATATTACATTTAGAATCAGAACATCATTTAGCAATGAGCAGAGAGTGGGAAACCGATACCATGGCGTGTAGTAGGAAACGTAGCAAACATCATACTGCAAAAGACTCCTACGGCTACAGGCAAAGCTGAGAGAAGCTCCGCTTCTTCAGCTGATGGTTTTGGGAAGAAACAGTTGACCACATTCCGATCAAACATAACCACGGCTCCAAACACCATTAACGTCATAATGGCATGTGCGAAGTCTATAAACTGTAGTCTGTAGCTTTTGGAACGTTCTTTAGGTAGAACAGCTTTGCCATCGATTATCCAGAGGCCGTTGGTTGTGGCAAAACCATAGCAAACAGTTCCATTCAAGTCCCTGTAAGAGTCAGTGAAGCTGAGTATGAAGCAAGTGAATCCGCAGATGGACACCAGCATTTCTGTCATGAATCTGCTAGCTAAATCGCAGCGCCCACCGTTTGTGAGAACTGGCGATAAGACTTGGTAAGCGAGAGCTGTCCCTGTTGGTAAATGGTTAGCTAGATGAGCTGTGGTCTGAAAAGTCTGACCTATTGCCTTGTGTATCCAATTGTTCCTTTCGACTTCAGGAAACTCTTGAGCTTTCAACAGTGGAGCTTCTTCATCTACCTTAGTCTCCATAACACTCGAGATCCAAATCTCTTTCTTTCTGTTTAGGTGCTTTGTTGTTTCTCTGTTTTGAGCAAATGCGTGAGTCTAATATAACAGTTGCTGCTTACGTTGTTATGCATAGAAAGCAAACCTAAGTATCTGTTTAAGTGAAGTGTGAACTTTGCTTTTGTTGTTTATTTAAAAAGGATTTTAGTTTTCATTTTTGGTTTGCATCAGTTTGTATCTTTTTCTTGGGTTTGGTTAGATTTTATGACTGTAAGGACCATCTTATCGTGAAGTGGATGGCTTAAAGGAAACCTTACTGTTGTGTGGTCTGAAAAATATCTATGGATACGGTCACAAGTAAAACGTGGCGGTTACAAGGAAGTGATTTTTTTTTTTTTTTTGTAAAACTATTTTTTGTTAAATTTCCAATATGTTTATATGTTTTCTGTCAATTTGCTGGTTATATATTACTTTCATAGTTAATTTAACTAAATGCTTTGATTTTGTTTGTTGTACATATTCTTACATTGGAGAAGTTAGACAAAATAACTAAAACTACAAAAACAGATGCATTTGCATTATATTCTGTTTTATATTATAATTTAAGGATAATAGTATTGCAGGGAGAATATATATGTATCTTGCTTCTGAATCTATTTCAAGGTTTGGTTATCTGATTTTGATTTGAACATTCCATGAACAATTTTACCACAAACATCGAGATACTCTATTCAGAAGATCATCTCAAATACAACAGATAATAAGTTAATAATAGAATCAGAACATCATTTATCAGAGATGGTGAAACCGATACCATGACGTGTAGAAGGAAATGTAGCAAACAACATACTGCAAAAGACTCCTAATCCTACAGGCAAAGCTGTGAGAATCTCAGCTTCTTCAGCAGATGGTTCAGGGATGAAACACTTAATCGCATTCTGATCAAACATAACCACAGCTCCAAACACCAGAAACGACATGATAGCGTGTGCAAAGTCTATAAACCGTAACTTATAAGTTCTGGCACGGTCTTCAGGAAGAGTAGCTGAGCCGTCGATGATCCAAAAGCCATTGATTGTAGCAATTCCATAGCAAGTGTTTCCATTCAAGTCCTTGTAAGAATCTGTGAAGCTAAGTATAAAACAAGAGAATGCACAGATCACAACTAATGTTGCGGTCATGAATCTGCTAGCAAAGCTGCAGCTTCCAGCGTTTGTGAAGATTGGTGACAAGATTTGGTATGCAAGAACTGTCCCTGTTGGTAAGAGATTAGCTAGATGAGATGTGGTTTGAAAAGTTTGACCTATTGCCTTTTGTATCCATGTGTTTCTTTCTATTGCAGGAAACTCTCGAGTTTGGATTAGAATTTTATCCTCCTTCAGAAGTGGAACTTCCTCTTCTTGGATCATGTGACGAGAACCATTGATCACAGCTTCTTCATCAACCCTAATCTCCATAACACTCAAGATTCAAATCCCTTTGATCAGGTTCTCTGTTTTTTTTCTATGATGAGATGTTTGTGTTTAAATATAATAACATTGGATGCATACTTTGTTATGCGTTGCAAGCAAGTCTGAAACCAAACCTAAGTATTTGTTTATGTGAAGGATAAGCTTTGACCTTGTGTAATGTATTAAAGTATAATGTGATTCGGATTTAAATTTCCTAGGAACATATGCTTCAACGACTTTCTTTCTCTCTATATAGTCATCTTTTTATTATAAAAGTTTTGGTTGTGGGGTTCTTGTTAAACAAGAAGGATGTTTTACGTTAATTTAATAAATATTTCTCCAACGTCTTTGGTTATTTTCGAGTATTTCTTGCGTAGAGGCAAGGAAAAAGTATTACAAGTTGCCAACAAATGTTGGATGTAAAGATATGATATTCCTAACGTTAATTAAATATTATGTAATGACTCTTTAAATGATAACTAACGTCAAAATCAGATTAGGTGCTTCCTTGGGTGAGTCATGGATATGAGACTTGCACGTTACAGATTTTTCATTATTCAAATATTAACGAACTAAAGAATGAAGAAAGAAAAAAAAAAGAAAGAAATGCAATATCGTTGACAAACAGAAATTTAAACAAGTTGCTTATGGAGCATGTTTTCTTGGAACAGTTTGGCTAAGTGAACAACAAGCGCATATAAAGAGTACTACAAATTTGGGCTTAAGGCCTGTTGTGAACAATGTTGTAGGAATAAAATTCTCGGCAAGTCCTATAACTGCAAAATGCTTTTGACTCTATTAAACAAGATTATTGTTCATGTTCCCTCTCCCTCTTGCATTAGATCACTTCAACTGCTCAACCTTTTCTGTGTTGTGTATAAAGACGAAGATTCTCAAGAATCAAGATAGTTCTTGTATCGAGCTGACATGTTCTCAAAGACTTGTTTGTGCGAGTATGATGACAATAAGGTTCAGTGTGAAAGTGGCTCTTCTTTATAAATATTAATCATGGTGTTCAAAAGAAGATTTACTAGGCTCTTGTTAATAGATTTCCACGGGTATTAAACCACGTTACCATCAAATGATTCTGTTGGAGACAGATTATGTCAAAATGGTTTTAACCGAGGTAGGTTATACCATTTTGATATATCTGTTTGTCTCTACTTCTGTTCGTATATTTGATTTCTTATATATATTTATGTCTTTCTTATTTTTCATTCAAGTGGTTGTAGCGCAAACATTGAAATAATTATTACTAATATAATTTTAGAGAATATTTGTTGAAACACCATATTAGCACATGTAATTAGCCAAATACACATGATTTGACATAAATAAAAATAATGACCAAATTGTCATTTCTTTTACATGTGACTCTCTCTTCTGACATTCTCTCTCTCTTCTGATATTCTCTCTCTTCTGACACACTCTCTCACACTCTCTTTCCTTTAATTCCTCTTCTTTCTCATTCCCAAACTCTCTTATCATTTTAATTACTTCTTTTTTGTGTAAAAATTTATTGTTGCGAAAAAATTTATTACAATTTTATTATTATTCTTTTGAATCTAAATTATTTTAATTTCACTACATTCTGAAAAAATCAGCATTGAAGTTTTTTTAAAAATCGCCGAGATGTTAACACTTATGTTAGCTATTAACAAATAATGTAGATGTCAACAAAAGTGTTAACTGTTAACAAACACATGTATCAGATGTATTAACAGAGGCATTAACTGTTAACAAATTTTGTAAATGTTAACAGATGTGTTAGCTGTTAACAAAGACATGTATTACAAGTGCTAACAGAGATGTTAGTTGTTAATAAATTTTGTAGATGTCAATACATGCGTTAGGTATTATATATTAACAAATAAATATTGTTGAAGTTTCATTTCTCTATCAAAATGAGTAAATTTAAAATCATTTACAAATAAAATTTTAGATGAGAAACAAAAATCAAGAAAAAAGAAAGAAATGAATGTGAAAAAGAGTTATGTGTGGTTTAAATAAAATGAATGTAAGAAAGAGATGAAGAATCGTTGGAGAAAGAGAGATATAAGATATTTCACATGGAAAAGAGAATGTGAGAAAGGTAAAATCGTCTGAACAAACTTAAATTGTGTAAAACTTTACTTTTATATCCCATCATAGATAATTGCCTAATATCGGCTTCAATTTTAGACATTTGCCTAATTCTCTCATAATTTTACGTGCACTGTAGTTTTTACATATATATATATTTATATCCACATACTATACACACCTTGTGAATTAGTTAATGAAATATCAGCTTTAATCTCTATGATCTCTTAACTTAATATCGTATCAGAGTTCTAATGAACTTCTTTCTTCCGTATTTCCTTCGTTTTCTCGTATTAAATTATGGAGACTCTTCTAAGATAATGAAGTGTATATGCCTTCGTTTTGCAAACACAATTCGTTACTCTCTTTTCTTCTTTAAAAAAGAGAGAGAATCTACGAACATATTATATACACTACAATGCCATTGGCAGTGGTGATCATTGGTGAGCATGGGCTTTAGATAATAAAACAATTGGTACAACTTATCATATATATATATATATATATATATATATATATATATATATATATATATATATATATATATATATATATATATATATATATTTATTTATTTTTTTGGCTAAAATGTAAATTCATTGCTTGAATGAAGGTTTGGTTACAAATTGCTTGAACCAGAATCTGCTTATAAAACCATCATGTTCTAAGAAAAAGTTCTAAAAAACCCTAAGAAACTAATATTAAGAGCAAGGTAACTGATAGTGGTGAGCACTGAAATTAATAAAAGAGAAAATGATTAGAATAGACCTAAAAATGTTTTTATCACAAATATAGACTTTAACAATTAAAATGACCAAAATAACAATTAAATGTTTTATTAAATATACATTTATATATTTGGGTTAACTAATCATAGTTTTTTTTGTTTAGAATTGAGGAGTAAGGTTTTGGGGATATGGTTTCGAATTTTAAAAAATTAAGAAAACTTAAATTTTCAAAATAAAAAAATACTATTTTGATCATTTTAATTTTTGAGGTCTGTTTTGTGATAAAAACTTAAAAGCGGACTATTTTGGAGAATTATCCTTAATAAAAGACTAGAATGAGAGACAACAGATTGCTCCCCAAACATACCACTATTATAGAATATGAGGGTCATCGAAAAAATAGTTAATCAATTAAACAATTTGCAGGATTTAAGGTGTTTTGTAGATATGAACAAACGTAATTACAATCATTGTTGGTTGGTACAATTAATAAGCATATAAAATGAAAAAATATATTTAAGATAAGTTTAATTGGTTGGTACAATTAATAAGCATATATAATATTCATAAAATGACAAAATATATTTTAGATCATTTCTAACTTTTGGTCTTTACAAATCTGTGATTGATCTATATGACTATAAACATATATTCTTATCATAGGTTATGTTATACAATTAATTAATATGCTTATTTGTGTAATAATCAGATAAAGGAAACTAGTTTTGTAGCGAGAGAATAAAGAGAGATAGGAAAAGAAAAGAGGAGAGAAATGGTGTTTTTGCTTACTTAACAAACTAGGTGATTTTCCCGTGCTCATGCACGGACATGTATATTTATAAAATAAATATACAATAATAACGGATTGATATTTACTTTAATTTTTAAATTAATTTATAGTCTGTATGTCTAATTTATATTATAATATTATATTACTTTAATTACATAATAATTTTAGATATGTTATATTTAGTATGTTTTATTGTTTTTACGGTCTATTTAGTTATTATTTAGATATATTGGATTCTATCTATTTCTCTGAATTCAACTATTATCTTTTATATTTTAAAATATTAAACTTTTGATTAATTGTCTTATTTGCATTTATGTTGGTTGTTATCTTAGAAATATAAGTATATTTAGTAACATTATATATAACTTAAGATTTTTTTGTGCTTAGAAGGAAAAAAAATAAAAACTAAAGTTTCTGATTCTAAATTACATACATAAGTAACTAATGAATTTCTAGAAGATTTTTGAACACATATCAATATTTACAATAGTTAACATATTTTATAAATTCTAAATAAATTTATGCTTTAGATTGTTTGGATGGTAAACTGAAATTTATTTTAAATAATTTTAAAATTAAGGATTCTGATTTGCTTAAGTATTTGAATATGGTTATATTAAGTTTCACAAACATAAAAACAAAAAATTATAAATCAAAAGATTATTAAGAAAACAGATAATTTTAACTATTAAAATATAATACATCTACCTTGTTAAATTATATAGTGTTATGGTATTTAAAATAATTGTAGTTATTTTCTGTTTTTATGTTTGTGAAACTTAATATAACCATAATCAAAATACTTAAGTAAATCAGAATCCTTATTCTTAGAACAAATAATTTTAACTATTAAAATATAATATATCTACCTCTTAAATTATATAGTGTTATGATATTTTAAAATAATTGTAGTTACTTGATCAAAAGATGTTTATCATTAAATTTATTTTTAGTTTTATTTTTAGCATCTCTTAAAATAGTCAGTAAAAAGTGATTGTTTTTGAGAAATTATACTATATAAGTAAAATAGAATTTATATTTTTACTGTAATTGTAAGATATTATAGTCAAATAAATATACTAAAAATAATTTCAATAATACTAATTATAAAAAATGTCAGTTAAACATATATCAGTTTATGTTAGTTGATTATTTTATGTAATCATAATTATTTTGAAAATATATATATATTATTGTTTAAAATTATTTTTTTTAAGAAAAATTTTTCTTTTTCTAATAGCAATATTTTTTGTGTGAAATTTAATTTATGAAATCTCATTATATACATATATTGTTTTTTTTTATCTAAGAAGATATAGATATAAAGTATTTTATTACTTCAAAGGTATATTTTATGTTATTGAAAATATATTTAAATTAATTATTACTATTTTGTGAACTTTCCTTTTTTTATTAAACCATATTATATATACTTATATTTTCGTTTTTAAATAGTTTTGTAAATTTTATAAATGTTTCCTTTTTATTTTATATTGTTATTTGGAAATTTTTAAAAAGGAAATAATATTTAGTTATATTTTTAATTCATTAGGGGTATTATAGTAATCAACCAGCGTGAGAGTTAACGTGAGCGCGACACCTAAGAAAGTGACTTCTCAAATAATATTATAGAGATTTGAGTTTTTTTGTGGTTATTAATACATACCTAACATATAAGTACAAAAGGTATATATGTATTTTTGTATAAATATACACTAGTTCAACCTGTTGAGCTTCTAAACCATGATCTCTTTTCACAAAAAGACACCGATGGTGAGAAATGAGACTAGTTTAGCTTGTTTTGATCTGAAAGTATATATTTATAATTGTTATGGAAGGAAATATATATCTTAATCAACGGCACTATAATTCATTAGGTTTTTATTCACCTGCCAAAGTTAGATGGGTCCATCTCGAATAGTTAGATCTCATAAAATTCAGTATAATTTTTGTAACATATTTAGGTACTAATTGGTGACTAACTGAATTATTTATCAACGTTGAGCCATTGGGAAAGTGCGTGATATATAACACATCTAACAATAACTACTGCATTTTGCAACTTAAACGAATTCAAGACAGCAATGATAAAATATACTGTAATCAATTCGTTGTTAAATTTACTTGTATCATATCATATGTATATATAAATCATTAATAACTAACTATTTTCTAACAAGTTTTACAAAGAATCTCTAACTAGTTTTATTCATGAATATTGATATTTTTTTTTTTGAATGAACATGTATGTTGATATTGAAGATGTTTATTATTTTCAAAATTGATTAAAAACAAATGCACTACACAACAAATATTCTCAAAAATAAAAAGATCTTTTTATCTATACATTTTTGGTCTAAAAATATGTTATTCAATATTATGGAAGATAATAAGATAGAAGTTGATATGATATATCGCATCAAAAGAATAAAACAAGCTTTTTTTATAAACTCTATCGGCTGATCCGGTTGGTCTTAGAAAGAACACACTTAATGTTTCAAAATGGATCGGCTATCACACTGTCTAACCCGAGTTTAGAATACTTTTCAACTAAAGCCAGGGGATGAACCGATCATCTATTAGAAAATATAATCTGACATACGTGACTTCAAGAAAAATCAATGATAAATTTCAGACCGAAATGGTTGGATGTTACCAATACTTTGATATCAGAATGACTTTGTTCCACATTTTTTAAACAATTGAGGTGTTTTACTGTATCATAACGGGCTGGAGTCATTTTCATCACCTACACGATAAAAAAATTCGAGATGAGGATAAATCATTTTCTTTAAATTTGATCTGTTTTAGAAGAGATCACTTCAAAAGAAATTTGCTCTAGAACCCGTAAACAACATGCGATAACCATTACAACAAAGATTGGAGCAAAATGATTATATCTTCGATTACAAAAGCTGGAAAAAACGAAAATATCCCTGAAAATTTTAAAAGAAACAAACAAAATAAAATCATAATATCAGAAAAAGAAACCTATTGAAAGAGGAGAAATTCACAATAAGAAGTTTCTCTTTTTCCATTGACGGCTAAGATCTTTTATCAATACTCATTCATTTCAACTGTAGAAATACATAATTAATGACATTTTGAACTGATTAGAAAACGGAGTGACATTATGGATAGAAGATCAACCAATAACTAAAAATGTCGACATGTGGTAGTTCCAACTCTCTCTTACCTAAAAGTCCAACACGCTCTATTTTTTTTTCTTCATTTCTTATAAATGTATTTACAGTAGCTGCGCTTGATATGACTAAACGAATTATTAAATACTAATATGAACATCATGCATGTTTTAAAAATAAAACTTACCATGTTATATTGCTATTATTCCAGTGATACAATACACTTTTCGTTAAAAATAACTAGAATTTAATATCATAATAAATATTATTAATATATTTTTTTTGATCAAAAATATTATTACTATATAGAAACTGTAATTGGTTAGTAGTATATTGAACAAATATTTTTCTGAATATTAAAGAATATTCTTTGAGATATTATCTAGAAATATTTACATTTAGAGATCAAAATCTTATAATTTTTTTAAAATGTTAGTAACAAATAAACATTTCTGTTAAAAATATCCAAACAGTTATTTAATAGTCAGTTAGTTTTTTGACAAAGATATCCAAAATAGTTAATAATTTATAAGAATAAAATTATTACAACATATCATTACTCCTGTGTTTTAAATTTTATAATATTTATAACATATATTGGGGAATATATGAACTGGTATAATAAGTTATGGGCAGTTATAATATTTATACTACATAATCGAGTTATTTAATCCCATTAAGGGAAAACTTCTATTTATTTTATAGACTAATGAAATAGGAGTTATTAAACTTGGTTTTTATAAAAATGTGAAAAATTATTTTGGAATATGAAATATGTAAACGATGGTTTCATATTTCAATTTAATTCGAGTTTTTTACATCAAACATAAATCGCTGCGGTGAAGAAAGTTCTACGAATAATTATTATTGTTCGTTGATTATGTAATTGATTTTCATAAAAATATTGACCAAAATTCAAAAAAAAAAAAAACATGTAGAAAGCTTGACCAGTTAGATGAATTATTGTTCCGAAATATATCTTGTATTATTTGCTGATGAAAATGTAGAGAATGAAATACTTATAACAACATGTATAGTTGGATTAATATTTGGTTAGACAATCGATGATTCTTCTATAATAGATAAAAATAATGACTTTATTTTAATAGAGTAAATAAAATGAGAAAATAGTATAAAAAATTTCAAAGTGACACTTACTAACACTTTAAACCGTGAACGTATTTAATTAGCATATTAAATCTTCCATTTGGTTTTTGTATCACAACAGACCTTCAACTTGGTTTAATTGTTCATCAAGTTAAAATTATCATTTGTTAACTTGCAATAGTAGGTCACATGTTGATTTTTTTATTACTTAAAATGCAATTAACAATAAAAACAATAAAAACTAAATAAAATTAGAAAGTTACAGAAAAAATTCTAAAATTCAATTTCATAAAAATAAAAAAACATTTTCTTAAAAGTTATGGTTTGAAATTCAATTAAAAATCCAATACTTATGTTTTATAATCTAATTTGGTATTTAAGAATTTAACAAGTTATATCACATTTACATAAAAATATTATACTATATAGAATAATGTATCGTATATAAGAAATTAGTTTCTGAGTACTTTTTTATTTTCCAATCATTTACTAGGTACTGAAGAACGGCCGTTCCAGGCTCGGCTCCGATAACGAAATTCCGGGAGGAGTCGGTAGTTGGGCACTGGATCCCTTCGGACCTGGAGAACGTGTGACGCTGGGTCGGGGTTTGGTGAACCAACTGGTCGCTCCTCTAGTTGAAGTATCGGGCCCCTAATTTATATAAAAAAAACCGGGAAAACGTGAATCTATCCCGAACATTTCCTAAAATACTGGATAAACTGACTCAGATCGGTCTCCCTCAATCGAGAGGCTCGCTTGCTTCACTTATAGCGATTGGACAGAAACGCTCGACTGTGGGACAATTAATTCAAACTCTTGAAGAAGCGGGATGTCAATAGTGGGCTTGGACCGCGGGACAGGTCCGTTAAAACCTGTGGCGGGCAGGTTTGGTCCTAGGGCTTAGTATACCGCAGATTCGCTGGCTTAGCAAGATGGGTCTTCTGCGGTATAGGCTTCAGGCGGGATGGCTCAAAGAAGACAGCGGTTCGCCCTAAGTATCACTTCCTCTTCTCCATTTGTATCTTCGCCGATCTGAAAAAAAAAAACAAAAGAGAGAGAGAGTGAGAGAAAGAAGAGATTGGCGCCACAGAAATGGACTCCGATGACTTCAGGACGGAGTTCCGATGACGGCGGATTGTTACTCGCAAGGACTCCGCCGGATGGTGGAGGGTCATCTTCTTCTCCCGAAAGTTGTGACAAGAAGAAGGTTGTTCTTGATTCTTGAAACTCTTTCCACCGTAGAAGATGATCCTCCATCATCCGGTGGGATCTTGAGCGACGGATCTTGAGTCTCCCTCCTTCTCTCCATGCATGCGACGGATCCGATAGTGAATCTTCTCTAACTTTGTTCTCCTCTTGTGTTTGATGTCGATTCCTTTAATCTTTTTAGTTTTTTATGAATCTTCTCTAACTTTGTTCTCTAAATTTCAGGCACATGCAAGAGTTGTTTCATGGACTTCAAGAGCTCCGGCGACGGTCGCTTATTGCTCGGTGAAGATCCCAGCCGGTGGTGGTGGTTCGGCTTCTGAGATCTTCGTAGAACTAAAGCTAAAGCCAAACCGCCCCCACCAGCTGAGTTCTTTACGACGGGTGTTGACTTCAGAGCTCCGGTGACGACTTGGCTCGCCGACGACATGTGACCTCCTCTGAAGGTATGATTCAGTTCTCTTTGTGGCTGATGTCGATTTACTTATTTTTCTCTTTGTATGTTCTTCACTAATTTTATTTTTTTCCCTGCATGTTCTTCAATCGAAGCTTCCATTCAAGCTACCTCCGGTGAGGAGTCCTCTTGCTTCGTTGCTCTTCTTCGCCGGCGATTCTTGCATGTTCTTCAATCGGAGTTGTATCGTTAAGAAGGTAAGAATAATATTGACTTTAAATAAATTTATATAATTAATTAATAGATTAATTTATAAAATTTAAATAAAATAGAGAATAATTAATATTATAAATTAATTTATAAATATTTAATAATTTTATATAATTAATTAATATTATATATTAATTTATAAAGGTTTAATAAATTTAGATAATGAATTAATATTATAATTTGTTTGACAAATAAATTAATATTATAATTTAATTTATAAAGGTTTAATAATTTCTATAATTAATTCATATTTTATTAATATTATAGAATAGTTTATAAAAGTTTAATAAATGTATATAATTAATTAACATTATAGAGTAGTTACTTGGTTATTTGTTGTTTGTTTGTATAAACTAGATTGATATGTCTCTGCTAAATTTGTTAAATTTCTTTGTATATGATTGCTTGGATTGAGTGTTACATGAGTTGCATTACTTGTCTGTACTAGGTCACCGAGTTCAAACCTCCAAGCTTGTTAAAAATTATCCTAAAGATTCAAGGGTGATTGTTCACAGGCTTGGGGGCTGAACTCAGTGCGAAGTTAAGACAAGACTGAACTCATTGACTTTGTGATTGTTCCGTTTGTTTTATAGCTGCATAGTTTGATGTCTCTGTCTCGGTTAGCTATTTGTCTTGACTTATGTAACTTTATTTTATATTTTTTTTGCATGAGATGATGGAGTGATCGTGAACAAGCAAGCAGGATCAGCAATGGAGCATCAAGTTAAAACAACTGAAGCTCTAAGTTCATCGCAGCTTTAAAGAACTAAGGTGAGTAACTTAATCTCTGGAACGTAGCTTAGGGTTTTAATTTGGTTGCATTGCGTAGGTTATTGGTAGGCTAGTTAGCTTTCCGTGAATACATGTACTGATGACACATTTAAAATTTTAATTGGGATGTGTACTTGCATAAAATTTTCAAATATTTAAAAAACAATATTAACAATTTTTTAATTAGAATGTTAACAAACTTTAGAAAGCCCTAATAACTAAAACAGCTTTAGAAAAACCGCAATACGTGAGAGAGAGACCAAAAAAAAACACCAGAACCTAGCCTACCAGAACCAAAAAACCTAAGAGAGAGAACATGGGATCGAGAGGCGACTCAGAAGATCAGACGTTTAATCCGAACTACGTCCCACTGGATACAGTTGACTTAGAAACTCAAAATCTCATAGCTAGGCTTGTTGCAGAAGAAACAAAAGTTGATCGGTCGCTGAAGATGATGTAGCTTGCGTTCCTGGAAAGAAACAAGGAAGCAAAAGAAAGCTTATCAGTCTTGTCTATGAAACTGATGATTCTGATGTTGAGATCACTCCATCAACCCAAAAAACCAAGCCTCGCAGAAAGACTTCTTTTGGAACAGCCTCGAGGAAACCGATGTTGCAATCCACTATAGATGGTGGCATTGGCTCGTCCTCACAAGCGTGTAGGAAGTCTAGTCTATTCCTATGAAGTCTGTGATTCGTGGTGGGAGAAGAAAGGCCGTATCTACTCAATCGCCAAAGAATAAGGTCGTGCTTACTAAGTCGCAAAAGAAGAAAGAGAAGGTCGTAGAGGACATACCGGACTTTGACAATGAACTCGGCGATGAAGAAGAGGATAATGATGATGAACTCGGTGACAAGGAAAGGGAAGAGAGACAAAGATGAGATGTGTGGACCGATTTTAAGGTGGTACATAAAGCCAGTGGAAAGTTGAAAGCTGCATGCAATCATTGCAGGAATGAGTATGCATGGCATTCTCATTTGCATAGAACCAGTGGGCTGAGAAGGCATCGTAATAGATGTAAAATGTATCTAAGGAATCAAGGAGGTCAACAACAACTCAACCCCGAGGGAAAAGTTGTTCCTCGCAAGTATGATCATGCTGTGTTTAGGTAGATGGTAGCTAAGACAATAGTACAAAATGATCTACCTTACTCGTACGTGGAGTATGAAAAAGTGAGAGACACATGGAAGTATTTGAATGCTGATGTCCATATCATTTGTTGAAACACAGCGAGAGCAGATGTGTATCGATTATATTAAAGTGAGAGAGACACACTGAAGAGGGAATTAGGGAGTCTTCCTGGACGAGTGTCTTTCACAACTGACTTGTGGACATCAGTGAAACAGGAAGGATACATGTGTGTGACATCACATTACATTAATCGGAATTAGAAGTTGAAGAACAAGATCCTGGATTTTTGTGCTCTACCTCCACCACATGACGGTATGAAAATTGCGGTCGTTTCTTTGATACACTGAAAGAGTGGGGAGTTGATAAGAAGGTATTCTCTCTCACTGTAGAAATGCTACAAGTAATGACTCGATGCAAGATATTGTCAAATCCCAGCTAAATTTGAGAGATGATTTGATGTGTGCCGGAGAGTTATTCCATGTTAGATGTGCAGCTCACACATTGAACCTCATAGTGCAAGATGGGTTGAAGGTTATTGGAGACTCTTTGCACAAAGTAAGAGAGAGTGTCAAGTATGTGTTAGGATCGGAAACACGTGAAAATTTATTTGAAAATGTGTGGATGCTGAGGATGTAGAAGAAAATGGGGGGCTAATACTGGATGTGTCGACAAGATGAAACTCGACTTACTATATGCTTGAAAGAGCCATAAAGTACCGTAAAACATTTGTTAACTTGGTGACATTTGATAAAAAGGGTTATAAGATGGCGCCTACACATGAGGAATGGACTAGATCTGAGAATATATGCTGTTTTCTGGGTCCTGCGGTGATTACAAGCCTGATGTCTGGTACAAATCACCATACTTCGAACTTGTATTTCTATCAAGTTTGGAAGATCCATAGTTGGCTTCAACAGAATGACTACAGCGAAGATGAGACTGTCAGACACATGGTGCCACCGATGAAAGAGAAGTTCGATAAATATTGGGTGGAAGTCAGTGATGATTTTGTCATGGCAGCAGTCTTCGACCCATGGTTTAAACTTTCAATTGTCGAATGATGTTTAGAGAAGCTTGACATGACCACACGTGATGCAAAGTTGCAGAACTTGTGGGAGAAGCTTACTACTTTATTTGAGTCTTATGACAAA
This sequence comes from Eruca vesicaria subsp. sativa, assembly GCA_932364175.1. Classification (NCBI taxonomy): domain Eukaryota; kingdom Viridiplantae; phylum Streptophyta; class Magnoliopsida; order Brassicales; family Brassicaceae; genus Eruca; species Eruca vesicaria. The sequence continues at coordinate 80,169 of CAKOAT010256265.1, read as the reverse complement.
AACTCCAAGAATAACTCACCTTTTACAGAGCCACGTGAGACTGTTTCACAACAACCATGTGCAACAAGGTCAATGGGATTGTTTGAGAACTACGATGTGAGTGTTATTTCTGGTTTATTTCTTTTCATTTATTTTTAATCCCTCTAATTATTTTTTTCCTAAAACATTCTTATGATTTCTTTGCATTTCGAAAAGTCAGTGGCGTTGGGAGCGGAAAGACACCTCTCGAAGCTTATCTTGATGAACCACCGTCGGACATTACTAATTTCCAGAGCTTGGACATCCTCGATTGGTGGAAAGATAATGCGTATCGGTATGGTGATTTGGCTGCAATGGCATGTGATCTGCTAAGTATTCTAATCACAACAGTGGCGTCGGAGTCCTCCTTTAGTATTGGATCGCGAATTCTAAACAAATATAGGAGCCGTCTACTCCCAGAAAATGTGAAAACTCTGATACGCAGTAGGAACTGGATCAAGGGATATGAATCTTATGCACATGGTAAAGAATTCACATTATAATTTATTGTACAGTAATTATCCTTAATTTAAAGTAAATTAAGTTTTTATATTATCAAATGAAGAAATCGCTGGTGATGGTGAGAAAGAGAAATTATCTTCATTTGAATCCATTGTCGATGCAGAATATGAAGATTGAAGATAAAGAGGAGCATGTTTGAAATGTTATTTTGATTTGATGTTTTACTTTATTAAAGTTTGAAATTTTGATTTTTAAGTTGTTTGCTTTTGTTTGAGTACTATGATTTGGTGTTTTTATAAAAATTCAATTTGGTTCAGATTTTACATTTCATCTTCTATATGCACTTTGTAATAAATTTTATGAATCCTAACTTTATGAATGCAGAAAATAGATTTGAAGTGAATGCTAATGTAATTTTATAAAGAATGCAAATGGTGTCCAGGACTATATATAACAAATTTTGTGAATTTAAATAGTAAATAGTTGATATATCTTCAATGTGATGCACACAGGTATGTTGGGAGCCTCCCTGAAACGTATGAAGTGTATAGTCCGCGGGACGACCCGTATAAACCTATGCACTGTTGCAGGGTGAAATTTTGACGGTCTTCTGCAAACCGCAGTCCGCGCAGAATAGGACTACAATAATTCGTAAGAAGCTGAGTCCGTTGCGATACGGGACGAGATGGGACATGCATGAAGGCTTGTTTGACATCCGTATGAAGAATGCACGCGTTACATCTATCAAGTTTTGAACAACGTATCAAGGTATATGGTATTTTTAACTGTTTCAAAGAAGAATTACGTGCCAAATATTTATCTACCCAATTTTATATTTGTGTTTTTTGCTTAAAATCTACCAGTTTTTTGTTGTCACCGTTGGTTCTCATATAGTTTTCTCGGACGACTAATTTAATTGGATTGCGAATCCTCATTTTTATGTCCTAATTATTATTTTAAATAAAAATGAATTAGAAGAGGTCGTTGATTGTTATCATTTTTGATATACAAATAAACTATTATTTTAACATATTTTTGTAACCGTAGTATTTTGTCAACTTAAAATTCATTTTATTTCCAGAATTATTTGTCGTTACCAAACATATATGAACAAAATTTTAATATGCAGGTTTAATTTATGCATAATATATCAATTTTATGACAAGTAATACACCTTCATAATGTGCATATAATAACAAAACTTAGCATTTTTAGAATTTAATTGAAATTCTTACTGCGCATAGAAAATATCTAAACAAATAGTAGTTCTTTCTGCTGTTAAAAAAACATTTCCCTCATATAATGAAAATGAACTATTTTATTTTAAGCACAATATATTCATTTTATGACAAGTTAATGCATCTTCAGAATTTTCTAATGTAAAGAAAGTAACAAAATAGCATTTGTAGAATTTAACGAATTTAGTAATCTTACCTACCAAAACAAATATAACCTCCGTTTCAATATTTTTGTCGTGGTAGAGTAATTTTTTTTGTTTAAAAATAAATATCAGTTTATAATTTTAGTACAAAATTTATTAAACTTATATGTCATTTTTATTGATTAAAATATGGTTAGATGTATAGGTAATGATGTTTTTATTTTGAAAATATGCAAAATTAAATATTTTCTAATTTGTGTAAAATTTAAAATGACAACTAAAATGAAACGAATAGAATATGTATTTCTGCTGTAAATCAAATATTTCCTTCATATAGTATAATGAAAAGTAACTTTTTTTCCAAAAATAAAGAGTCCATCAATATATATTGACCATTTAAACGTATTATTCCTTACTTTGCATTTTGACCTTTATTTTATTATATTTTTCTTCTCCTATATACACGCAAACTCCATAATCATAATCAGACATTCTTGAATGAGTTATCTTTTCTTCAGATGGACAAATCTGAAAAAATCGCTTACGCATCTGTCCTGTCTCTTCTCTCACTCTTTCTTCTCCTTCTCATCATTTTCCTCCTCTTACTATGCAAAAAGAAACCAATCCGGTCCGACGAATCCCTCCTCCCAAAAACCAAACCAGCCGGAACCACTTACCCTCTAACCGAACTAGACTCAGCAACCGACGGATTCAGCCAACGACGAATCATCGGTAGCGGCCGGTTAGGAACGGTTTACGCAGCGGTTATCACATCCCACAAAAACCTCGTCGCGGTCAAAAGAATACACCCCGGTTTAGTTTTAAGCAAACCGGGTTCCGGTTTCACCACGGTTCTCAAAACGCTCTCTTCCGCTCTCCACCCCAACCTCGTCTCCATCCTAGGCTTCTCCGAAGCTCCCGGCGAGAGGATCGTCGTCACCGAGTTCATCGGAGAAGCGAAAACTTTGAGTGATCACTTACACGACGACGTAGACTCCGAACCGGCGGTTACAACAACCGTTTTTGATTGGCGGAAACGTTTCAGAGTGGCGGCGGGAGCGGCGAGAGGTTTGGAGTATCTACACGAGATCGTAAACCCTAGAATCGTCCACGGTGGAGTCACGTCGTCGAACATACTCGTGGATGAGAAGTTCTTGGCGAAGGTTTCGGACTACGGGTTCGCGTTCTTGATCCCGCGCGAGAAGGCGGAGGTTTCTTGGTACGTTGAAGAAGGGTATTGTAAAGAGAGCGATGTTTATGGATTCGGCGTCGTTTTGCTTGAGATTTTGAGCGGGAGGAGGAGTGAGAACGGGTTGATAGTGAAGTGGGCGACGCCGTTGATTAAAGAGAAGAGATTCGGTGAGCTTTTGGATCCGAGGGTTGTTGTTGAGAGTGAGATGAAGTGTTTGGTGATAAGGTTGGCGAAGGTTGCTTTGGCTTGCGTCGGGAATTCGCGGAGGAGTAGGCCGTCGGTTTCTCAAGTGGCGGCGATTTTGAATAGTTTGGAGAGGGAAGGAGGAGGGGTGATTTGAGCATTTTGAAAAGTTTTGGGGTTAGTTATTAATGAATTAGTTGTGTTAATTAATGCTACTAATAATGTTTGTTAGGCCGTGTACATTAACTTACTTTGGGGTATATAATTGGTTTCGTATGATTTTGTTAACATCGATCTATAAAATTTGGGATATTATAATTCTGGAAGTGCGAATATTATTTGATATGATAAAAATAATTTTCGAATGCTCTGTCGGAAACAATTATAGATTACGAGGATTTATAATTTAAATATGGGTAAGTGTGTACGAAAGATTTGTTTAAAAGTCACTTCGGGCCCTTCATAATTTGACGAGACTTGGAAGGTAGGTTATCGTCAAAATTAGACGGTGGACCTAATCTTTGCACCTTGTGGAACAAGTCAGTTCTGTTCTTTAATGGTTAAAAAGTTCGGTAGGTTTTAATTTAATGTTTGTTCGGTTCAATTTAGTTTTGCTTTTATGTAAGTTGGCATCTGAGTTAGTTCAGAGTTTAAGTGGTTGACTAACTGTAACAAATGTTATGAATTATCACGGTTATTATTTTATTTTTTTGAAACACTTTTTTTTTTTGAAACACAATCACCGTTATTTATTTATTTATTTTCTTGTACCATTCACAGCATTTTATTTGTAAACTGTAATCTTTGTAAATTAACGTACACGGCGGTTGCTGTTGACCATTTAAACTTTTGTGTAGAATTCAACAGTTATGAAAGTATTGTTTTTTTTCTAGAAACAGAAAGAAATGACATAAAAACCTTCAAAGCTAAGAACATTATTGTTTTTAGCAATCCAAACGGTTTGGTTTGATTTTAAACCAAACTGAACCGAAAAGCGCAATATATTTAATTAGAGTAACTAATCCAAAACAACTAAATACAATTTTATACATTTACTTCACAATAAATATAAAAAACAACACAAGTCAATATATATTTTTATTTTAAAAACCCCGATTTTAAAACCAACCTAAGAAAAAAATCGAAGTATATTTAACTAAATTAATTAAATGTATCAATAATATTATGATTTGAGATAGTTAATCATCTAACCTAAACAACTAAACAAATTATTAGGTATTTTACTTTAAAATGAATATTTCAAAACTTACGGTATTTTTTAGAAAACATGATTTTTCTACACAATCATGAAAAGCGAAGAACTACATGTGATAATCATAAAATATTTAGAATATTTAATGAGTAAATGATAAGTTATCTTATGTTCTCTATAAAACAAACCAGAGAGTCTAAATTAATTCGACGAAACTAAACTGACAATAAACCAAACCAAATAACCGAACCAAATAAAACCAAACCACATTAATATCGATTTGTTTTGATTAAAGTTATCATAGAACCAAATAAACCAAACCAAACCCGAATTTAAACCAAAAGCCAACCCTTACAGTGTTGACTGAGAATTCTGAACAAGAAAGAGAGTCGACAAATCAAAAAGTCTGAAGACTAATTGTTTGTTAACAGAGAGAAAGACAAAAAATGAAATCCAAAGCAAACGGTCAAACACAAGTTCAGCAGAATTCTTAGAAAATATAAAGTCTACAAATTTCAGTCCAACAGCAGCTCCCACACAATTCAAACACCAACACAAAAACACTCATAAACCCTAAACCTCAGTTTCAATACAACAATGCTTAAGTCAGAGCCTTGCTAAAGCAAACTCTTTACTAATCTCTAAAGACAGAAACTTCGAGACTAAAACATGTTTTCTCCCCTCACTCTGTACAGAGTTTTTCCCACGAAGTAGCTTTTCACTGTTTCTTTCTCTCTTCTTTCTCCAACGCTTTCTTGGGAAGAACATGAGCTTCATACAGAGCAAGAATCTCTTTCTTGTTCTGATGGCCTTTGTTCAGTATCAAATGTCCGTAATCATACTTCGTCAGTTCATGCTTAAGATTCTGCACTGTGAGCTTCCTGTAATCTTCTGCTTCCTCCTCTTCTTCGCCTTGCTGGTTTTGAGTGTCCTCATCGCCTCTAGAAACCGAAACACCATCCTCATAAGCACCATTGTCATCTCCTCTTGCGCTTCGTGATCGTTTATTAGTCCTCAAGATTCTATCACTTGTTTCTCCAATGTCCATTTCCATATCAACAGCATCTTCCATTCTGGTCCGTTTACCACGTGTAGAACTCGCAGCTCTGATTTTGTTGTCTAGTGCAGATTCTTTTAACCTAGCTTGAGCTAATTCTTGCTGAAGATTATCAACGGTTGCCTGTGCAGCTTGCAGCTCAAGAGAAAGAGCTTCAGCTCTTCGGTTTGCGGCTATATGAGCCTTACGCTCTTCATCCAACAGCTTCTCCAACGACTTCACGTTATGCGCCCTCTGTTCGTTGGTTAGCTTTAACAATGACTCGATCTCTTTCTCTCTTTCTCCGACTCTTGCTTCCAAGACTGTAACCTTGGACACAGCCTCCATCTCAGACACGCGAAGTCTGTGCAGTTCATCTTCCAAGTCTGTCTTGTGCCTCTCCAAGTTCTCGATTTGTCTCTGAGCTCGCTCGATCTGAGCAAGTCTTTCCATTGCCAAGCTCTGACTCTCACTTTTCTCCTTTTGGGAAGTGACGGCATCAGCTCGTGCTTTGTCCGCCATCTCAGTAGCACGTTTAGCTTCGATTTCAGCTGTTTTGCATCTCTCTTGGACTTCATCGAATCTTTCAAAGTCAGATCGGTACTTTTGCTCCAGACGGATTTTCTCCTGTTCCAACTTGTTTGCCTCTTTTTCATATGCTAGAGCCTTTGTGTTGGCACTGTCTAACCTATCAATCATTTCCCTTAACTCCAATTTCAGTGATGCTGTTTCCACATCGAAGCTTCTGATTTTTGACTCTGCCGCCTGCAAAAGACACCACAACAAGCTTAGATCCATAAGGATAGAATAATGTATGGAGCGACAACTAACAGATAGATATCTCATATAATATATATATATATATATATATATATATATATATATATATATACTATCATATCAAAAAGCTCACCTTTAACTCTGATCTTAGAACCGTTAGAGACTGCTCTGCCTTCTCAATCTTTGTGGTCTTCTCCTTAATTTCTTCATCCTAAAATCAGTTAACACCGCATATTGATGGTTAGATATCTTAAAGTCGTCTCGTTAACATATAGGACAAAGAAAGATACCTTCTCAGTTAAAGTCAATGTAAATTCCTCCCTAAGAGCATCTTCCCTCAGTTGTGTTTGCTTGCCTGAACGTTCTTGCACTGAAGCAGCCTTTTGAAGAGCAGATCTCGCCTCTCCCACAGCATAATCATACTTCCTTTTCCAGTCCTCTGTCTCTTCTTGAGCGGATTTGGCTTGTTCTCTAGCTGCAGAAAGCCTAGCTTCAGAAGTAGTACTTCGAGTCCTCAGGACTTCCATGTCAGATTTAAGCTGATCTTCAACAGCTTTCTGTTTCAAAACAAACTGGTCGTACTTTCTTTTCCATTCCTTGATTTCTTCTTGTTTAGATTCCAATGTTTTAACCAAAGTGGAGCATCGCTCATTCAGTGAACTGTTCTCTCCCTGTAGTTTAGTTATGCGTTCTCTGTATATATCTTCCAGCTTCTTCTTGTCGATGTTGGATTCATCATAACGTTTCTGGTATTCCTGCTTGTATCTCTCGCTATCATTCAACTGCTGCTTTAGATGTTTCATGGCATCTTCAACAGAACGGAATTTCACTGCAAGTGAGTTTTTCTCTATAGCGATATTATCTACAAGCCTTTTGGTGAGATCATATATCGGCCCTTCCAAGCTGCATGAATAAAAATCGAGAATAAAAATGGGTAAAATATATGAACAAACCTCTAAAGAAACGTACACGTAAATCAAAATCAGATGGGGGAGGAGGACTAGTAGTAAATACCTTTGTTGCAAGAACACAGAAAGTTTCTGCCATTTCCCTGGGCCATGGCATGTTGCTTCGTAATCTGACAAACGAGCTTCTAGAACCTGAAACACAATCGGCCCATAAGTAAAACCATCAGCAACAAACTAAAATCTCGGGAACTTCCATCCCTGGTACATCTAGACAAAAATTTATATCCACAAATAACCAACCTTGACAACATTATCCATATTAGCATTAGAGGCATGGCAAGCTGCTCTCAGCTGTTTCTCCATGCTCTGGAGAGTACTCGTGCATCGCAAATCTGCCTCCATGAATGCATTTCTTTTGTAATCCTGAATCAAGAAAAGATAGTCTATATCAGCAGCATAACGCAGTTAGAAGAGGAAATTCATGTGGGAGTTGATAAAACGAGAAATGTAACTAAAACAGTACGATTTCAATAAAGAAGTACTTTATTACTGCATAGCACTGTTTTAGAGTTTATTACCGCAAATTTTTTCTTCAAGTCCTTGTGAAGAAGATCCTCGTATTTTTTTCTAGCTAAACCAGCCCCTACAGCATTGGAGTTAAACATAGCCAAGGCTTTTCGAACTGCTTCTTCGTGTTCTTCCCTCAGTGCACCCTATATATTAGAATTGGTATGAATCATAGTCATAACTTACAAATAACGGGTGGCTAAGGACGAGTACTTACTTCTTCAGGAGCTTTTGATTGGTCAAAGGCAGCTGAATAAGCTTCTACACCAGAATCATATGCTCTTCGACACTCAGTTTCTTCCACACTCTACAAGAACATAATCAAGAAAAATCAATTTATGAAGTACATTGAGAGAAAATAAGTAAGATGATGCAATAGTAAAAACATCCCAACTGATCCCCGCGATGGTTTCAAAGTACACAACTGCCTGAACGCAATAGTCAACCGTATGTCTACATTATGTAAAGTATACCCCGATATATCCAGTCAAATCCTTCCAGTCTCAGTTTTTTTTAGCCATTTATGAAAATAAATGGCTTTTGACTTTAAATATTTCGAACATCCACAGTGGCAAGAGATATCAAACCTGCCAAGATGAGGTTATTGTTGGCACAGCACCATTATTCAACGCATCCAGATAGGATTGTGTAATACCAACAAGTATAGGACCGGTCATCACAGTACCCCCTAACTGTTTGGGCCTCGTCTTCTCAAAAACAAACTTGGTCAAAGCATCAAGGCCAGCAGCAAATTCACCTCTCAAATCTTCCAACTGCATAGACACACCGGATTTTATGTAACCAAGCATTATACAAACATCCAAACCTTTTAGCTTAGTATAATAAGTGAAGGAGAGTACAAAAATGATACTAACCGGAATTTGATCAAGTCTCTGGAGGTCCTTTTCATTGGTCAAAGGCCTTACAAGGGTAAAACACTCTCGGTCTGGAAAAAGTGCACGGATCGAATCTCGGATCTGTAAAACCATTGTTCTCATTAACAATGAATCACCATTTTTTTAGTAAAAACAATCAACTTGATCGCCACACCCAGCTTTCTCAAGAGTGGATGACTCATGACTATCAAAATGAACATGGCAAAAATATAGCATATGCAGCCATTACCTCATTCTTAGCACCAATATCTCCTCCACTACCTTGAACCGGCCTTAACGCAATTTCTAAATAGTCACGCGGAGTAATCTTGCGGTTATCTTCCACTAGGTCCAAATAAAAGTCCTGCAAGTAAATATATCAAGGTTAATACATATGCATCTGTACGTCATGGTGTACAAAAAAACTTTACATAAAAAAATAGCAGAGGATTACCCTGAGGAGCCAGACAAAGATGGGAGAAAACTGTCCAAGTTCAGAACGTGAACTCGTTCCTCCAGACGCTTTGACACGGATATGCTTTGTCATTTGAGTGACAAGAGAGAGGCGATCGAGTGAAGCTTCGTCAATACCTCCCATCTGAAACATACAAAACAGAACAACAACTAAGCACAAAACAACATCTAAGGCATACATATATGTACAAGTAAGAACTGTAACATAAACAAACCTGATTGTATACGAACATGCTTGACAAAAGAACAGCTAACGAGAATATCTGAGTGCTATAGGTACCCTGTATCATCACATTGGAAAGAAACTGAATCAGAACATGTCAAAGAAACCAGAAAAATGTTCACTATAAGTTTTTACTCACCGTTTGGTCATAAGCATCAATCCCTTCACTATCTAAGAGCAAGAGATTATACTCAGATCCATCAAGAGCAGTTCGTTTGATAGGAGAACTCCACAACCAAAGCCCCTTGGTACACGGCTTGTGTGTTGACGCTACTTGAAACCCATTACTTCTTCCAAGAAGCTACCAACAAAAAAAAGCAACATCACAAAATCATTTCGAGAAAAGACAAACCCATAATTGCCAAAAACCCTAGACCTCCACACAATGTACACAAAATCAATCAATCAAACGAAACCCTAATTTTTCAAAAACCCCAGGACTCGACACAATGTACACAAAATCAATCAAACGAACACTTAAAGGGGCAAAAATGGAATGACCCATTACCTGATTGAGAATAAAGCTCTTGCCTTGACGAGCCCTACCACAAACCGAGACAACACCGATGGGCTCCTTGACAAGCTGCAGAGTGGCAACTGCTTCAGGGTCCATCCGGAACTTTCCTTTCTCATCGCAATACACTAGCCGGATAGGTCTCGGTGGTCCCGTCACTGCAGAAGACGAAGCCGGAGACGTCGAAGGGTATGATCTCGGTGACGGGGAAGCGGAGTTAGACGGAGACTCTTTCGCTCCTCTACTGAAAAAGCTCCTCATCTCGAAAATTCGTGACTTTAATTTCGCTCGATGTTTGGAGATTTTTTTGTTTTCTGGATTTTAGTGGTTTTGAAAAAGAGGGGAAAGTAGCGTCAAGAAGACGAAGAAGAGACCTAAGATCCCGTTTTCGAGACAGATGTACAGTTATGTGGGCCTTATTGGGCCCAAATGTGTATTTTGGAGTTAGCCCAAGGCGATATTAGCTTTTTTTTTTTTTTTTTTTTTTTAACACATTGGCGATATTAGCCTAACAACCTTTACTCTTGCACTTTCATATAGAGAGACAAATGTGAAGAATGACCATGTTTAAGGAGTTTGTAGGACTCATCTTGAGCATAGGCCAGTCAAGCTCCCAAATATTTTTTAAAAAAAGTTACATTAAAAGAGACTCCCAGAATTTGTAAAAACAATTTCTTATTGTATTTTTTCCTAAATTGTCTATTGTAATACCAGGGTCAGTCTTAGGAGTTTGGTAATTGGTGGGTTTAAAATGCTTTTGGATGAGCCGGTCCTGGGCATATTGAAATGAGCTGACCTCTAACCGTACAGAGAAACAAATTCAGATCAAGGTGGTTCAATTTCAGAAAGCTTTAACTAATCTCAAACCGCCTATCTCACGAATGATTATTATTCCTTGTTCTTGACGGTTCTAAACTTGACTAACCTCATCTTCTTCTTGATCTTGGTTACGTTTTATCATGTGTACAGAGATGAGATTTACTGTTTTCAGCAAATGGAAAACAAAAGAAAACGAAGGGTGATAGATAAAAACTGAGTATCAGTAGATATTACAACATAAAAGGCAATGTCTAAAAAGGACTTGCATGGTTTTCTGATAAAAAAGATTAGTCATCTCGGTAGTTAAACTTCCTTTTAACAGACGCACGTTCATCTTCATCTTCACCATCATCTTCCGGTTCTTCTTCTTCTTCTTCTTCATACACTTCTTCTTCCTCCACTTCCTCTTCTTGCTCAACATCATCTTCCACAGTATTGACCCTCTCGCACTCATCAATCCACTCGCTATAGCTGCAGTCATTACCGAGAGACTTAGAAACAAAAAAAAAAACAGGGTGAAATAAGAAGAACAACAAGAACTCGATAAGATAGTGTACTTACATGTCTATAGCTTCACTCAAAGCTGCAAGAACACAAAAGAATGATCAGAGACTATGTAAAGCAAAAACTGATTATATATAAATTCACATGAAGAAAGATTCGAAACCTGTGATAGTAGTGCTAAAGCTTTCTTCACAGATTCTACAAGTGGCAATACCAATCATCTCCTTCATATTACTGAAAGAAAAAAATCAAAAAAAAGACTTCTTCAATTCTCATATTGTGTGTGATTCGTTAAAGGTACAGAAAGATATGTTACATTTGGCATTCGACACTAGAGCCGTGATTGCAAAAAGGACAGCTAAAGACAGTGTCAAGCTTGTCCATTCGCTTCGTTGTAGCAGGCTTTGCCCTTGACTTCCTCTTCCCCATTGCTTAATCACCTTTGGCTACATACACAAAAATAAAAAAGATCAATACTTTTATGTTCAATCTCGAAAAATACCCACAAGGATCCAACTTTTTACAAAATAAACTCAATTGGTAATCTAAAGAATCGAAAACCCATAACTTGCGATTCTACAGATTCAAAAAAAAAAAAAAAAAAAAGCAGAACCACGACTCGAGTAAATACCCTAATTCACAGTTTTTGAGAAAATTTGGTAGAGATTAAAGTTGTTGTTCTGAAGCAACGAATGATACCTGTTATTGCGCAAGATCGATTCCTCGAGGAAGAGACAAATACGAAACCCTAGATAGATGTGAATTGGGGGTACTAAAAGGGTAAAGGAGTTCGATGCAATTTGATATTTTCTAAACTCTGAGATGGAGACGACGCCGTTTCGAACTTTTACGAGGCAAAGTAGAACCAAAAAAAAAAAAATCGACTCGGGTGATGATTGTTAATTGATTTTTGAGAAAAGAGAATACGACTAAAATAGACCCGAAAAAAGTTTTTATCACAGATATAGACCTTAACAATTAAAATGACCAAAATAGTACTTAAATGTTTTATTAAATATACATTTATACCTTTTGGTTTAACTAATCCTAGATTTTTTGTTTAGAGTTGAGAAGTAGAGTTTTGGGATAAGGTTTCGAATTTAAAAAATTAAGAAAACTTAAAATTTTCAAAATAAAAAGTGCTATTTTGGTCATTTTAATTGTTGAGGTCTATTTTTGTGATAAAAACTTAAAATATGGCTATTTTAGAGAATTGCCCTTTTTATATTTCTTTTTTGTTTTTAAAATCCTAGATTTTGCTTGTGGGTGTCGATTTCCACCTACTGTCAAATAATCGTAAATAAGGAAACTTCGGGAAAACCCTAAGTTTCCAGAGGAACCGGCTATCTGCGAGAACCGCACAACGAAAAATAAGAAAACGATAACTTAGAATTTGAATGAAAATAAACAAAATAGAGAGCAAAGAGGTTCTTATTCCGAATCTGCGTAGAACTGGTACAAAAGAGTAGCCGAAAAGCTTAAGAACGAAAACCCTAATGGAGACGCAGCTCGCTAACAGAAAAACGGAAATATTCCTAAATGCTAGTTTTGGTGGTGAGAGCTCTGAAATTCATGTTTGCTGCTTATGCCCTAGACCTCCTATTTATATACTCCTCGCCTTGGCTATCCGATCTTTCCATTTCGTCCAGATTTGACTAAATCGGGAATTTTCCATTCTTCTTGATCCTTCCTTTTCTTCCACGGAAATCTTCTATTTCTCTTCAAACCTTCCATTTATCTTTAAACTTGACTTTTATTTTCCTTCTGCGAGTAAATCGTCAAAACGTTATCAAATCTGCAGGTTAGATTTCGTTGAAATCGCGAGATGGGTTTTTATCGCGTTTTAGGTCCTTCCGGGCCGTTTTGCGATAAAAACCGTTTTCTGACTTTTTACGGGATCGTTTCCTGATCTGACGTCGTTTTTAATAAATTTCTCGAGTTAATCGCAAAGTTTTACGATTTACTCGACTTTTTATTAAAAACACATTTTTACGACTTACTCGGCGTTTTTTATTAAAAGCACGTTTTTTATGATTTCAACGAGAAATCTCGAATAAATCGTATAGTTTAGGCAATGTTCGGTGTTTCGTTTAATCGTTGCCGTTTTATACGATTTCCTCGAGTTCTTTCCGAGAAAACAAAGTTTTACGGTTTTTATCGTAAAACTCGAATGGTAAGTCGGATCGAGATGGAACGGGAGATATTTCGGCCGTGGTTTAGAACGCGACCTTGTCGAAAGACGTAAGTTTCGAATCGGGAATGCGGGAAATCGAGACGCGGAGTGTCTGGGAGGTCTCTAGTTCGCCCATCGGCGAACTAAGCCGGGCCGGCTTAGTTCGCCGATGGGCGAACTAGTTGATCACTTCCTAGTTCGCCGATGGGCGAACTAGTTGCGACTAGTTCGCGTTTTACGGCTTTTTCGGTTTTTTGCGGCTTCGTAAAACGATTCTCGAGTTTTATAAAACGATCTTCGGATTTCATAAAATGACCTTCGAGTTTTATAAAACGATCTTTGAGTTTTATAAAACGATTTCTCGAGTTTTGTAAAACGATCTTCGAGTTTTATAAAACGATTTCTCGAGTTTTGTAAAACGATTTCTCGAGTTTTATAAAACGATCTTCGAGTTTTATAAAACGATCTTCGAGTTTTATAAAACGATTCTCGAGTTTTATAAAACGATCTTCGAGTTTTATAAATCGATCTTCGAGTTTTATAAAACGATTCTCGAGTTTTATAAAACGATTTCTCGAGTTTTATAAAACGATCTTTGAGTTTTATAAAACGATTTCTCGAGTTTTATAAAACGATCTTCGAGTTTTATAAAACGATCTTCGAATTTTATAAAACGATCTTCGAGTTTTATAAAACGATTCTCGAGTTTTATAAAACGATTTCTCGAGTTTTATAAAACAGTCTACGAGTTCTATAAATGACTTTGAGTTTTATAAAACTAGTCCTCGGGTTTTATAAAACTGCTCTTTTTGTATTTTCGCGAGAAATTTTGGCTATTAATTCCGTCGTACCGATTTTGACCCCAACATTGCTGTTTAACTTTTAATTTTGGTTTTGCTTTAGATTTTACTTTTCTGAAAATCTTGAATGGTTGTTTAGATTTTAGTTTTTATTTTTCAAACTAAAATAATTTATTAATAACAACAATTTTCTCTTGAAAAAAATAAAAATTATTATTATTCTCACTAAAAGTACAATTTCATAGAAGAGATGGAAATACAATTGAAGGTAACAAATACAAGTATTATTTTTTTATGAAAACACTTATCCAAGGAGGAGAATGTAAGATAGAAAATAATATGTTTCAGTAATTAAGAAAGCATATTTTATGGTAAGAAATTTTAAATATTAATATGTAATAAATAAATTTGTTAGATGTTTGGATATCAACAAATTAAGTTTGTTTTGACAGATGTTCTAATAAAATTGTATGGATAGTTTACTATATATATCACTGTAATCTTACTATAATAAAAGGGGGATATCCTTCCCTCTCATTAACCCACGTAGGATTTTATATTTGACCAATAGGAGCTCTTACTTCGTCCAACTCAGCAACAGAATAGCTTTCGAGTGAGCTTGCTTTTGGTGTCCGGGAGTTGGGTCGTTAAACTTATGAGCCCAGATAATTTCTATTTCCCAGTGGCCCGTATGAGCACCACTTAAAATTAGGAACGGTAATTTTCCAAAAGCTAATCGGAGACTCTTTCTCTTCAACTTCTTCCAGTTCTTCGTTTCACCGTCTTCAATTCACCTACAATCAATTTTCTCCCACTCCTCTCCACTCCTTATTGTCATTGATGGTTTGGGTTCATAATCTTATTAGTTGTTACCAGAGTTCGAGAAGGATCTGAGCGCTATAAGAGGAGAAGGACAGTACAAAGGTCCGATTCAGATACAGAGCAACGCCTTGGCTTCTTTGAAAGCTATTGATATTAGTGTCGCTGAAGAAGTTATGGAAGCTGGTTGTATCACTGGTGAATCTGGTGATCGGATTAATGGTCTGGTTGATGGTGTCTCTGGTACTTGGTGAGTTTTTGTATAGTCAAGTTGATGTCATTTGTTGTTGGACAATATTAGTGAATTTTTGTTTCGTTGAATTTTAAATATTATGTATGTAAAGTTTGATACTTTCACTCATGCGGCTACACGTCGACTTCCTGTGACTAGGGTGATTAGTAGAATGAAACTGCAGCAGATCTTAGCATGTGCGGTTGGGGAAGAGATTATTAGAAATGAGAGTAATGTTGTTGATTTTGAAGACTCTGGAGATAAGGTGGTGACTGAGTGATATATACTTAAAAAGGCTATTGGTTTTTTTTGCTAAAATAAATGTTTTTAATGGGTTTTGTTTGTTCAGGTAACGGTGGTGCTTGAGAATGGACAACGTTATGGGTGATCTGCAGAGGCCAAGCCTGTCGTGCCTCTTGAGATCACATCGGCTCCAGCCAAGCCTGAGTAACGGCTACATCATATCATTGTTCTGTCGTATGAAATCAGGTATTTACATGGTTCACATCACTCCTCCCACTTTTTTGCATTTAATCTGCATCACCATTGTCAAGTGTAACGCTATAAGCTCCGCTTATATATTTGTTTGTAGAATGCGATGAACATCTCCACTGTTACGCAACCAGACATATTCTCTAAATCAATAGATCGATTCGGTTTCAATCAAAAACGTTGCAGTCTCATTACTTTTTCCGTATTTAAGTCGAGTATGCAGTCTTTTGTTTTTGTAAAACCTTCTCTTTAGGTATTTGTTGCTACTTCCAGACATTAATGGAGCTAAGGAAAGCAAAACCAGAAGCTGAACAATTGTTTCTCTTCGATCAGGAAACTACCGACAAGGTTCGGTCTGAAGTCCCTATGTTCAAATTGATGAAGCCTTCTGTTCTCGCTGACCGTCTTCGTGTAAGTTATTATCTCCACTCTAAAGCTTCCAACTTTTCAGCTTTTACATTGTCTATGTATGTGTTATTTTATAGCTTTGAAAATCGAATTCAATAGGTTTGGATAATTATCATTATCTTTTGTATAAGTTAATGGTTCTCTTCAATGGGGTTACATATCAATTATCAGTTATTAGTTATATTTTGTAAAAGCCTAACTTTTCCTGGATAATTTCTTATGGCGTGCTTAGTTTTCTATATCTTTTCATTGGTATAACTGGATGAATTCACATATGGTAGAATTCACATATGTTTTTATTTGTTTGATGTAGATAATCTTGAGTATCTTCTGGATAGTTTACTGAATTTGAATGACTTCTCTTGGTTTTGATAATCTTCGGCAGGAGGAAGGAGCGAGTAGACTTACAGACACTTCAGCAGTAGTAGTGAAAATCGAAGAGGCTCAGCTGGGACTGCCCCTGTCTGTCAGCTCCTGCTTAAGAGTTGAACCCAACCATTGTTCTCAGGCTGCCAACCGTCTTCTTTGTTTGTAGGAGACGCGTAACGTCAAATGGCGGTGAGTGATGGGCCTAGAGATACTCATAATTGACGAAATGGTAGGTGCTGTTATTATCTTCTCCACTCTCTTACAGTTGTCACCGCCGCATCTAGCTGTAACACCTACTGAGTTTTTGACCTGCACACTGTATATACGAATGCCCCTATCTCTTTTCTTAGTCTTCACCCTAGGGAAGAAATAATCTTTTTGAGTTTATAAATTCTTGATTTAAAAAGATGTTTCTGATTATACAATCGAAAAAGAATAGTAAGGATACATATACATGTTCTGAAGAGACTGTGTAATCACCTGGATAATTTATTGGGAGTTTCTTATCGTCTCTTAGATCTGTAAGAATACACATTGGACCTCTTATACTTATCAATGTTAGATTCCTTATGCCAGTGACAGCTCGAGGACAACATTCACCAACAAAATCCAGTAAAATGACAGAAAAGAGAGATGGATACAGTGGAAAATTGTTGCTGGTGTGGGAGATAAGAAGACAAGTATGCAGCAGACACAGAAACTGGCATTGATTGAGATATGAGAATAAGGTTCTCTGATTTAGCTTCTCTTTCTCTTTTTATGCTCCTGGTTAAGTGTAGAACGAAACTGAGACTTAGAGAGAAAAAGTTGAATGATTTTGAAAGCGAGGAAGAAAGGAGTCAACTTCAGTTTGAGATTTCAGAGACTTAAAATTATTTTGAATCCATAGACTTGCTTTTTATTTCATCTTTCAGTTGAAAATTCACGTGGTCCCATTTTGTTCAATATGACATACAAAACTCAAAGGTCCAACCTTTTTCAGCAAAAGCTACGAAGTATTGTCGAATAAATGTAATTTATGTGTTGGTGCTCGGTCGTGTTACAAAAAAAAAATTGTTGGTGCTTGGTCACCTAACTAAAATAATGCAGTTAGTATGTTATTTTTTTATTAAAGTTGTATCAGCTTTTATTCTTTAGAGACACTTTAGAATAGACTAATTAATTGGTATGAGAGTATTGACTATTTAAAGTTATCAATAAAAACATTTGTTGATGTACTATGAGATATTCATATTTTATTTTTTTTCTTATAACAAAGAATAGCTATACAACTTTGGCATAAGAAAATTGATCAATAAAAAGTGGAGAAAATAATTTGATAGCAAGTAAGATTTTAGTAAAATTAGTAACTCTTTCACAAAACAAAACAAAAAATAAGTAAAATTATAATAATTTTTGAATTATATCACTTGCTTTTATGTTATTGTATATGTTATATGGAAGGGCGTTATTTTAACGAATTATATTTTTTTGTTTCAATATGTAACAGTTTTAAAAAAATTCTATAAGTTTAGACAATGGATAGAAAACATCCTCACCATTAACAAGAAAAAGAAAAGTAAGTCAATCATTATTATCGTGTTTATGAAAAAAAGAACAGAAACAAAATTCACGATTCATTTTCTCCTAATGATTCATTTTACATTAATCACTGAAAAGGTTATTTTAGCTTCAAACAATGATAAAAAAATCTTATAAAATAATTTATAGTTATACATATATATAATTTAAAATTAAATTAAAGCTATAATTCAGTTGGATTGGTCAAAACATTGATGGCAAGATAAATTAATATCATCCAGTTTATAAATAAATAGAATAAATAAACATTATTCCTAACAACAAAATATATACAATCTTAAATTTATATAAGATCATTTTAAATTTAAATTAAAGTCAATTCATTTTATATACTTAATTTTCAGATTTTGATAGAGATTATTTTCTACCAAATTAACATTTTGAAGATAGAAAATATAAAATTACAGATTAAAATATTACAGTAATTATTATGTAATTTATTTATACCAAAGTTAAAATGAGCGTTCTGTTAAAAAGACTAGAAAAAAATATATTTTATAAAAAAAAATTTGTTCATTGTTAGTATTACTTATGAAATTCGTACTTTACAATGATTTTGTTAATCGTTATATTTTCTATTTAATTTGACATTTTATTTCTTCTGATTTTAATTATAAGTTTAATTATAAAATATATCATCTATATAAACAATATGATAGAAAATTTTGTTTAGGAGACTAGCCGCGCGTAGCGCGGCCAAAAGATCTATGATGCACTTGGCGTTTCTCACATATGACTTCTCACTGTCATACATGTAGATTATTGATGCACTTGGCGTTTCTCGAATCCAAGACCACACACCCTTTAACAATTTTCCACAAGACAACTTGTCACCAATTGATCTACATGTATGGCCGTGAAGAGCTCACATGTGAAAAGTTAAGATTGGTATGCTGCATCACTGTGAGTTTTTGATAAGAAAATTAATAAATTTTGTATGGAAAACCGAAAACGACACTTATTTTGTAACGAAAAAGTTTCTCTACAATGACACTTAATATGAAACGGAGGGAGTATAAATTTTCAAAATTAATTTAATATAATTTATTTATTTGTCAAATAATATCAGAAAATTGTATTTTAAAAAAAAAAAATTTTTTTATAAAAAATTAAGTTATATTTTAAATTATAATATTTTAAAAATAATATTATTTATTCATATGATATGAGATATATATATATATATATATATATATATCTCCTCACATAATAACCTATTAAAATAAAATTATTTATTCATATAAATTTATAATCATTGTAATTTATTTAAAAAAAATTAGTCCGTGATCACAAATATATATATGTACATGTTTTAGTAATTTACTCTCGTTTTAAAAATTTCAAAATACAACATATATAAAAAAACTAAAATTTTATTATATGATTAGTGTAGTTATGTAATTTATTTTAAAAATAAAAATAAACAAAAATGCTATAAAGTATACAGATTGTTAACAAATATTTATTATTTAAATCATTAATAGTCATATATATTTTAATCACATTAGGTAATTCCATATGTTTTATTTAAGGAAAGAATATATAGGAGATTTAGTTTGATATGTTATTTAGTTTGATATGTCTTATATGAGACCAAAATACCTTGTGTAAAAACTATACTTTATATGAAGTGCACTAGAATCCTTCTAAACTGAAATATAATGCATAAGGAGGTGCCACGTAAGATAATGTTTTTAATTAATACAAACTTAAGATTACAACTTTTTCAAATATTTCTCAATTATATATAGAGGATGGTATTATTGTAAATATTAAAACATATCGAGGGGACCTAAGAAAGTCTTCTATTTAATAGTGTAGATGGTATTATTGTAAATATTAAAAAAAATATCAAGGGGCCCTAAAAAGTCTTCTATTTTGATAGTATAAATAGTATTGTTGTAAATATTAAAGCATATCAAAGAGACCTAAAAAGTCTTCTATCTTAATGGTAACTTAAAAAAACTATTAAAAAAAGAAACGTCTTAATCTGTACTTTATATTAAAAACTATTGAAAAGTGAAACCTATTAGTTTAGACCATGATTATCGGTAATCCTTAATGGGTTTCTTAGACTTTTAAGTACATTTAATTAAATCAAAATAAAAGAAAATAGCAATTACCGATCCTTAAATGGTGACTTCCGTTACCGATTTTTAAAGAGTTTTTAGGAACACGTGTCAGCAAACAAAACATTTTTTTTTTCTCTTTTCTTTTCCTTTTCTTCTTTCTCTCCTCTGTCGATCTCTCCCATGTCGATCTCTCCAATCTCAATCTGCAATCCAATCTCCTCCAATTCATGTGACCTGAGTTTATCGCAAAAACAGCCGCCGCAGTCGCGTTTCGGCACCGTCGAGAATCTCCTCGCCGGAGGTATCACTGGCCCTTGCAGCAAGACTGTATCTCTCCTCTAGCTCGCTTCACCATCTTGTTTCAGTTCTTTGTTCGATATCACGCTTCTCTCTCTTTTAGCTTTGTTACTTATCATAGATGAATTGGTTGTTTAAGCTTTGTTGATTGATTTGGGGAATTTGACAAGGATGTACAGTGAGTGGTACTCTCATCTGCTACCTTACTACTCGTTTGATCAGTTTGTTCATAAAGTCCAACGAGTCGCTTCTACTAAGCGTGTCAAGGTACAATCATTCTCACTTCTTATGTTGTAATTGTTCTTAGTTCATGCAGCCTTAATTTTTCTTAATGTTAGTTGTGAATCTATGAATTCTATTTATTCAGTGGTGATGATAAATCAATCATGTGTTGTTTTGTGAGTTCCATGTACTAGAATCTGAGAATGTGTTAGGCTGTCCTAGTAATATATTAATTGTGCTCATATCATTAATCTTTAAAGTTGAATTGAGATTTACTTCTAGGATGGGATCTACATAATTCTTTTACTTTTTATTGGTTGGCTCTGAGCTGATGAATTTTTATACTGCAGTGTGTAATTAGTCATGGTGCTCTCCTTGGCATTTTGAGCCTTCTGCTTCACAACCATAAGAAGAGCATTAAGAAGGAATCTTGCTGGACAATCTCAAACATCACTGCTGGAAACAGGACTAGATTCAGGTAAACGTTTACTGAATATTGTATGTTATTGACAAGAGCATTAAGAAGGCCTTTGTTGTTTAAATAGAAATTTTATGTGTTCAGAGATTTATGTGTTCATCTTGTCTAATATTTTTTCTGTAATGCAGGCTGTGTGTGAAGCGGGGTTGATTTGCCCCCTCGTCATTCTGCTTCAGAATGCAGAGTTTGATATAAAGAAAGAAGCTGCATGGACAGTATCAAATGCAACGTCTGGCGGTTCTCCTGACCAGATCAAGTAAGCTTCTTATTTTTATATCAGTGACCCCATCTTGGGTTGATCTCACTTCATTTACAAATAATATTTGAACGTTTCATGTGACTCAGTTGGCAGATATTGAACAATACATAATAATATTTTTCACGCTGTGGGTCACAAACGTTTCATGCTGATTTTGTCACTTATACGATCTCACTTTAACAAAACCTTGTACATTCTATTAATATACCTCATACCTTTTACTAATCTTTTGTTTTTATGTTTTTTTTTAAATAATGTTTTAAATGTTTTATTTTAATATGCTTTATTTAATAAATAAATTTATCTTTTAAAAAAAATATTTAAGAACCCTAAATTAAGAAACTCCCATTGGACCGTTCAAAATGGGAGTTTCTTAAGTAGAGTTCTTAAGTCCACTTAAATATATATAACATATTAAATAATTATTAAGAAACCTACTTAAGGATCAAGGGATAAACATGCTTAGATTGTTTGGAAATATATTTTGTTAATGTATTATTTGAAAATTTTTGGTTAGTAAAATATTATTTTCAAAATTATTCTTAACTAAATTCTGATAAAATCATAGACAAATAATGATTTTTTAAGAAATTAAAAAATATGTTTATTGTAAGATATATATTATAAATTGGTAGTATTTATATATTGATTGAAATTCTAATAAGATTTTGTACGTCAGTTAAATTATTAAAATGAACTGATATGTCATTCTTAAAAGTATAGATAGACTATATTTTCATTTTCATGCTTTAATACAATTGGTTAACTGAATGTTATATGATTAATTTTTTTTTTGGGTACAAATGTTACATTATCCTTTTTTACAGGTGTTACATACTAACCATTTAAGATGATCAATAATTTCTTAAATTTTCCTACTTAAATATAATATTGTGAAATATGAGCAATTTATAAGGGATATCTTCTCTATTAAAAGAGAAGTACCAAATTTATCTACTATTTAGAAGTCATATTGGACCATGTTATTAATTACTTAATTGACATATTTTATTGTTACATTAACCAGTCAAATATATATGATTTTCACAATATCTTAATAACTAATAAGAACATTAATAATAAATAAATTTAAATATAACAAAATCTGTTGAAAAAATCTAACAAGATCTTACCAAAAATTTTAAATATTTTTTTACAAAATAAATATTTCTTTATTTCGTTATTAGATATGATTATAATTAAAACTAAAATATAAATCATATATTAAAAAAAATTAGTTATATATTTATAAAATGAAAAATATACCCGCACGGATGTGCGGGTGAAACTCTAGTTAGTAGTTAATTAGAAAAATCGTATATGAATATTTCAAATATTTTCCCAAAGTTTTTAATTAACATTTAAATATAGTGGTATTATTATAAATATTAAAACATACTCAAAGAGACCTAAAACAAAAAGTCTTCTATTTTAGTAATCTTTTCACCCAAAAAACTAGGGAACACGTTTTCTGAGTCTCCTCAAATTTGATGATTGTTGTCTGAATTCGATCTCTGTGGGAACCGAGTCAACGACCATGAATTGTTTCCGGATGAATACTAGGGAACACGAACTCAGTGAGACTCGATCATCAATCAGTGAGTTTCCGGATGAAGTGTTGTTAAAGATCCTAACTTGTCTTCCAAGCAAAGACGCCGTGGCCACAAGTGTTTTGTCAAGCCAGTGGAGATCTCTCTGGAAAGAGCTCAACACATTCAGGTACGATGGTAGATCAACAAGTAGAGATTACAGGAGATTCCTACTGTTCATCACCAACCTCTCAAACCTAGAGAGCTTGGATCTCAAGATCGACCCTTCTTACGTGAACGGACCCATCATAACTTTGGTTAACCTTGCAGTAACTCGATCTATGAGAAAGCTCAGCGTCCACATGATTTGCAGTGTCTTTGAGTTGCCTAAAAGCTTATTTGTTTATTCACAACTTGAAACGGTTATAATCGAGAAGGCGACTCTGGTGGATGTTCCACTTGATGCTCCTTTGGTTTGCCTCAAATGTCTCCAACTATTGTCTGTTAGATTCTCAAACGATGAATCTGTGGAGAGGCTTTTAAGCAGATGCCCTGTTCTTGAAGATTTGGTGGTGAGAAGAATCTCTTTTACTAATGTGAAGGTGTTCACTATTGATGTGGGTACGTTGAGGAGTTTATGTATTGATAACTCTAGTGGGAAGTCTAGGCCTGAAGGTGTTCATGGGTTTGTGATTAGAACACCTTCTTTGAGATGCTTTACCATTAAAGACAGGTTCAGCAATTTTTTACAGTTTGAAGATATGCCTGAGCTGGTTAAGGCGAGTGTCAGCGTTGTTTCCGACCAACCTCTAGGATGTCTTGCCTCGACTCAATATCTTTCTCTGTGTTCTCTCACTTCACAGGTTTGATTGCAGACTCTCTAATCAATCTATGCTTTTCTTATCATTGTAATTCTTACTCTCTCTCTTTGTTTTGCTTTGATTGCAGACTCCTTCTGGCATTTCCTTCCTCTCTCTTGAACACCTAGAGATTTGTACATGTTCTTTGGAGTGGTGGAATCTACTTACCCTTATACTCAATGCTGCACCGATGCTTCAAGTTCTCAAGCTCAAGTTGGTATGTGGTTTTCCTCCTTTGCTACCTTTACGTATTGTTTCTCCACTTTATATTCAGTAGTAACAAAAAATGTATTATTATATCTATCCTATAGTTTCAGAAACACGGTGTCCAGGACGACACTATAGACTCATGGAACCAACCAAGTCATGTTCCTGAATCTTTAACATCCCATCTTGAGACCTTCGAGTGGAGACAATACAAGGGCACAGAGAAAGAGAGAGAGGCTGCAATGTACATTCTAGCCAACGCTAGTGGTCTAAAAAAGGCGACATTCTACTCAGAGAAGCATGAGATATTGAAGGAGTTGGAATGTGTGGCCAAAGAGGTTCAAAGTTCTTGCACGTTTGTGTTTGAGTAAAAACTCTTGTTAATAATAACTTGGAATGATTTGTCTGTATTTCTTCTTCTTCTTCTATGTTTCTCCGTTTAATTTATCAAACAATTTAAAGATTACTTTATTGATGAATGATCAAATAAATGGTAAATTGTCTTCTGTGTAACCTTAAGAGCCTACACAGGCTGGTTCAGTTTTGGAGTGTGGTCCATCTTTTTAAACCTCTCCATCTCCAGAATAATCATCATCAGAATCAAAAGCACTCATGCGTAACAGAGTATCCTTTCAGACACATACTTCCCGTTGACTTGGTTCTTAAAGTACTTCCCTAGTAAAACTCTTCAGATGACTGCTTGATAGCCTCATTCAAACCTTTTTACTGTGTGATACATTTAGTATCTTTGCCATCCATTACAATAGAAAACTAACTTGTCAGAGTGTGAAACATATTGTCACAAAGGTAGAGACTATTGTTTTATCTGTCAAAAAGGCTCAGTGTCAAGAACACAAGAGCAATGGGAGGGACCCTGCGGTATAGTTTCAGCTTTTGCAACGCACAAGATATGGGGCTTAAAACAGATTTTACCAATTGACTCTTCTCTTGATGTTTGATGCCGTTCCTTGATCAATATGTTGGTAATGACGTTGGAGGTTTGATAAGTGAGATCATTTTTTAAGAGATGCTCTTGTCGTCGTCAATGTGTTTTAGTTACTTTTTAAGTTAAAGTAATATTAAAACAGGAGATAGTACACCAGTTCGGACCCGGTAAACATGGTAGTCTCTGCATGAAAAGTGAGTCCGGTTATATATATATATATATATATATATATATATATATATATATATATATATATATATGCATATAATAGAACAAATTGGATATCCGTTTATTAAAAAATATTGATATATAGTGATTTATTTCATTTTCTATATTTTAGTATTTGATTTGCTTCGTAGAGTTACTGATATCCAATATTTTTGGTTCAAATCAAAGTGGATAACGAATTGAATCTAAATTTATGAATATTTTCCAAACTTTATTCATATACAATAAAAATAATATATATATATATATATATAATTTAGTTTTTGATTCATTATAATTCAAAAAACCAACCAACCATATAATCGCACTTAGATTAAGCTAGTACTTGCATTCTCGGTGCTTTTATATCTCTCAGAACTGGTTCGACAATCATTTATATTACAATATTTGTTTTAGGAGCCTTGAAAACTTCTAATATCAAATTGGCGCCGTTGCCGGGAAAGTGCTTGTTCATTGGGTGAGTGATATGAGCAAAGGCTATTTGGGGTATGAGATGAAGAAATAAAGGGTTAGAAATTGTGATCACTTAGGAAATGGTAGAATGATGAGAATAAAACTATGTATGTATCAGTTGCCTCTAGTCTTAGATAAATTTTGCATATTGATCAAGCACCTTGTTCTTGAGTGATAGTCACTAAAAATGATGCATCTGAACCCTCCTTTTCATTCTCATTAGACATGTTGCTTGTCTAGCCAAATGATTGAGATCATGTGCCCATTTGTGAGACTTCACTTTGTGTGTGTGTGTGTGAACTAATGTGAGGGCTGATTTAAAGACTTGTAAATTGAAGAGTATTGCATCTTGTTTAAAGGCATAAGAGTGTGTTGATAGACCTAGAGAAGTTAGAGTGTGATAAGAGAGTGTGTTCATGCTATTTGGAATGTCTCTTTAGGATGTTGAGTTGAGCTCTTAGATGTGTTTCTCTTGGTTATGAGTTCCCACCTTCAAATCTCTCTTTCCATAAGTCCTTGAAAACTCACTTGAGGACAAGTAAAGGACAAGTTTGGAGGAGTTGATATGTTGCATATTTACTTAGTTTTAACCTTGCATTCTTGTTCATGTTGAGCATATAGATTAGATTTAGGCACTTTTAGGTTGCATTTTGCATTCATTTGTCTTTATCAGGTCATGGAACATGCTATGGAGTTCCTGGAGGTGTTTGGGATCAATTATGTGCCAAAAGAAGGTGCAAAGGTGTCATTTGGCGAGCCGGAGCAACCACAGCGGAGTCAAGAGGTCGCTGCAAGCAACACCAGCCGGAGCGGGGTCGTGCAGCGGGTCCGGGGGGTCGCTCCAGACCACAGCGGAGGTTCGGCAGCGGATGTAAGGGGGTCGCTCGCGTTTTGAAGATAAAAAGAGAGATCGCACAGCGGGTCTTGGCAGCGGGGTCCGGACTCCGCTGTGAGCTCTGGAGCGGGGTCCTGGCAGCGGTGTAGTGACCCCGCTGCGCGTCTTTTGTGTGACGAAAAACATCAGTTTAAAGGACCTTTTTGCAATTTTGTTTTTTATGTTCTGAGTTGGAAAAACCTAAGTTTAAGTTAAGTTGTAAGCCACCATGGGCAGATTATCTTTGTTCTTGAAGAAAACACTTGAAAACCTATTGGAAAGTTCATCTTTTAAGATCATTGATTTCATTATTCATTGTTTTTACTTGTCTATTTCATCATCTACATGATTAAACTTGAATCTAAAATGGGTTTAAGAGAAATCATGATGTATAGTGAGAAAATCACCATTGAATTCATGGGTTAGAAGACTAAGAATGATTAGTCTAGAACTAGGATGTTTAGTTTATATTTCTTCTATTTCTTGCTTGTAGAGTGATCCTAATGCTCTTTTGAGTTGGCCACTCAAAAGTTGATCTCTAGACATTTTCCACTCACAAAGTGTTCAATGAAATGTCTTAGTCAACTCTCCTAAGATTTTAACATCCTTTACCAAAGATACTTGTTGTTAAAGGTGTTAAGATGGCTAGTAGACTCACTCCTAGTGATTGCTTTCATAATATTCAACCAAAGATATTTGATGTTTGAGTTGTATTAGCAAATGAACATTCATCTAGACATAGATCTTATTTAGAATTGTGTCTAGGCCTAAGGTAGATAGTTTAATTGATCGCTTGCCATTCCTAGTTCGAAAACTGATCATCCAAGGTCAAATTCCCTATACCCATGGGTTCTCCCATCTCTTAATCGTTAAAGTTTATTCATTCATCGCTTTCTGTTTATGCAATCCAATATTAGTTACAATTCAAAAAACCAATCAACCATATGATCGCACTTAGATTAAGCTAGTACTTGCATTCTCAGTGCTTTTAAATCTCTCAGAACTGGTTCGACAATCTTTTATATTACAACATTTGTTTTAGAAGCCTTGAAAACTCCTAATATCAGGAACAATAAGAGGATTCTAAATACTCTCCAGACATATTTAAGGTTAGGCATGGACGTTCGGATATGAGTATGACCCATTCGGGTATCGTTTTTTTCGGGTTCTGAAAAATGGGCCCATTCGGATATTACAAAAATTGAATCCTTCCGGGTGGGTTCTAATTTTAACCTAAGTAACTAAAGTACTTGATTCTGTTAGGGTATTTTATATCTAAACTACTCAAACTTATCTAAAAATAACTAAAATCTCAAAAATACTCAATACATATGGTTCAAATTGGTTATTTTTTTGTTCGAAAGTAACCATATATACAATATTATTTGGGTATTTTGTATCCAAAACATCAATTTTATCTATAAATATCCAAATAATTAATATCTTTGATATATAATTTTAATTTTAGATATTACTATTAGTAAAGGTATAATTATGAATATATTTTTTTCATATATATTTATATGTTTGGATATGTTCAGATACTCATTCAGTACGGGTCAGATTCGGTTTTTTTTGGGGTTTTGAAAAAGGACCCTTTAAGATATTTAGGCAATATCCGACCGAGTTTGGTACTCTGATTTTCGGGTCGGTTTCGGGTTAGTACTTTGGATACGGATATTATGTTTCAAATCTATTTGCGGAAACCCCTTATATGATATCCCAAAATCCTAACTTGCCAAATCGATGTTTCATGGATCGATAACGGCACATATTGTGGCTTAAGCTGGATTTTTAACTATCAAATGGATGGTGAATCTTTTTGTTAAAACCCGTCCCATGGGATCCACACTGACTCTTTAGAGCATCGATCTTAATCTCTCACCTATAAATGTTCACTGACTCCCCATATAGGTTATTAGTGGTTTGGTGTTCTTCGAACCAAAATCTCACCCTTTAACAGTCTTCACACATGACAAGTTGTCACCAATTAAGCTCTTAGGGAGAGTTTAGGGCTTACATGTGAGAGATTAAATTCGATGCTCTAAAACCAACATGGATCTCACCTGGCGGGTAATTACACTTTTGGACTCCATGATTGCAGTAGAAGCTTCTCAACCTTACATCATGAGATGGGAAAATTGCTTTAAGCAACATAGTGTTTGAGAGATTTCCAAGTTCTCTCGATCCAACTTTAGACTGACAGTTCAGATCTAGTTGATATTACTACGAACCCGGTGGATTGGCTTTCACTTCAGAAATGAATGCGTTTTAGATTTTACATGAGAATTTTGAAAGTGTGAGTTTGTTTCATATGTTCATATTCGTGCGGATTCACTAGCAAAGGATGCTAGATCTAGAGACGTTTTATTTAAGTGTTTTCCAACAGAGCTACTGAATAAAAACCTGGATTACTAAGGGAGGAAACAAACCAACATAACTACTGAATAAAAAGTATGTGATGGAAAATACCAAAATATATATATTTAACATGTATCAGGTGACCCACTATTTATTAATTTGAAATTGCCTCTGCTGGCATGAAATTGTTTAAGACGAATATCCATTGTCATTACCAAAAAAAAAAAAAACTTTGTGTTTATTTAATTTGTGAAATATTAGAAGAAAAAGCATGCTCTTGATCTCTTAGTCTTCAGTGGCTTTATCTTCTTCTTTGCCTTTGGTGGCCTCAGAGCCACCCGGATCGCTGTATCAAACACTGCCTTCACATTCTGACAAAGAGAAAAACAAAACCTTTTCAGCTTACTTAATTGGTTATATTGCATTTCAACCTAATGTTAAATATAAATGTACTCATATGAAATCATATACCTGTTGGGTTTTGGAGCTGCATTCTAAGTATCTGACGGCTCCAATCATCTTTCTTAGTTCTTCTCCCTGTTACTCAAATTCATTCTACTATTACAGCTACAGTTATGATATTTTTGTAACATATAGACATCTTTTTTGTTTTGTTTTAACTTAACATATAGACATCTGTATTTGTAAAATTAATATATTATCTTTATAAGGATACCTGAGCAGTTGTTATAGAAGCTGCACCCGGATGATCTTTCAAAAACTGCTTGTCATCCCTCAAGTCTGTAAAAAAAAAAATTGAAACTTCGTAATTTTTCTTTTTAACATTACCTCACTATTAATATACTTTAATGAACAAAGACTAAAGGCAAAATCAACCAAGGAAAATGCATAAATAATACTGGACTACTGATTATTAGCTCATTAATATATAACCCAAGTGGGCAATGTTACTGCATTCTTGTATTTTCCTGCTATCGTGTTTCAGTTTACGTTTATAAGCTACAGAACAAGAAACTATAGAAATGAAAAAGAATATATTAAGATTTATTGGAACTAGTAAGCTAGAAAACTTTATCTAACAGAAAATAATCTAATGATGAATATTTTCACATATTATTTTCACTAGAATTGAATTAAAGGATATGCAATAAAATAATTTCACATAACTGCAAAGCATATATTAAATATTACATATCCACGAAATGTTTCGCTCTCGTTGACGGATTTGTTTAAGTAAATGTTGATGAACTTCTTTATTACCTAATTTGGTTCCGACGAGCACAATGGGGATGCTAGGCGCATAATGTTTCAGCTCCTGCAGCCACTATTATTTAAGAAATTAATATAAATAATCTTGAAAACAATTTAAAATATTTCACCATAATCATTAAAAAACGGATGCAAATTTAAAAACGCTACCTTTTTGTAAATATTCTCGTAACTGGCCTTGCTAATTAGGGAAAATGCTAATAAAAACACATCTGCTCCTCTGTAACTCAAAGGCCGAAGCCTGTTATAATCTTCCTGCCCTGCACATTAAAACTAATTATTAATACTAATAAATTTATACTTTTTGTCCATTCATGTTTTACTAAAAAAGTTTTACTATTTACCTGCAGTATCCCAGAGGCCAAGGTTGACCGTACTTCCATCGACCACCACGTTCGCACTGAAATTGTCGAAAACTGTCGGAACATAATCCTGTAAATTATATATTTAAATCATTTTCCCAAACATATATATAAACAAACATATAAAAAAAATCAAAAATATATATTCGGATCTGGGTCCAATAGTTTAATTTTTGTTTTTGAACTTATTAAATGAAAATATTCAAGTATCATTTGTAAAAATATACGATTACACATCATATGAGTAGAATGTTTTTTTTGGTACGTAAACGTAAAAACAAAAACCTTAGTACGAGAAAACTTTCCATGAATATGTATCAGTATAAAAAAAACATATCAGTACATAACCAGGCTTTGTCAAAACGAATCTTAAAATCGAAAAAACATGAAAATATAAAATTACGTAAAAGCCAGTAAAAATCTTCAAGAGACCAACAAAAAACTCTTTAAACATCAGTTTGAAAGTATTCATGGAAACAAATTGTTTAAACCTAAACAATAAATCGTTACCGTAGGAAAAGTATTGCTGGTATATGAAATCAGCATACAAGTCTTCCCCACGGCTCCATCTCCGACAGTCACACACTTGATGAATCTTGCTGTGCTCATTTATCCCTTTACTCTTTTATCTTTCAGTTTGTGAGTTTGTGTGTGTTTTTGGTTTTTATGTTCAGAAGAGAAGAGAAGTGGTCGAGGGTTCTTAAGAAGCCTTTTGTGATGATTATAGTTGTTTATTGGTGGCGAGGATGATTACTACTCTTATTGCTAATTTTTTTTCTGCTTATTTGGTAAAGGAGGAAATTTGAAGCAAAACATAGAAAATTAACCGAACTGATACCGAATCAATTAAGGAACTGTATAGATAAATTGGTCTTATATATTCTCAATCAAATAAACCAAGTAAGCCAAACAAACTCTTACATTTGTCATAAAGTAGAGAGAAACATTAGAAACTTTTTTAAAAATATATTTATAAAATAGTTAGATAAATATTCGTACAAAGTTCAAAATTCTTTTTTGCTCTATCTGATTTTTTTTGGAACCAAATCGACAGATCAGAATGGTTTTACACGGAATTGAACCAGATCAAACCGATAACTGATACTCTCACATCTGGCCTCCCTTATTGGTTGAATATATTAACTTACATTAATGACTTAAAATGATGAGGAATTGAGTATTTCTTTTACTTCAAGTGCAAGATCTTGTGGTCGGCCAAAGTGATGTAGCCGTTCGTTGTTGGTTGTGAGTGGATTTTTTTTAGTTTTGGAGAAGGAACTCTCATCTTACTTTCTTGAAGCTTTATTTATCTTATTATAAAATATTGTGCATATATATTTTATGTTTGTCTTACTTGATCACAAACTAACAACTTTGGATATTGATAGGATTGACTTAAATATTACGATTTGGATTTTGTTGAAACCTTTGCTATTAATTCTACATTTTATTAAGATCGTGGGTCTAACTGATGACCATCATAAAATTATTAGGAAGGAGTAGAAAAAAACGTACAAAAATAAAATTATAGGCATGAAGAGAAAAACTATTTTTATTAATTTTGGTGAGAAATAAGTTTGTTCTATATTCTTCTAGAATATAAAGAATAAAAAAGAATAGAAAAGAAAAGTTAGTCTTTATAAATGGTGAAATAAATGAGAAAGAGTAAGAAATGCATTATTTTCTTTCATTTTTTGGTCACCAGTTAGACCCTTTGTGTTCTAATAAGTTTACATATTTTTTTTATCGCGCCTTACTCTATAAAAGTTTAAAGAAGTTATGCTTCTTATGTAACTTTCAAGGCACCATTTTTGATATAAGAATGATTCAGCAATAAAATTCATGTGCTTCTTTTTTTTTCTTTCAAAAGATAATACTTTGTATGATACTTTATTCTCTGTAATATTATTCGTTTCTGATTTTGTATAAGTAGCTTGGTGTTTTAGTATCCTATGCAAATTACTTCAAACGTAAGTTATCATTTGAGGGTCTATTGCGTAAAACACAAGTGTTTGGATCGAGTGATACGGACATCATCAAAATACAAAGTAATTAAGGATGTAGTCCACTTGTTTTAGTATCCTATGCAAATTACTTCCACTTGTTTATTGTAAGAAAAAAAAACTGAGATGGACGATTTTTAGTAATATAAATTAGAAATGAATATTCTTTTATAAATTTATAATTAATTTTGTTAGTTAAAATCCTGCAAAACGCTGGTGATAAAGTAAGTCGGAAGCCGAGCGGCTGTGTTACATAGGATTGTTCCTCTGTTTGGAGTCATCTGGTTTCGGGTCCTTCATACATTAGCTGTAGGGGATTGCGCTTTTGACTAAGCCCTTTAACATAGCTTCCTCTGCTGAGTTTTGTTTCTCGAGTTTACTAAAGCTTTCGATGGTATTGGTGTCATACAAAGTCCCTAGAACAGAACACTTATTCCTATTTCCATGACTAGTACTCTCGGTCGATGACTGTTTATCGTCTGATTCTTCTGATGGAGGCAATGAGAGTGAAAGAAGAATAGTCAATTGGTTTGAGACTTGTAGATGAGAACATGGTGCATAGTAACCTGCAGTTTCTAATCCAAGAAACAAGATACCGAAGCTTATGATAAGCGAATTAGATTTCATTATGATAGCAAACCCGGCCCCATATAAGTTATATAATTAAGTTTTAAACTTTATTCAAAGTTATCAAATATTTTGCATCACATAGACTTACCATTTCACATACATGCAACAGAGTCTTAAATTATAACCTTACACACATTCATTTTAGAGCTTAACCGGATATTGAACCGGTTTTCACATAGTTGGGTAAGAAGCTTTCATGGCAAGACCACATTGTCCTTGTTTAGGCTTGACATCTTTTTTGATCCTCATGTATCCACGTTCACCCCATTTTGGTCCCCATGAGTTCTTGAGGATCCAGTACTTTGATCCATTGCTAGATCGGCCGTATCCAACCAAAGTTACCCCGTGATTAAGATTAGTTTTGCACTTTCCGCTGAACACACCTGACGAATAGAATTGGAAACCAAAACCTCCTGCGTCTATTCCAATGCTAACCGGGTGGTGTGCCACTGCCTTCATTAGGGCTTTCTCATTGTTAACCGGGACATCCTCATAACCTATGATATGTGTATAAGAGATTGAAATTCAAAGCATGAACACTAGTATATATTTCCGATTGGTTTTGTTTATAAACAACAATTTTATTATTCTGATTTTTGTAAATAGTTTTTGTTTATTCGGTTAACTTTTCGGGTTATTATATGAATCTGTTCTATATGACTTTTATGAGGGAATTATTAAAGGGAAACCTTTGATAGAAGTTACTATCTGTTTAGTTTTCTTGATCTTGCAAGTTCCTTGTTTTCTTTTATAAGGATAATCTGTTTCAGAGGTTAAGCCGCCAATAGCCTTGATATACTTAAACGCAGTATCCATCAAACCGCCTATGCAGCCAGAATCATTTGTGTCGCAGTCAACAAGCTCTTGTTCAGATAAAGAAATGAGTTTCCCTTTGTTTATTTGTGCTACTCCTTCTATAGCTGCAACCGCTGAAAACGCCCAACACGATCCTACGCAAAACATTCACTCGTTAGTTTCACTATCCATGCAACTAACTCTTTGGTGATCTGATCTGATTAGGTCATGTATTTCCTTTTTCTTTTTTTTTTTGGTTTTGAGCATCCATAACCGGAATTTTACAGTTCCTTTTAAAATTCTCGGTTCAAATCAGTTTCGGTTTTCGAACAGAAACTATTTAAATATTCAAAATAATTTCTATCAAAATTTAAAATAAATAAATATCCTTCCTTTTCTATACAGTATAAATAGGGACTTGTAATTAATTTTGATCGGTTTAGTTACACTAGACTTTGGTTTTTTTTTTGTTTTTTTTTTTTAGACTTTGGTCTTTGTTCGGGTTATATATACTGTATAAATTAAGAGATCAAATCATTTGGCTTAAGGAAACCAAATTGTTCGATTATCCCGGTTCAAAATTTAGGTTGGTTTAGTTTATATACGCAAATGAATAAAGGTTTGGAATTATATTACCGCAAGTGTGTTGATCCTTGATAGGAGTCACAGCTCCTTTCTTCCTCCAGTCAATAGAAATCGGCAAAGCGTGAGAAGAAACGTTTTCGTACCTAAACGACGTAGCTTTAGTTTGACCTGACAACACCGACCTTCCTTTGTAACCAGTGTACATAGAACGAAATTCTTCGTTGGTTAGATCAGCAAACTGGTTCACCGCGAGTTTAAACGTTAGTCCGGATTGAACGTCATTTAAGCGTTCAATGCGTTCCACGTTGCGTTTGAACACAAGGTAGCGGCTGTTTTTCTCGTTCACATCTGCGTAAACACGGCGGTGCTCGGTCATCCACTCGGCATGTCTCTTTTGCATGGTGACTTCAACATCATCATCGAGTGGATGAGAAAGAGCGAGTGAAAAACAGAATGATGAAAGTAGAGAGACAATGAGAAAGATTTGGATGTGTGTTAAAGCCATGTTTTAGGAAAAGATGAAGGATGTTGATACTAATTTGATTACTACAAAAGGGTTTGGAAGTGGGGTTTTTATAGTTGAAAGGGTTTGATGTTATTGGTAATGTACCCATGAAGTGATTAGGACAAAGTATTTTAAGTTTACACGTAACGACATGATGATCTTAACATCCAACATAACCAGATCGATCATGCATTATTTATGGTTGTTAAGTACTTTTTCTACATTAAAGACCAAAACTGAGATAAACTCCTCTTCACTTTCAGTTCGGCTGCATTTTTCCTTATACAGCTGCGGTTTAGGTTTTGTAAACAAATGCATTTGATAACTAGAAAATTGAACTTATTAGACTTTGATCTCTTTAGGCTTATGATATTCGGACTTTAAACTCGAGTACTGGTTTGTGTTTTGAATAAATGTATTTATTTGAAAACCGAAAATTAAAATTTAAGAATGACATATGGAACAAAAAAGTTGCAAATATCATCTGAAAACATATTTGTTTTAAACTAACAATTTTCAGCTCCTCAACCTATATCTATGAAAAAACGTAATTCATTTGGATTTCACATACTAAATATACCTTTGATGCATTAAAAATATTAAAATCATCAAAACATGGAGTCTTCTTTTGTCTTTTTATTAATTAGTAAATTTAATCTAAATTCAAGAATTATATTTCCTTCATTCATAAGAGAACTATCCGTGCAAGTTAAAAGCTTAAAACAAAGGCAAAAAAAAAAGATTCGACAAAATTAACTAATTTCGAATCATAGTCACTCACAACCAAGTGAACTTCATTACACTAAGTATTCTTCTGTAGATAAATCTAAATAATTTTGTCAAAAAGTTTCCTGTTCAATGATGTTTTCCTACAATTTCATCTAACTCGAATTTCTATGAACTTTTCTATTTTGTCTATAAAATACAACATAATTGGTAATAAGTTTTAGTAAGAGACAATATAAGTACATAAATGAATAATCGGGCGTTAACAAGGATGCTTACGGAATGTCATTTTGGACATAAATCCATTTTTTTTTTAATTGGCGATGTGAGAGCAATGTCTAAACAACTAAATAAAAAAGATACCTATGTAGAAATATCATTAATAATATATAGATACACATTTTAGATAAATAAAATTATTTTTTTACTGAGTAATATAATTATTATCAAACAAAAAGTAACCATCATCAAAAACTTATTCGAAACTTCTACATACAAGAAAATATTTAAATTGTTGTTTCCAAAACAGAAATCAACTAACTGTGTTGATGTCATGAAATGTATCAAACTTTGTTCTAATATTCAACAGGAAAGTTTGAACTACATGCCATCATAAAAAAATTGTTTAATAAATCGACTTAATTTTGATTTCTAAGAAGGATTATTGATAGCAATAAGAATAGTGATAAGTGAACATCCCTAAACTATAGCTTTGGGCTGAACACCTTCCATTGAATCATATTGAAGATATATTGATAGCAAAATGTTTATCTTGCGGACCAATTGTTACAAACTGTTGAAGTCGATTATGAAGTGAAACCATGAAATTTATAAAGTCCAAACCGTAACATATTATATTAATTATGTTGTGATAAAAATTAGATAATATTGATATATGTCATAAGATTTAGATAAATTATATTTTAATTGAGATTTGTCTAAATGTTGTGTGTATATACGACCATTGTAAGGACATTAAAACACGCCACAAAAATATATATATACTATTCATTTCTACAAATCACTAACAACAATGGAATCAGAGATAAGTGAATGATTTGGACTGTTAGCACTGGGCTCATGTACGTAGAAGTAGGCATCTAGATTTCATGTGGCGTAGGGATGTTCCACAACAGGAAAAGTAAGGCAGCAAAGACACCTTTTTAGGGTGCGACCTACACATATTTTGGAAGAGAATGGTATTAGGAAGGGTGACATCCCCATAAATTTTTGTGTTGCATCCTTTTATTTTTACTTTTTGCTGTATTTAATTTTCTTAATTAATGGTGGTAAAAGGTAAATCTGTCGGTCTTTGGTTAATTTCCTACAAATAATTAAAGAATTATTTATTTGGTCAGATGAATATGGGATTCATGTTTAGCCTTGATAGAAATCTAGGTCAGACTATTCGTTAGTACTGTGTATGTGATATTTGTAGATTAGTTGAACTCAGAGGCCCAAACACTGTCCGTTTATAAAAACTGCATTTGGAAATTATATTTTGTCTTTAATCTCCTTTTATGGGGGTAACTGAACATAAATAATACAAAAGTAAAAAGGTCCACCCAACGATTGCTCCTATGTTTGTTCTTGGAGTTTTGCTCTCTTGATGAGTTTTCCGCTTTCTTGGTGCATACGTGATATTATAAGTTGTTATCAGCTATGTGATACCTCAGTTTTCGATTGTTTATGCCGATGTGTAACTCTTGAGATTGTGTTCTAGACCTGTATTGGAATGTGGTTTTCTCAAGTCTTATGAGTTCAACTCGAGCGTCATCAGGTCTTTGGAAATTACTGGTGGTCTGGTGCTGTTATGGAGTTTTTATTTGGTAAAATGTTAAACTGCTGTGCTGTTATGGAGTTAGGCTTGAGTTCCCTCGGTTTTAAGCATTTTATCACCCTTGTTGTTGGGCTATTGTCTTGATTAGTCTTCGGTAGATTTGTTTTTTTCAACCTTAGATTTGGTTTTATTAGTGTTTTCATTTGTCTTTTTTTTTCATTTTAAAGCTTCTGGATCTGGAATTTTCTGTGAACTCGCTGGATATGATTTTTGAAAGATTGCGACTCTTGTCGAATTTATGTTGTAACGGTTGAGAACAAATGTGCTAATAAATTCATACAAAACTAAAAAAAGTTATTTTCCTAGGTCGGAGCATTCGTTCCATCCAATTTATTATCGGTTTACTTTCTTATACTGTTGATTTATTCGATCTGAAAATAATTTTAAGACTAAATTAAGCCGAATATAAACTTGCAGGTGTTATTAGCTTGGTTCAAAAAATCAGGTTTATTCAAGCTGAATGAGCCAAATGTTGTTTAAAACCTTTCTTTTGTTCAAAAAAAAAAACCTTTCTCAAATCAAATATATAATCTAAATGAATGTAATATTGAATCAACAATTAATTTTTGTTAGAATTTGATTCGTTATTTTAAGAATACGTTTTCATCCAATCGTCAATTTAAAAGCTCATGTTGAAAAAAAAATCTCATCTTACTGGATTTATATGAGTCCAATAAGCAAAAAAAATCAACCTTAACTGTTCAAGTGTTCAGTAAAAGAATTCAAGGATCCTAAAAATAATCTTAGTTCCAATAAATTAAATTAAACAAACATAGAAATGTTTTGTATGCTACTCTTTTATTAATAGAAGAGAAAAGAGAGAAAAAGGTGGTAAAAAAATAGAAACCACAGCTATAATTAAGCTTTAATAAACTTAACATTCTTATATTCAAAACCTATTGAAAGTAATTTTAAATTAAGAAACAAACGACTTACTTTTAGTTTTAGTCTAAAAATAACAATCGGGTTTCTAATATAAAACAAACTCGGTGCTTCACGAGAATAGTTGTCCTCTTCTCAAACATAACTCAACTTATCGTTTGAAATTAAACTACTATTATAAAGAGAAATCGAAAAGAAGAGAGACCACCAAACAAAAGAAAAACAAAGCAAAATATATTTTAACCAAAATGGCTTCCAAACAAATCTTCTTTTCTCTCTTTATCGTCTTCACCGTGTGTTTGTCCTCTCTCGCCGGTTTTGCCGCCGCAGATGCTGATGATTCTGACGTTTTCCAGATTCAGGGATCAGTTTACTGTGACACTTGCCGTGTCCAATTCGTTACCCGTCTGAGCAAATTCCTCGAAGGTAAACTAAATTTATTATGAATGTGTGAATAGAAGCCTCTAATAAAATGTAGCACATCAAATACACGTTTCATAAAAACATTATATAACGAAATAGTTTGAGACGAGTATGTGTTTGCGCACTCTATATATCTAGCATGTTATAAGAATGCATGCAACGTCAATACTATATATTTTTTTCTTACAATACCAATATTTTTGAGTACGTAGCCCAGCCACAATTTAAAACTAAATCAGTATCATATTAATATGTTCAAACGATTAAGTAGTATTTAATTTGGTTTAACATTTTTTGGTGTTTGTGAAGGTGCGAAAGTGAAGTTGGAGTGCAGAAGCAGAACAAACGGAACACTAGCGTTAACCAAAGAAGCCGTTACCGACAAATCAGGAAGCTACAAGATGGAAGTAACCGGTGACCACGAAGAAGAAGTTTGCGAGCTCGTGTTGGTCCAATCACCAGACAGTGGTTGCAGTGATGTCAGCAAAGACGAGTACTTACGTAACGCCGCTAAGATCAGTTTAACGGCGAATGACGGAATCGTCTCTCACGAGACACGTAGCGTTAACCCTCTCGGTTTCATGGTTAAGACACCGTTAGCTGATTGTCCCGCTGCTTTCAAGGAGCTCGGTATTGTCCCTGACGTCACTTTCTAAGCGAATAAACAAAATATATGACGTGAGAGATTTTTATTTTGTATTTGCTTCATCTTCAAGAGGTTTACGCCAAGTTTATCGATTATTTATTATTATGAATTAATATCATCCTGATTTGTTGATGTTAATATCTCTCTTTTTGTTTAATTTGAATGGTACATTGTTGTTCTATAGAAAAAAAAGGATGTGGCTAATTTTGTCATACAATGCTGAAGAAATTATCTATATTATTATTTTTAAATTTATTTTTTTGTTAAATTTTGTGAATGCACCTGAACTATTTTTTTTTTTGTTAGATTTTTGATCACTTACAAACTCATTGACAAGATTTTCAAAATCAATGGGGATGATTAATTAGACTCTAAATGTAGAAACTATGTTGTAGAATTTAGTATGTAGCTTATATTGTCGTAAATGTATGTTTTCTCTAGTAAAATACTACAACTTTAAAAATACTCTAATAGTTGATTTAATAAAAAATAAAACATGCACAAAATAAGGTTGTAGATGATATAGATAATCATTACTTTAAATAAATGTACATCATGATTGGATCAGATTATGATTTTAAAAATAAATAAAGCTAAAAACAAAACTAAAACGGAGTTAAAGAAACAAATGTTACTTAAGAGTTCAATATTAAAGTATACTAGTGGTTGACCCGCCCTATGGACGGGATATGATGTATTTGTTATCTGAATTAAACTATTTTTCATAGTTATTGTTGTTTGTTTGATAGGTTAACATTCGGAACAAATAATTTCATGAATGTTGTTTAAGTTTATAAAATTATGACCGTGAAAAAAAGATTGGCGAAAAACTATTGGAATATGAATTTGATGTATTATCAGTGAGATTGTATGATCACGGAGGTGAATTATTTTATAGAATATCGATCAACTTAAGTAATGCATATTAAAAGACAATTCAAGATAGAGAAGCAGTGGTCGGCTTGACCCGTTTATTTATTTGGCCAATTACTTATTTCAGTTCATATGACATTACAAACTTTATTGATTTTACCAATAGCGTTATGTTTTCTTCGTATGATCACGGAGGTGAATTATTTTATAGAATATTGATCAACTTAAGTAATGCATATTAAAAGACAATTCGAGATAGAGAAGCAGTGGTCGGCTTGACCCAATTACTTATTTGGCCAATTACTTATTTCAGTTCATATGACATTACAAACTTTATTTATTTTACCAATATCGTTATGTTTTCTTCGTGACTTGTTTGCAAGGAAAACCTTTACAGTTGTTTTATCATGGTGCCACTTCTAAAAATTTAAGGTCACATAGTTTAGAAGGATCAATAAAATACACATATGGCCGATTACTTACACATATTTTATACAACGTATTTTTTTGGTCTTTTACTTTCTACTTTCCTAGCATACATGTTCAAGCAGTAAATAATTATTATATCCAAATTCGATGAAAATCTAAATACGAAAACGGTATATAAGCAAAAAACAATATTTAGAAAATTTCAGTATTTGTATAATGAATATTAAATTTATTATCAACCTTAATGCAAGATAAACATTATAAAATTTTGATTCAAATAAATAGGCATGTTTCGATAAAAACATTGGTTGGTCTCTCTATCTATAAACAATAGAATCTCAATAATTAATATTGTTGAGACTTTTAAATTTTATGAATTTATAAAAATATTAGTTTAGAAAAATTTCCTTATTTAGATTTTTTATTTTAAAACATATTTACTATAAGATAAAAATATATTTAATTTTATTGTATAGAATTAATTATTATTTTTGAAATTTGACATTTATATTAATTTTATTATATTATATAGTGTATATAATATATATTGCATACAATTTAAATATGGTTTTAGATATAATATTACTAAATCTCATCAAAAATATATTAAGTGTTAAGAAAATATAACAATAATTCCATTATGAATAGAAACAAACAATATAATCATAGGTTCTTACTTATATAAGTTATGTATACCTATAAATAAATATATTAAAATAATCAAATTTATTAATTATTTTTATTTTAAAAATATGCTGTATTTTCTAATCTATGATGTAATTTTATATAAATTTCAATTTCTGCACACAAATCTTAAAAAAAAAATATTAATAACAGTTTATATATATATATAATTATCAAAATTAAATGAGGAGATATATATGAAAATGATATGATATTTGTTATTTTTATAAACCAACAAAAATAAAATTAAATAAAAAGTATTTAGAGCCTCAAAAACATTCAATAAATGATAACATGACAAGTGTTATTATTTGCCCATATAGAAGAAAAAGACTCTACTTATTTTATAAAATTTTAAGAATCTTTGACAGGTACTATTACTTAAGATTAGTAATAATACATATGCTAAGTGTTCAAAAAAGTTAAACATATGCTATTAAGTGTTCTTGAAAAAAATGATGTCCTAATCCAATGTTTCCTTATGGCCAAGGAAAACATGACTTTGATTAAGCATGAGCAATATATCTGGAATTAAAGAACCAAACCGAATCAAAAAGAGATTTAAATCCTTCCAATTATCCGAATGGTTCTTATATCTTTAGAATCAAAGAACTAAACCTGAGCCAAAACATAATTGGAAGCGAACCAAAAATCGAATGGATGACCAAATTTTTATGATATAATATATTTATTTCTAAATATTAACTATATTTAATTTTTAAATAATCAAATAATTTTAAAATACTTTTTATAACTGAAATACCAAAAACCCAAATTACAAAAACATATTTTTATCCAAAATATTTATAATTATCCAAATTATTTAATTTTTTATCCAAAAAACGAACAATCTGAATTTAATCCGCAAATCTCAACTTTCTAACTTTTAATACGATTCAACCAAAAATCAGAACTAAATGGAATCTAAAATTATTTCAGATATTAACCGGTTCCTAACTTTGTTACTGGAACCGAACCAAAAACCAGAAAAAAATAATCTGATAACTGGATGCTCAAGACTAGCTCTGACTCTAGGTACAACATCATATAGACAATTGTATTTAAAAGTCAAACCTTAAATTGTGTCTACAAACTTTTCAACCGGTAGATGAGCCACTTAATACTAATAAAATTCAAACTTCAACATGTGCATGGGCCTTAGGACTGGATATTTTATCCGTTAAATTTGATTCGATTTGTTATTCGTTAAAATCGAATCAAATCACAAATATTAAAATTTTAGGAAGCGGATATTCGATCTGATCCGGCAATATATAAACATATGTATATCTAGATTATATTTAACATTTTAAATGTAAAAAATTATATAATTATTATTCTAACATATGATTTGAAAATTCTATTCATATTATTATTTATATAATAGAAAAAATCTATACAAATATACTCTTTTCTTAAGTTTTGTGTTATTATAATTGTTAACTAAGTTTAAACTTTTTTACTAAGTATGTAAATTTACTACTTCTTTTGTTTTTTTGTTTTATATATCATGCAAAAATATTTTTATTAAATTTTTATAATTATTTATATTAATCAAAACAAATGAGATATCATAAGTATTCGTAAATATCCGCAAATATCTATTTATTTTCCGGATACTTGTTTTTTCAAATATCCGTATTTTTCGAAGCAAAGCAAATTGAAAAATTAGATATCCGTGACAGACGAAAAAAATCACAAATACCTTCAAAAACCCGCATATCCGATCCGTGCTCAGGCCTAATGGGCCTATTATAGGTTTACACTTGCTCGGTCGGATAATTACCTAGCATCGTTTTTTTGGATTTTGATTTGCCATTTCTTACAACAAGGGAAAGCTTCAAATATGTTTTTTTTTTTACACTAACTACTTATGCATTACAATAGATGATATTACAACTAACAATTATACTTATCTTGTGAAGATTTCCGCCTGGCTGTATTACCTTAAATCATCCTATAAAATTCATTTTTCACGGTACTCTTTTCAGTTTTCACTATACTAAAAATTTCTTATAAGACTTTTCTCCAATATTCTATATAATTTGTCTTTTCTGAAAATATATATCTCTAATCCTTAATTTCTAGTCTACAACACCATAATATATTAGTAAACATCACTACTAAAACTATTTATAACAATTATATCAGTAAGCATCATTTGTAAACCTATCTATTATGATTTATGTATTTACAAAAATTTCCAATTATTTCAAACTCAAATTTTGATCAGCTTGTATAAATTAAAGGCTCCAAAACGTTTTTACGAATCATTAAATCAAGAAAGTTCTCATAATATGTTTTAAAAAGTTAACATATAATTATGGCGAAATTAAAAATTTAAAACATTAAATACACCTATACATATTGTAAATGTCATTAATCATAATGAAGGTTCGGTTAAGCTTGAATTGAAACCACACTCTTCATTTTCTCCAATATGCATCAATTATCAAGCAGCAATGAACATATATCTCAAACTTTATGCAGTATAAAACTAAGGAATCAAGTAATCCATGCACCACCTTTCACAGGTGGTTAGATCATCATCGCCCAACGAACTTGTCTCTCACCATTGGTTCTAATTTCGATACAAAGTCTATCTTGTATCATGCGCTTCAACACTAAACATAAAGTCCAAAAAGCTGATCTCGAGTACACAATATTGTTGCATTGTCATGCAGCACACGACCGTGGTAACTAGTCCTATCACATGTGTTTTCATGTTCTGTCCGAAACTAATTCTGGTATGGACCTGGAAAAGGTAGAGCCCTCGCGTGGACACCACTGACTCTCACGATACTCCACCTGAATGTCGGACCATCATGGATCGTTCCTAATAAAAAGTCAGTGGTTTTACGATTGTCTTTGTTACAACATGCCCAATCACATTATATTCTATGAGCTAAGGCCAAACAATATAACGCAATTACACAGTTATATGCATCACAACATCAATATCTCACAAACATGATACACCCTCGAGTTAAGGCCCAAACGATATAATTCAATGTATTTCAGAACATCAATCCTTATCATATCATTTTATTTCTAAACATGCAACCTAGTAATGCATCAACCAATACTCTTGTTTTGCAAAGGCTAGCCGCACATTCAATAATCAAAACCCATAACCAAGATTCAACTTGGGCGGTTGAGTGGCTGGTGTGACCTTAGCACAATATCCTTATTATGCTCTAACACATTTATCTCATAGTCAGCACGACTCGAAACTTCTATCAAATTAGTCATAAAACAAATTGAATCTTGTTGTTCTGTTATTCGGAATCAGGATCTAAATCTAAATCTTAATAAAACTAAATTTAAAAGGAAGCAAAATACTAAAAAGTTTACCTTAA
Source organism: Eruca vesicaria subsp. sativa (assembly GCA_932364175.1). Taxonomy (NCBI): domain Eukaryota; kingdom Viridiplantae; phylum Streptophyta; class Magnoliopsida; order Brassicales; family Brassicaceae; genus Eruca; species Eruca vesicaria. Next base: position 35,388 of record CAKOAT010256265.1, on the reverse strand, counting down.
TGCTCGGGTGTTCTTGGACTTCCTATGGTCGAATTTTAGTGTGGTAAATGGGTGTGGGGATATTTATAGGTGAGGAGAATAAGGTCATGGGTAGCTAGCATGAGATGGTCTGGCCGCCCAAAACAACTAATGGGGGAAGATTAGCGTCCAGACACAAATCAACCAATCCCTATGCAACATGATCAGCTTGGAGGTGGTCCAGTCAGAGAGGCATGTCTACATATACTTGAAGGAGGAGAGCAAGCAGCTGCATCCTCCATAAACTTTCGGATGCACTCGAGACGCCGTAGATGGACCAGAACGAGCCACATTTAATTCCAAACATGTCATTCTCCTCAGTTATGCTCAGAAATTGGGTTTGTTTTATTTAAAAAAAAAGTTCGATAACTCAAATCCTAACTGAAAAGGTCAAGATAAAATCAAGAAAATAGAATTTGAAACTTTCAGAGACAAAGACAAAATCATGAAAGAAATGAGAATTCTAGACAAACTTACGCTGAACCATATTCGTCGATTGTCTACTTTCTTCTGCTTCTAGAAATCGAGGTAACATTCTTTTCTGGTTCTTTCTTTTGTTTTGTTCAGTCATGATTTGGAGTTCTGAGAAATTTAGGAAGACATGTTTGAGTTTAGTTTGATTGATGTTCTATGCATTTGTTCGATGAAACTATGAACTATATTTTGTTTGATGTGTTATGTGAATTTGTTCCATGAAAGGGTGAACCTATGTTACAGAACTTACTACGTTGATCCATGGTGTTGGTGTAGAGAGGAACACGATCAACACACCCAATTGTTTGATGAAATTCTTAGGAGAGAGATCATATATGATTGTGGAGTTATAATGTTTTGATGAGAAATCTGTTGAAATGCAGAGATATAAGTGATGCTTTACCACAAAATGAAAAGAAATTGTTTGGTTCCGAAAACACCAACAGCTAGTGTTATGTTGATAAAGTTGTTTTGTAAGAAGGATAAAGTTAATTGAGGACCAGAGATGTGGAAATATGTGTTGGAGAAATGGTATTGCTTTCATGGCCGCACATTGTGTGCTCGAAGAAGAACCAATGATGCATTTGAGTGTTCAAGGAAGATAGTGGAAAGAGGAACGTGCGTGAACAAGTTATAATTTAGAATGTTAGAGACTCCCTTATCAAACAAAGGTAAACTGGAGAAACTAAAACACCTCAAGCAGAAAATGATGAAGACGGATAGTATTTTGCCGCCTCTTAGAACATAGCTAGTGTAGAAGGTAATTCAATGTAATTGGTTTTGTTTGCAAACCAACCAGATTGTGAGATTTGTATGTTCAAATTATATAAAATATTCAACAGAATATTGACAATTTTGTAAGTTGCAATTTCATTTCTAAAACTGTGAATTTTATTTTCAATGATGTTTTAAACTTTTTTATAACATCAATGATGTTTATACATAAACATGTATTATTTATAAAATTTTGTATTAATCCTATTAATAGAGTATTATACATACAAAAAAAAAATTCTCAGTTTACTCCACGATTTTTTTTCTGATTTTTCAATAAATCGTAATGTTTGGATGCATAGGGCTGGGCAAAAAAAAACCGAACCCGAAAATTCGAACCGAATCCGACCCAATAAAAAGGAATCCGAACCGATCCGGACCCGACATAAGTACCGAATGGATCTTGTTTTACGGTATTTCGGGTTATGGGTATTACCCGAACCGAACCCGAACTTAAATGGATATCCGAAAGAACCCGAAACTTTAAAATTCCAAAAAAACTTATATCATATCCAATCTAAATTTCTAATATGTTTCCAAAACTGATTAATATATTATTGAGTACCTACAATAATTAGTTATGATATAAATATTTAACTCAAATATTGTCTAATATATAGTGTTATTTGGTTAATATTAATGTTTATGATTGACATTACATTTGAAGTTAAGCTACGAATAAATTTGTTTTGAAGTTTATATAATGTTGTTTTTAAAAGTTTAAATAGCACTTCTTATGTTTATAGAATTGTTAGTTGTTAACTTTAATTTTTTATGTTTCATTATGTATTATATTTCGTTCATACAAGGCTTTGGTTTGTCATTAATCATGATATGTTTAGTGTTGTCACATATAGTTCATAGACAAATCTTATATGGTTGATAGATAAGTTTCACAATATTATTTTGAAGGAGAACAATATGGTTTGTAGAAGCTAAATAGACAAATTTAATAAAATGATTGAAAATATAGTGAGTTTAATTGAGTATAAATTAGTGTTTTTAGAACCGATAACCCGATTAGTATCCGAAACCGAAACTATTTCGGGTTCAACCGGATCTTGGACATGTTACTAAACCCGAACCGAACCCGACTAAACCCGAACCGAATCCGACCCGAATTTTTATAATATCCGAATGGGGCTAAAATTCATGAACCCGAAAACCCGAAACCCGAATGAACCCGAACTGAAACCCGATTGGGACCCCGATTGCCCAGTCCTAGGATGCACTATACTTATAGCGTATAGCGAATTTCCAAACAAGGATTACTACAAATAATCTTAAATTAGTCTAGTTTATTAGATAAGACCTATTATGTTCTACAAGATTTTTAAATCTTTTGAGGGCTTGTACAACCTATTTTGCTTTTTGAAGCATTTTGGATTTTAAGTTACACTACTTGTAATCTGCTAGTAATGATATTAACAATATATATATATATATATATATATCCTCCGAGTCTATATGTATTCATATATGCCAAATCAACGTTTTGTAGATATATTTTGGACCTGCTGTCTGAGGATTCGGATGGTTTTGACTTTTGAGGAATGATCCGGCCTCCGGGATAATACGCTAGTGGAGTTTAAAGCACCCGCACTTCATGCGGAGATAAATGGAGTTTAAGGCACCGGCACTTCATGCGGAGATAAATGGATTTTATTGAAGCCCATCGGCCTACATCTAGACTTACTATTTGTAGATTACGTGATCTCCTCCTCATGCATCTCTATGTTTTAACTTTTTTGTTGTTCTTCTCTTTTCTTATTGGTAAAGGTTTTTTTTTTTTTTTTTTTAGTAAACTACATATGTTTCTTATAATATTGTACAATATCAATGTGTGAAGAATAAGTGTGCATCGTATGCAAGAAATCGACTACGTGGATACATGATCTGCCACTACTTTTACCACCTTCCATGTCATAACATTCCAAATTTAACCGCAACATATTCATTACAATGACGTTACAAAGAAAAGTTCTTCATTACTATTTTGTAAATTGCAAATAACTATGCAAGTAAGGTAATCATTATGATTATTTATTGTTTTTAGTTCTGTAGGTTACAACGTAGTGTTTTATATATTTTACACATAGTTCAAGGAAGAAAACAAAAGGATAGTATATATCTTTTTAGTCGGCCTTGTTCTATAGATATTTCTCATATTTTCTTGTCGACGTAAAAGATATTTCTCATATAAGTACTCCACCTTGTCACTTAATAACGAAGATACAAAGATATCTATTCTATCTTATACGAGACCACGTGAACAACGGTCGATAAAAGTGCAAAATCGTAAGCACAAGAGATAAAACAAACAAACAAATGAAAACATCTCAACAACAACATCGCTGCGGTTCGACACTAGTGCAGACCATCGATGCTCCATTGTCTCTGGTGTGGTCAATACTACGACGTTTCGACCACCCGCAAGCCTATAAACAATTCGTGAAGACGTGTGATCTAAGCTCCGGCGATGGAGGAGAAGGCTCCGTCCGTGACGTGACGGTGGTTTCCGGTCTTCCGGCGGGTTACAGCATAGAGAGGTTAGATGAGCTCGACGATGAGTCTCACGTGATGGCGATCAGCATTATTGGCGGTGACCATCGTCTCGTTAATTACCAGTCTAAAACGACGGCGTTTGTGGCGGCCGAGGAGGAGAAAACGGTGGTGGTGGAAAGTTATGTGGTGGATGTGCCGAAAGGAAATAGTGTGGAGGAAACAACGTCGTTTGCTGATACCATCGTTGGGTTTAATCTTAAGTCATTGGCCAAGCTGTCGGAGAATATGGTGTCCAATCGAAAATTCTAATTTTAAGATTTTGTAATAGTTATGTTATAGTTTTAAAGTTATAAGAATTAAAACCCTTATTTAACGAGGGTTGGTAAATGGTACGCAGAAGTTCCGATAGCAATAGCAACATACTTCTATAATATTAAAACAAATTATGCTTGATGTTTTTATGCTTAAAATTATGCTTGATGTTTTTATGCTTAAAATTTTTGTGGATTATTCAATGAGACGTACAAAATAATTATCAAATAAAAAATAAATTGAAAAAAATATTTGATAATTTTTATTATAACATATTAATATAAACATTACTCAACATGAAACAAATTAAAAAGATTAATTATATCTAATGTCAGTTTTAAATCTTTCAAATAAAAATAATCAATTATACTATTTTGATTTTATTATGAACATAATTATTATAATATTGTATTTTTTATTGGCTATACATCGGCTTAAACGGTTAGTTTCAGATTTTAGCGATTTTATGGATTTTATAAAACTTTTAAATAATAGATTCCTTAAAATCAAAACAAAAATATATCGAATTAGCGGGTTTACCAGTTTTACCTCAGATTCACATCGGGATTAAAAATGATGATTTGAATGTAAAATGTTTTAAATATTGTAGTCAAAATTCTTATAGATTTAATAAAACATTTGTAACATTTTTAAGTGTGGATCAAAATCCTTGAAATTTAATAAAAATTAAATTTATTTATTTTATAGAAAAATTATATACAGTATACATCTATAAATATAATTATATTTTCAATATTTTAAAAATGTATAGTGGATCCGGATCAGGATATCCATACCGAAATTTCACTATACGGATCCGTAAAATAACTATATGATCCAGACACTTGGATATCTGTTTATTCGAAGCGGATGAAAATTTACCCAAACCGGATAACATATAGTGGATATTAAATCTCATGTCTAACAAGAAGTAACTAAACTCTCAACTAATCTTCAAAACGCAAACAGTTAAGGTTAAATTTAATTTTACATTTCGAACAAGCGTACATAATTAGTGTTTTAACTACAAAATTATATTTATGTAATACATTGTTGAACACTATTAATTAAAAAAACAGTTTTAATATTTTTCTTTAAATATAAAATAGAATTGGAAAAATTCAAAACTATATAAAACAAAATTATATAGAATACATCTAAAAAATAAAATCTGCACAAATGCACAAATCATGATCTAGTTGTATAATTAAAAAACTTCTAAAATAATTGAAAATAAAAAGAACGACACTATTGCTCACGTTGGATGAAAAGGTCGAGCCTTAATTATTTAAAAAAAAAAATCGGAACTAATGATGTTACAAACTTTAAAATAATTTCCATACATTTTCCAAAGTCAGTTCCATATTTTAGTTAACTAAACTCGGCCTCTAGTCGACAGTCAACATTTACTGTTTAGATTATGTGACGTCCATTGGGCGTCACGTAACGGATTGATGGGCCTTGTTATCTTCGGGAGCCTCATCATATTTCGTTACATTTGGCTCTTTTTCTCTGTTTTCTTTCTTCAAAACGTCTTTGGTGTGTGTTTTGTTTGATCGGTCTGTAGGAACACTGACACATGCTCAATTACCAGCAAGCCACTTTGTAGCTAAAAGTTCATTTTCATTCTGCCTAGCACGCAAACTTTTGTAATCTTACAATTAAATTATGTAAACCAAAACAATTTTCACAGTGTAAAAAGTTAATTAAATAATAACAACCAGAGTTTATGCACGGATAATTTTCATTTTATACATTATTTTAATCATTAACAATATTATTTTCATAACTTTATGCACAGATAATTTTCATTTTAATCACTGACGATATTATTTTCATAACTTTATTATTTATATATCCTATAGCATTGTCGATATGTAATAGTTTATTTTTTATATTTTGTTATTCGTTGTACTGAGTATTAATATATTCAATAAGTAGATAGATTTCTTATTTTTAGTAATAAAATATAGATTTTTCACAAATAAAAATATTCAATGTTTTATAATGTACATAGAATATTTATATTTTCATATTTAAAAAAAAAGTTATCCATTTATGTATTATCTTGTATGTTTACAACTCAATAAAATTCAACATTAGATTCATACTGCAATTATTTAATAGAGTTTGTTTGTAAATTGCAATTACTATATTATAAATTATTAATATCTGCCACTTTATGAGTTATTCTTTTATAATCTTGTAATTTAATTTAAACCAAAAGAACGTTATTTGAACATTAATAAAGTGACTGTTTAAGAAAATGAAAAAGCAAAGTTGGAAGAAGATTAGGTAGGGCTGGGACTTATTATCCGGGATCCGGATTCGATCCGAGATCCGCTCCGAAAATAGAAAATCTGGGGCGTCCGGATCCGAATGCAGATAGTAAAATCTCGAATCCGTGCAAACCGAATCCGGATCTGGATACAACAATTTTTAGTTCCGGATATCCGAATCCGGATCCGTGTTTTCTAAAATATATTAATTTTTAGTTCTATTAATAATTATATTTAATATATTAATATTTATACATAAAAATTAGTCTTATATATTATATCTTGATTTTCATAATATTATATATCATAAATATATTTGTAAATTGTGTAATTATATTTAATTTATATATTAGTTTTTAGATATTTTTTGTATTTTAAATTTTTTTTTTTACGGATCTGAATCCGAATCTGAATATCCGCGGATATTACAATTTCTAGACGGATATCCGAACCCGGATATCTAAAAGACACAAATCTGAATCTGGATACTAAAATTACGGATCCGACGAGATCTGAATACTCTAAATTTCCCGGATATCCGGATTCATCCCACCCCTAAGATTAGGTGGACCGTGGACATAATGTTTTTTTTTATGAGTGAGAATGGACAATAAAACTTCTATTTATTCACTATCCTATATATTTATTTCTTTATCTTTGTTTTGTAAACTAATTCCTTTATCATTTTCAACTAAACCTAAACAAAATACACAAATTGATATATTAATACAATAAAATCTAAAACTTTTATTTAAATACATACTCTTATTTGTATAACTAATTAATAGTTATATAAATTTGTGCACATGAAACTTGTATTGGGATTGTACTAAAAATGTAAGAGGAGGATTTTTTTTCCGACAAACTTATGTTTTATTGATATGAAAGCATAATATCTGAATACAAAGTTGGAGTTAACTGGTGGATAAATTTTACAATTTTCAATTATAGAATTTGTTGGACCTTGTCGGGCATACAATTATATGGGCAGCTTTTTTTTTTTTTTTTTTTTTTTTTTTTTTTTTTTTTTTTTTTTTTTTT